>JBBGZY010000821.1:0-312500 GCA_037952925.1 Lithobates clamitans
TACACAGCTTCAGGCCTGGGCCCCCCTCCCAGCCTTACCACCAACATTCCCCAGGGCTTGCCTTTGAGCCATCCTACCGAATCTGCACACCAGCCACCTCACCTGTACGCACTCAGCCCCCCTCAATCCTGTATATATGTCAGCCCCCTCACACACATGTATATTTGTCAGCCCCCCAAACCTGTATATTTGTCAGCCCTCCTCACACCTGTATATATGTCAGCCCCCCCACACACAGACCTGTATATATGGCAGCCCCCCTCACACACACCTGGATATATGTCAGCCCCCCACACACACCTGTATATGTCAGCACCCCCCACACACACACCTGTATATATGTCAGTGCCCCCCCACACACACCTGTATATATGCCAGCGTCCCCCACACATACACCTGTATATATGTCAGCCCCCCCACATACCTGTATATTTGTCAGCCCCCCAAACCTGTATTTTTGTCTCCCTCTTACACCTGTATATATGTCAGCCCCCCACACACACACCTGTATATATGTCAGCCCCCCTCACACACACCTGTATATATGTCAGCCCCCCCTCACACCTGTATATATGTCAGCCCCCACAGACCTGTATATTTGTGAGCCCCCAAACCTGTATATTTGTCAGCCCCCCTCACACCTGTATATATGTCAGCCCCCACACACACACACACCTGTATATATGTCAGCCCCCCATACACACACCTGCATATATGGCAGCCCCCCTCACACACTCCTGTATATATATCAGCCCCCCCCACACACACCTGTATATATGGCAGCCCCCACACACACCTGTATATATGTCAGCCCCCACACACACCTGTATATATGGCAGCCCCCCTCACACACACCTGTATATATGTCAGCCCTCCCTCACACACACCTGTATATATGTCAGCGCCCCCCCCCCCCACACACACACCTGTATATATGTCAGCGCCCCCCCCACACACACACACACCTGTATATATGTCAGCGCCCCCCCACACACACCTGTATATATGTCAGCGCCCCCACACACACCTGTATATATGTCAGCGCCCCCACACACACAGCTGTAAGCTATATATATGTCAGCGCCCCCCCCCCCCACACACACACCTGTATATTTGGCAGCCCCCCCACACACACCTGTATATATGGCAGCCCCCCTCACACACACCTGTATATATGTCAGCCCTCCCTCACACACACCTGTATATATGTCAGCACCCCCCCACACACACACACCTGTATATATGTCAGCGCCCCCCCACACACACCTGTATATATGTCAGCGCCCCCACACACACAGCTGTAAGCTGTATATATGTCAGCGCCCCCCACACACCTGTATATATGGCAGCCGCCCCCCCAACACACACACCTGTATATATGTCAGTGCCCCCCCACACACACACACCTGTATATATGTCAGAGCCCCCACACACACAGCTGTAAGCTGTATATATGTCAGCGCCCCCCACACACACACCTGTATATATGGCAGCCGCCCCCCACACACACACATGTATATATGTCAGCACCCCCCTACACACACACCTGTATATATGGCAGCCCCACATACCCAAATCTGTACACACACAAGCCTCAGGCCCCTCCATGTACACAAACAGCCACCCTCTCTTACCTTCACAGCCCCTACTTGTAGCTTCCTACCTGGTCCCAGCTTGTTTTCACAAAGCTGACATGTTGCTGAGAAGCATAGTACAGGCACATTGCTGTGACACGAGGGGTGCACATGCACATAGTAGCCAGAGGTGGCAGTAAAGAGCTCGATGTCTGAGTCAATGACACGAAAACAGCAGAAACTGTGAGATCATTTCTTTACTGCACAGCAGGGATCCCCTTCAACCATCCTGCCTTCTTTGGGGCCCCTTACAGTTGTAAAGGCTGTACCCCCCTGATGGCGGCCCTGAGCAGTGGTCCTTTATTCTTTACAATCATATGTGTAATAGTGATGTGTATCTAGACTCTACAATTATTCTATAGCTTCAGATAAAAATATATATGTAGTGTGCACTTAAAGGGGTTGTAAAGGTAAATTTAAAAAAAAAAAAAAATAACAAACATGTTATACTTACCTTCACTGTGCAGCTCGTTCTGCACAGAGTGGCCCCGAACCTCGTCTTCTGGGGTCCCTCGGCGGCTGTTTCAGCTCCTCCCCGCAAGCATTAACCACCTTAATGCGAGCTCCCTCGCATGGTGGTGAGTGCTTGCGGGCGCGCTCCCGTGATACAGCCGGCGGCTATAGCCGCTCGCTGTATCACTCGGCCCCGCCCCCCGGCGCGCCGCGTCATCGGATGTGATTGACAGCAGCGCGAGCCAATGGCTGCGCTGCTTTCAATCCATCCACTGCGCCAATCAGTGACCAGGCTGAGCTGCAATGAAGATGACGAGAACGAGCAGCGAAGATTCGAGGCGTCAGGTAAGTAAAACGGGGGGGCTGGGGGCGGCGGTATTGTCAAAAGTTTTTTCACCTTAATGCATAGAATGCATTAAGGTGAAAAAATTTTTACCTTTACAACCCCTTTAAGGTGTAACTGTAGATAGTATTTTTACTGCATTATTATATTGATCCAGGTTGGACCAATGTAAGCTTACATATGTTATATCTGAGTGATTGCTGGGAGAACTGCAAATCACTGTAGTGGTCAGCACTACTATAGTTATACCAGCAGTCTTCGGAGTCTTGTCCTGAACAACATCTCTTCTGCATAATAACCATGGGAGGTATCTTGTTCAGCACTTCCACCATTCACAAAATGTATGGAATTTTTTTCAATAAATGCAAGGCATTCTCTAATCATACCTAGAGTTCAGTTTTAATTTTAAAAATGTGCCAGATAAAATTCAAATGAAACATCCTTATTAGGAATGATATATTTCCAAATGTGTGTATTATGTAAAAGGTATGTAATAAAATCGTATTGTGGCATTTTTCTTAAAAAAGGAAGACATCATTTGCTGTAACTCCCTAGAGATAAAGGTTGATTTTGGTAGTGATGGATTTTAAAATTTGTTGCATGCCATAGAATGACTGATTGGCCCCTAGTTTTGGATGACTGTAGGTTCAGGAAGAAAAATGAACAGATTAACTATAAAATAACAATGATTAATTAGGAATCATGAATCATTTATTCACAATATTTTTGCACCTTCCCAACTTTACATGATATATTTGGGTTATTATGTGATTAACCAAGGGTGTAGATTTGACTTAGAGGTTAGACATTACTGCATTTAATTGTGGTTGATTGATTAATTAAACTGTCAATGAGTATCAGTGTTGCAATATGTCCCTACTAGTGACTTTTGCTAAATGAAATATTAGGGCAATACAGAAGCATGCTAACGAGGGTTTAGAAACTTGTTTGTTGGATTATTTATTGGTGAATGGCAGGGAACAATTAAGATAAGTTATGTCACCTGTGAATGTAGGCTACACAATAGCTAGAACATTTTAATGGTGACTCTGCTTTTCCTTTTGGCTATTACTTTGGGGATGTTTTTTTAAACTATAAAAGCATAGAATCCTACTATACATTATCAAAAATATAATCAATTTACAAGAGCTTACTGTACAGTATATTACCTGCTGTGTTCCTGTTTACCTGTGGCAGTGTAAACTAATAAGGACTTTATATATTGACTCTGTAAGACCACCAGGGTAATGTATTGGATCTGTTCACGGTTAATGGATCTGTGGTCCACTATATGACATTAAGTGATTTGGTTTTTTTTTAGCTTCATCTGTCACAAATTTTCCATTTAATTAACTCTTGTGGCTTGACACTCACTTTATTTTTATTTATTGTTTTACTTCTTCTTGTTCTTTATCTTTCCTTATTCTCTTAATATTTTGGTTCAATAAACTTGGTGTTCCTTGGGAGGGACAGTTGAGCTTGGAGGCTATTTGTAAGCATCACTATCTCAGGGAGCATATCAACATAATATGATCATTTAGTTAAACAATAGTCAGTGCTGTACAGATTTTTTCAATTATATTTGTAAACATTTTATGATTAAGTTCCTGCTGTGATCAATGTTTAGCGCCAGTATCTACATTTGTAATACATTATATTAAAGGGAAAGCATAGTTATTATCACATTACTAAACTGTATATATAGAAAAAAAACTTTTTTAGGTATTTCATAGCGTGGGAAAGAGTTTAAATTCCTGCCAGTTAATTTTCTACTACCTGTGTAACAACAGAGACATTTACCTTTACTTCTTGTCTGCAAGATGCAAGCAGCCACCAGTAGCTATGGTTCCTGACAACCTGTCATTGAGGTGTACAGGTTTGGCGGCCACAGCTAGCTGTCAAATACAGTATCAGGAATCAGTAGATTTCTGTCACTGCCATTCGCACCATGGCAAAATGCCAGTGCAAATGTAGCCTAATGCCGTGTATACACGATCGGAAATTCGGCCAGCAAAAGACAGATGAGAGCTTTTGGTCAGAAAATGCGACCGTGTGTATGCTCCATCGGACATTTGCTGGCCGAATTCCAGCCAGGAAAAGATTGAGAGCATGTTCTCAATTTTTCGGTCTGAAAAAGTTCCTATTTGAAAATGCGATGGTCTGTAGCAATTCCGACACGCAAAATTCCTACGCATGCTTGGAAACAATTCGACGCATGCTCGGAAGCATTGAACTTAATTTTTTCGGCTCATGGTAGTGTTGTATGTCACTGCATTCTTGACGGTCGAAATTTCAGCGAACTTTTTTGTGACCGTGTGTATGCAAGGCAAGCTTGCGCGGAATCCTGTTGGAAAAGCCATCATATCTTTTTCCGACCAAAATCCTGATCATGTGTACGCAGCATACCCCTGCAGCACTCTATCCAAAGATAAAAAAAGGTTTTATCTACAGATACATTTCAACATTAAACTTAAGAAACTTATATAGAGGGTGTGGCTAGGCAGAATTTTTCATAGTGTGCAAGAGTACACAGCATACTTTCACATTATGGCCCACTACCTGTGTAAGTGTTTTTCTCTACCAGAAATGAGAGGTGCAAGCTCCCTACCATCATTGCTGCCATGTTCTTCTTTTCTTCCTCACAGTCTGGTGGTTCTGCTCCCATTTGGCAACCGATGATCATGTAACTCCTGTACATGTGCACGGGAGTTACACTATCCTGAAACGTGACTCCATTCTCTGTATGCAACAGACGGCTGCATGTGTATATTTATCAAAAATGTATCAAAAAATTAGCTAGTAAGCTTTTTGGCGAAAGACAAAGGGGATGATTTACTAAAACTGGAGTGTGTACAGCTGTTTTTTTTCAAAGCTTAATTAAACAAGCTGAAGTTAGAAGCTGATTGGCTACCAGACACAGCTGCACCAGATTTTGCACTCTCCAGTTTTAGCAAATCAACCCCAAAGTCTCTTCTTATACATTATTCTTCTTAGTTCAACTATTTTTTTTATGTGACTTAAATTGAAGATTTGCAGACTGATCACTAGATGACTTCAGTGAACCTCTGTGTCTCTGGTGGGAAAACATTTCAATCACACAGGGAAAGCATTGTGCTTAATGAGGAATAACTTGCATTGCGCCAAGGAATAATAAACACAATCACTGTGTAGAAATGCAAAACAATACTAAGGCTGGGTTCACACTTATGCCGGATGTGGCTTGCAGCACGGGTCCGGTGCGTCCCTGTTCTCCGTTTCAATGACGAATCAGGCCGAATTTTTGCCTGAATTCGGACCTGTAATGGAGCCAAAGACGCACAGGACCCCTGTGCAATCTGCCCTGCAACCGCTCTGGAGATGTGTGAACCGGCTCCATAGAGAGCCGGTCACAGTCTCCTGTCATGCGAATTGGATGCAAAATCCACATCCAATTCACACTAGTGTGAACCCAGCCTAAAAGTATATGTGTAAGTAAGTGGATATCTCCAAGTGCACCCTCCTTTGAGGAATGGCGCCTTCATGTAAACGACAATATTTTGAAGGAACAACAGATCTATTGTAACAGAGGCATACCCAATTACCTGTATAAACTGTGGAAGCCATGGATCTCGGTTCCACGGTTAGCCCCATCCTCACTGGTTTTTGCGGATCTTTAGTAGGGTGGGCAAGTATAATTAGGGATAGAGAATTTAGTACCAGACAGAAAATGGAGGTAGAGGGCAAAATCAATGGGGAGAGAAGAATCTACTGATTTAAGCAACCAGCCGAGGTAATTTTTCACATAGGTATACATGCATAGAATACTATAGTGGGCAGGAAATGGAACAGTCACCCGAGTTGCTTGTGCTGGGGAATTTTTTTTTTTTTTTTGTGTGTGTGTGTGTTGTTTTGTTGTATGTTGTTATTATTTGTGGTTAAATAATTATTATATTGATTGGAGAATATATGTAAGAAATAGATAGAAAAATTTCAGAATTTGCTGTGGATAGACCATATGTATGGTATTCGAAATAAGGAATTGATGTACAAATTGTATAAGTGATAAGTACTATATCCAATAATATATTTTGAGTCAAATAAATAAAAAAAAAAAGTATATGTGTGCAATGAGCATTAGTGGCCACCCCTTTGATTTACTATAGAACACAATTACTTTAATAACATTAGAGCTGAATAATGAGCTTCACAGTATACTTTAATAAATAAATAAATACTTTTTATAGGAATTAATTCTTGTGTGTGTGTGTGTGTGTGTGTTTTTATGTGTGTAATGCACTGGTAAGCTACAACATCAAACACTCTGGGCTTGATTTACTAAAGCTGGAGAGTGCAAAATCTGGTACACTGTGCATAGTAGCCAATCAGCTTCTAACTTCAGCTTATTCAATTAAGATCTGGCTAAAATAAACCTGGAAGCTGATTGGTTTCTATGCAGAGCTGCACCAGATTCTACATTCTCCAGTTTTAGTAAACCAACCCCTCTGTGACTACTTTCTCTTTGACCTAAGGCCGGGTTCACACTGGTATGACACGACAGTAGTACCACTTTGGATCCGACTTTTCCCTGCGACTTGAAGTCCAACATGCTTCAATGAACAGGGATCTGACTTTGATTCCTGACAATACCAGGCACTGTGTCTGGTATGAATCTTTAGGGGGAACTCCACGCAAAATATAAAAAAACGGCACGGGTTCCTCCTCAAGGAGAATACCAGGCCCTTCTGTCTGGTATGGATTTTAAGGGGAACCCCCACACCGAAAAAATGGCGTGGGGCCCCCCAAAATCCATACCAGATGCTTATCCAAACACACAGCCCAGC
Organism: Lithobates clamitans; assembly: GCA_037952925.1. Taxonomy (NCBI): domain Eukaryota; kingdom Metazoa; phylum Chordata; class Amphibia; order Anura; family Ranidae; genus Lithobates; species Lithobates clamitans. Next base: position 7,251 of record JBBGZY010000821.1, read on the forward strand.
AGGTCAGGAAAGGGGGAGGGGACGAGCGAGTGGCCCCCTCCCTCCTCAACCATACCAGGCTGCATGCCCTCAACATAGGGGGGTGCTTTGGGGCAGGGGGGCCCTGCTCTCCCTGCCCCAACGCACCTTGTCCCCATGTTGATGAGGACAAGGGCCTCTTCCTGACAACCCTGGCTGTTGGTTGTCGGGGTCTGTGGGCAGGGGGCTTATAGGTATCTGGAAGATCCCTTTAACAAGGGGCCCCCAGATCCCAGCCCCCCACCCTATGTGAATGAGTATGGGGTACTTTGTACCCCTACCCATTCACCTAAAAATAGTGTCAAAAATAAAACACATTACACGTGTTTTTAAAGTAATTTATTAGGCAGCTCCGGCATCTCTTCAAATCTCTTCTTCCCTCTCTGACACTTCTGTGTCTTCCGCTGACGTCTTCTGCCTCTGTTGGTTCTCCTCCTCTCCGGTTCTTCTCCCTCTGTCCGCTGTCTTCTGCCGGGTCTCCTCCGCTCTTTTTCCCACTCTTTTGCTCGCTGTTTTGCCCGGTCTTCTCTGCTGTCTTCTCCCTCTGTTCTTCTTCTGATGTTGACTCGATGCTCTCTCCCGCTCTAATGCCGGGTGTGCAGTGTGCCACTACTTATATTGGCATGGGGCATGGTCACCGTGTAATGTCAACGTGCCCCTCCCCTTATGATGTCACCACCCGGGGCATGCTGGGTGGTGACGTCATAAGAGTCATGCCTCCGGTGACCCCGCCCTATGGCAATATAAGTAGAGTCACACCGCGCACCCGGCATTAGAGCGAGAGAGAGAGTTGAATCAGCTTTGGAAGAAGAACAGAGGGAGAAGACAGTGGAGAAGACCGAGCAAAAGAGTGAACAAAAATAACGAGAAGACAGTGTAGGAGACCCGGCAGAAGACAGCAGACAGAGGGAGCGGAAAAGAACCAGAGAGGGGAGAAGAACCGACAGAGGAAGAAGACGTCAGCAGAGGAGCCGGAGATTAGAGAAGAGATCAGAAGAGATGTCGGAGCTGCCTTATTAAATTACTTTAAAAACCTGTGTAATGTGTTTTATTTTTGACACTTTTTTATAGGTGAATGGGTAGGGGTACAATGTACCCTATACTCATTCATATAGGGTGGGGGGCGGGATCTGGGGGCCCCCTTGTTAAATAGGGCTTCCAGATTCTGATAAGCTCCCTGCCCGCAGACCCCGGCAACCAATGGCCAGGGTTGTTGGGAAGAGGCCTTTGTCCTCATCAACATGGGGACAAGGTGCTTTAGGGTGGGGGAATGCAGGGCCCCCCTGCCCCAAAGCCCCCCCCCACATTGAGGGCATGCAGCCTGGTACGATTCAGGAGGGAAGGGGGCGCTCGCTCATCCCCACCCCCTATCCTGATCTGCCGGGCTGCATGCTCGGATAAGGGTTTGGTATGGATTTTGGGGGGGACCCCCACGCCGTTTTTTCAGTGTGGGGGTTCCCCTTAAAATCCATACCAGACCGATGGGCCTGGTATGTTCTTGGAGGGGAACCCATGCCGTTTCTTTTTTTAAATTTGGCGTAGAGTTCCCCTTCAAGATCATCAGAGCACAAGTCGCATGCTAAAGTCGGATCAGTCAAGACAGCGATCCGACTTTGATCCGACTTCAGTGATATTCCATGGGCTTAAGTAGGATCAAAGTCGGACCAAAGTAGTGCAGGGAGCATTTTCAAAGTCGGACCGACTTTTGTCAGACCAGGTAAGACGGCTCCCATGTGAACCCAGCCTAATAAGCTGTTTTCTGCAAACCCAGAGGTTACAAGTGATCAGGCAACTGAACATGGTAAAAGCAGTGCCATAACTGCACAATGTACATTATGATGTCATAACTCTGGGGGTAAGGGGCAGGGCAACACCACACTGATCCATTACTGAATATAGACCACAACCATGTGTATACAGAACACACATTATTTGAAATTCCATATCAAAACTTTTTTGATCAACTTGTTATTCACTGGGCTGCTCAGCAGAAATGAGAACATTTCATTACTTCTGCCCTTTTCTGGAGCTTATGCAGAAAGTTATGCATTATCTATGTAGTAGACACAGATCTCTCTGCTGCCTGTCTATCTTTCAAGGTTTTAATTTTCTCATAGGAGGCGTCTGCCTTGAATTGCCTTATTTTATGTGATGCTCACTGATTCATGGGAAGCATTTGCATATTGTAAGCCATTACTTCTAATGCAGACTCTTAGCCATAATTAGATTAAGTATGCACTCAAACTGAATAATTCCCCCCATACATGCTCTGTAGCCATGCTGAGCTCAGCTGACATCCTTCTGGATGAATAAATATACAGCTAAAGCATTAAACATACTCTGTTTTCGTATTTGCTCACTATGCTTTGCTCACATATAATTTGATTAATTTATTAATTTTACTGTATTTTCCATAGCTACAAATAACATAACAGGTTCATAAGGTGTAATAAATCTTCACCAGAAATCACAATCCTCATTTTGGTTGTTTAGTAAGATTAATAATGTCTAGTGAATAGAGAGGAAAATAAAAATAACTAATAGATATACCAGATTCTGTATGAAACACAACGTCAATAAATGTCAGCCTAAAGAATTGTGAAGTGCCTATTTAAACTACATTTAATCAATACTGTGGAATGATAAATATGCTAAGAGGACTGGCCAGTCAGGGTTTTGCAACAGTATGGAAGTGGAAAGGGAAAGCTAACTGCATTGGAAAGGGACTAATACATGTGTGATCCATAGTTTGTTACAAAAAAAAAAATATTTCTAATGAAATTAAGTACCATAAACAAAAAATTGCATTATCTGCAAAAAAAAATTAAAACAATTTTAAATTGTAACATGAATGTTTATAACTTTGCAGTATAAGCTGTTCTTCTATTTTAGGTGCTTTGGCAAAAGGGAGGCGAAGGAAAGAGAGCTAAAAGCGTTCTCCCAGACAAAAAGTTAGGCTATATTCACACAGTGCACATGGACGGCCAGGGGCAGCCGCCATTGAGAATCAATAGGTTATTCCTGGCAGTTCTAAAAGCTGCATGCACACTCTGTGTGAGAACAGCAGCAGTTGTCAGTGTTGGATGTCAGATTTGTACTCTATACAAATCAATGGCTGGCACCACCATTGTTCGCATGTAACCATCCATCTGAGCAGTTACATGCAATCAGAGCCTCCTACTGACCCTGACAGTGTACATCGAGGGTTTGCATCTCTGTGCAGTTTCTGGCTGCATAAAACCTGGCCGCAGCTATTCAGCCAGTTTGTATGCATCCATAGCACAGAGTGCAGCTGTGCCTGGAGGCAGTGTGTAGCCACTTTTGAAAACAGCATACTATTTTCCACCTTCGACCGTGTGAATGTAGCCTTATACATACATCAGCAACTACCTTTATGTTTTTTTCGATTAGGCTACATTCACACAGGCAGGGAGGGGGATGGGGGGTAGGGTTGCCACCTTATTCTTTTAACACCGAACACATAATGATTACACAGGTTCTGTGGCTGATTAAGATGGTAATTGTACACACTTGGTGCCTTACCTGAATTAAATTAGCCTCAGAACCTGTGTAATTCATATGTGTTCGGGTTTAAAGGGATGAGGTGGCAAGCCTGGGGGGTAATAGTTTACTGCATTTAGAGGTGGCTGCACTCTGTGCTATGGCTGCATACAAACTGGCAGATTAGCTGCAGTTACACATGGAGAATCTACTGCTTCTTGCAGATGGCTGTCCTTGGCCACCTTTGTGCACCCATGTGAATGTAGCATTATTCACAAGACTAATTTGATCTCAGGTGCCCCATGATTAAACAGATACAGCCATCCATTAACTCCTGATAATTTGCCAGTTTTACAGCAGCTGTAACCAAGATTGTCTCGGACACAAACCAATGCTGGTCACAGATACATTAACTTGAAAAACTTTTCAATTGAAGCAAGCTATATTTGTGGACCTTTAATTATTATAAACCTATTAATAGCAGTAAAATTGCTGCCCCAATATTCCCTGAGATTTTATAGGTGTATATGCATGTGCCTAATCCTCTCAGTACCTTACACTACCTTAGCCTAAGGATTTTCCCCCCACGTGGAGCATGTGATTAAAGCTTTATAAATAAGTAAGGGGCATACATATATGTGGCTAAACCTATCCATACATTATACAATCTGATTGCACAAACTCTGTACAGTTTCCTTTAGGGTTACCAAAACTGTAATATGTAATGTAATATGAGGACAAACCTAAGCAATCTATTCAATTAGTATCAAATCAGGAAGGTCCTTACACGCATAATTGATGGTAGAACTATTTAGATTGCATGGCCTGGGAATCTTGGGCAACTACTTTACTGCTATTATTAGCCTAGTCACCATCTTATTTAATTACATTACTACAATAATCCTTTACTCTGGATGCCTCCCAAAGGGTGATTTTCTTACACTTTGTCAATGATTAGTGATGTACTATCAAATAACCTATTTATGATCCATTACATGAGGTCTGTATGTGCAAGTACATTGTATATATGTGGCACTTACCTACTATAATATAACAGTTTTTTCATTATAAGATTATCTTTACAATTTAAACTGCAAATAATAGGTAATCTTGAAAGGACTGAATGAAAACGATCAAACTGTTTAAGATAATCTGTGATCCATGGCATGTAACTATTCTATTTTGATGAGACTTTTTAATGGTTTTAACCAGGAAAATATATGAATGTTTAATATATTCTCTTTTTTAAATAAAAATTAATATTTCTTTATCATTCATTCAGGGACACAAGATCAGAAGAAATTATAAAAATGCTTCAGCTTTTTGCTAGGGCCATGGAGGATGGACACTTTTTTTCTCTTTGGAGAAAAAATTATCAATTTTTCCTTTTTCATCAAGAGTAATGTTTTTTCTTCAATCAAGATTCTTCAGTGTGCTGCAGAGCTGAGATCATGTTGCAGCAATCTGGATCAGCAAATCCTCTGCATTGCCTTGGAGGCCATTCCTGGACCCTGCCACAATTAAGATGTGACCTTGAGCACTGGTCTCTGCTCATGGCTCTCCTGAGATCACTTAGTATACCAGTTTGCTAGCTGTGGAGTGCTTTGCAAGTCCAGGGCTGTAACACAGCCTTAGGTGGGATCCAGTCCTTAAAAACATCAGTCGGAGTATGCCCACTTATAGGGCAAAGAACCCCTAAACTGTAACAATGTTCATTGACTTTGGCATTGAAACTCCCAGGTACTTCAGTACCATGCTTGTTGCTGCATGGCACTTTCTAGGCCTCCATTATCTATTATTTTGGCCTTTGCCCCTTTTTGAGCATGGTACACTTGTATATGTATCTCCTGCGGATCTCCCTGAGCTGGTTAACTCCTTGTAGAATTAGGAGAATGAAATGCTGCATTACTAAAAGCTGTGCTGCATTTGCATTTACACTGCCACTTCCCAGCTTTCAGCATGAGGTACTGTAGTTCCCCCCACAGCTCTCTTTGGAAGGGTCATGGGCTTACTTCAGTTTATCCTCACTGCTGCCTCTGGTTGTATAACCTCACCTGCTTTCAGCAGCGGATTTGTGAGTTAGCAAGATATTTTCACACATTACCATACTTGCAATATGTCAGATCATAGGCCACAAAGGAAGTGGTCCCTCCAGCTCACAATCATCTAATGGCTCTGGGGTGGCCTGCAGCACCACTCCTTTAGTGCCTGATGCTGACTGCTTAGATTGTTGCCTCCGGCTTGAGTCCACAGGTTCCTCAGTCTTCCCTACCTTCCTCAGGTGTGGCTCCCTTCTCTGCTTTATCCAAAGAGGAATTGTTTAAAAGGGTTTTTTTACAGATATGCTAGATTTTATGAACAAAATCACTACCCTAATATTTGCCTCAGAATGCATGGGCCACATACTTATTTCTCTGCCTTCTCCTCCAGAGTCTATGCTGGAGGAACCTCGGTCTGCTGGCATATGCCATATCAGTTCTTATAAATGCAGTATGAACTTATGATTTAAAATTGGAGCAACCTGTGTCTGAAACCACCCCAAAGGCTCCCTTAAAGGTCACAAGGCTGCAAAAAACATTTCCAGCACATTCCCTGTTTTATATTAAGACTGAAAAAAATTCCAACATAATTTTTACGCCTCTAAAATGATTGCTGAAGAATGTCAAATGGCGAAGGCATTTGTGATAAAACGTGCCATCTTTACTGAGGTGTCAGCCATCTCTTGTCATAACAAAACAACAACTGTTCCCATCTGGGATGATCTGGTGTTTAAAGACCAAATTGATTGAATGTTTAGTGATGAGGTTGAAAAGTTGGCTGGAATACCTTTCAAAGTCTTGGTGGGCCCTACCTTACAATCTGCCATAGCTGTCATGTCTACAGTATGTGTCAGAGCCTAAAAGTCTAGATGAATGAAATATCTAAGGAGCCTGAAATTGATCACAGTTTTGGAGCGTATAAAGCTTATGTCAGGTACATTACACTACTGTGTCAATAGGCTAGTGGATATTGTAGGTGCTATACCTAGAGAGTGTCCTGTCTCATAATATGTTGAGGACTCTTTAGCTAAAATGCTGGTCTGCAGAATGCCAGTACAAAAAATGCCTAGGTCATATGCCTTTAATGCCTCATGCACACAGATGGTTTAAAGCTTACAATATATTCTAGCATAAAATCCTGCCTTTTTTCCCACCCAGGGAGCCGCAGGTCCATAGAAATAGCTGTCTGTATAAATGAATGGCTTTATGTAATCATACTTTGGTATATGCCAGTGTAAAAACACAAATGCGCTTATGACGTATTCCCAGAAAGCAGAATTTTTGCATTTGGAGAATACATCATATATGCATGCAGTTCCTTAGGCAGGAGAAAAAGGGCAGGATTTTACACCACAACATATTTTAAACCTCAAACCATCTATGTGAATGAGGTCTTACTGATGAATGTCTATTTGGTTGCTCTCTGGACAGAAATATAAAAGAGGTCACAAGAGGAAAAAAGCACCCTTTTATACCAGCAAAACAAACCTAAGCATTAGCCTGGTAAGCCTCCGGCTTCTGATGCTAAAATTAGTCCCTTTCATTTATTCCAGTCTTTTTAGGTCCAAATCTAAATCAAGGAACTAGTTCCATTGCAGATTTTCTTTTAAACCTGCAGTCAAGTCCTTACATTGAGTTTTCATTTATGTGCAAAAAATTCGTATGGAATTCACCAGGTCAGTCATAGCTTCCCTCCATCATGTCTTGAGATTCAAGATGGGAGAACAATACCAATTACGCATTGAAAGAAATGTTCTGCCAAAGCAGCATGGAGATCTTTTAGTCTGATATGCTTTTGATCCAAGCAGTCATAGCTTCCCTCCATCAGGGGGACTACCTGACCTTTGTGGACTTTAAGGATGCCTACTTACATGTCTCCATTAATCCAGCAAATCAATGCTACACGTGAGTTACAGTAGGCACAGAAGATTATCAGTTTGTTGCCCTTTCTTTTGGTCTGACTTTCATGCCCTTAGTATTCACCAAGATCTTAGCTCCTGTACTTGCAGGACATCCCCACTGTTAGATAGCTAGACAACCCCCTGCTAAGAGAACAGTTCGCACAAACTTTGCCAGTCAATGTCAACTGGACTGTCCAGACTCTATAAAGGTTTGATTGGATCCTGAAATTTCACTAGTAAGTGATGGTACAAATTCATCACGTGGAGTATCTACAAGACAAACACCAGACTCTCCGCTCCCAGATTCAACTCCATGCTTTTGCATGAATGTTCTGGGCTTGATGGTAGTTTCCTGTCCCATTTGCCCATTTTCACTTCATTCAAATGCAACATTCTGGTTGTGTGGGATAGGAAACTATAATCCATTGTTGTACCAGTATGCCTGACACCGAGGACCAGGTTGTCTTCTAACTCAGCAATTTTTTCCTTCTGATGTCTTGATAACACCAACATTTTGACCACAAATGCCAGCATAATGGGTGGGGAAGGAGTCATAGACACCTTGTTGTTGTGCAGGAAATTTGGTTGTCAGAAGAAGCTTTCTCCCTATTAGTATTCTGGAACTCCAAGAGATTTGGCTATTCCTTCATGGTTCTACAAGGTCATCCAGTTAGGATTCAGCCAGACAATTCCACAGCAGTCTTGCAGCTCAAAGAGAAGCAATAATGATTCTGTCTTGGGCAGAGCTAAATGTTCCAGCCTTGTCCATCAGTTACATCCCAGGTGTGGACAATTGGCAAGCAGACTTCATCAGCCAGCAGAGACTGGTCCAAGCTGGAGCAATGTAACTATGTAAAAAAAAAAAAGCAATGCAATACTTACATTTCAGCTTTAAGCCTCCTTTCTCACTAAGGTGGTCTCTTCCTTTTACCTTATCCAGGACATTGTATTTCCATTCCTCTTTCCTTCGACAATACATCCCAAAGAGACTTCCTTCCATCATTTATATGTAGTTAGAACTGTCCATGTATACTCAGCTACAGCTCACAGCTGTTTAACAATTGTATTGTGAATGCAAACTCAATGGTGCACCCTTTGGACTTAGCCAGTGTACTAGAGCACAGATCTTACCATAAAAATAGCACAGCATTTTTCACAAGCATAAAAAAAATTTAATAAGATACTAAAAATGCTAGCATGCTTGCCTAAATCCATGCTGGTGAAGAACATTGAAACAAATAATACATCATTTCTCATTGCTGCCATTTTAGTTAATTCAGGCACGATACAAAGAGCACCCATCTGACATTACCATTTGTGTACTGAGTTTAATAAAAGCAGATACATAGTAATTTCTAATAATGGGTGAACAACTCACATGGTGCATGGACCAAAATAATCAAAGTGAATGCTCCCCCCTACAGCTGCAGGTTTTTGCTCTTTTTTATTAACTAATTGTTATAGGTAATAAAAAAAACTAATTTGTTGTTTTAAAAGATTATATTCAGAAATATATATATATATATTTCTGAATATAATCTTTTAAAATATATATATCTACAGAAATGTTTTTTTTTGTTATTGATTACTTGTGTAGCTAATTAAGGTGTTACAGTTTTAACGGTAATTTAAACAGTTCCCACTGAGCAGTTTTACCATGGGTTTAAAAAGTTTATTTGTTACCTCTCTGCTGTTATACTTTGTTTAAAGCCCATTTGAAGTCTTATAACTATTTTTATTATAGTCCTGTTCCATCATATATTATGATTTTTAACTGATTCTTGGTTGTAAATTCTTTAAAGTGTCCTTTTTCTCTTAGGCTCCCTTAAAATTATGCAGTGTGTTAAAACAATGCATTACTGTGTGTTAAGGTGAGCAAACCAAGCCCATTAGGTGTATCTATGCCAACTATCTATACCAACTGAATGACCACCTCATTAAAGAGGAAGTAAACTTCCTCTGCAGACATTTACCTATAGGTAAGCCTATAATAAGGCTTACCTATAGGTAGTGTAAATACCTGTACGTTTAGAAGATATTCACATTACATGTAGCCAGTGACATCACTGGCACATGCGATCTGAAGGAACGGCCACGGGTGCCATTCCTTCTGAGACCCGCGCCATGAACAGTGGCTCCGGCCACTCACAACCCAGAAAAAACTCAGAGGAAAATGTCAGCCGTCTCAGCGGTGTGTGGGAGCCGCTGGAAGGCTTCGCATAGTTGCCAACATTGTAAAATAATTTATAGGCACACTTTTTTGGCTGTAGGCAGAGTCTTATTATAATTAGGGGGTGGGGCATGCGTTTATAGGTGTGACATAGCAAAAAAGAAAAATGCGGTGCGCTGCGCGCCGCGCCGAGAAATGGGCATGGATTAAATTGTGGGCGTGGCTTATATGGGCCTGGTTCAAATGGGGGTGTGGTTAGAGTCTGAGATGAATGAGAGATGGAGAAAGAAAGGGGAAAAGAGGGAGGGAGGGAGAGAGAAAGAAGGAGGAAAGGAGAGAGAAGGAAGGAAAGAGGGATGGAGGGACAGCAGGCCCAGATCCTACACCACAATAGAAATGTGTATTCCAGAGTTTAACAAATCAGTAGAAAGATACTCCAAACACCTGGTGTTAGCGCTTCAATCATCTCAGCACAATGGTTGTTGTGGTGTCAGGATGATTGAAGCGCATTATTACTATTATTACATTGTAATATAGAATGAAATCATTCAACTCACCATAATCCAGAATCATTGGAACCCCTGAGCGTGTCACCTGCCACGTCGCCTGCCACCAGATGCCAACAGGTGCCCCCAGCAGAGTCCATCTCCTTGCATCAGGTGCCCCCCAGCAGAGTCTGTCCTTACACCAGGTGCCCCCAGCAGAGTCTGTCCTTACATCAGGTGCCCCCAGCTGAGTCCGTCCTTACATCAGGTGCCCCCAGCAGAGTCCATCCTTACATCAGGTGCCCCCAGAATCAGAGGCCCTCCTTACAGATCTGTGTCCCTGGCAGAGGAGCCCCTCCTTACATCTGGTGTCCCCAAAAGCGGAGCCCTCCTTACATCTTGTGTCCCCAGCAGCAGAGCCCTCATTTACATTTGGTGTCCCCAGCAGCAGAGCCCTCCTTTACATCTGGTTCCCTGGCAGCGGAATCCTCCTTTACAACTGGTGTCCCCAGCAGTGGAGCCTCTCCCCACATATGTGTTCCCAGCAGCGGAGCCCCTCCTTACATCAGTGTGTCCCTGGCAGCGGAGCCCCTCCTTACATCAATGTGTGTCCCTGCCAGCGGAGTTCCTCCTTACATCTGTGTGTCCCCCAGCAGCGGAGCCCCTCCTTACATCAATGTCCCCCAGCAGCAGAGCCCCTCCATCTGTGTGTCCCCCAGCAGTAGAGCCCCTCCATCTGTGTGTCCCCCAGCACTGGAGTCCCTCCTTACATAAATGTCCCCAAGCAGCAGAGCCCCTCCTTACATCTGTGTGTCCCCCAGCAGCGGAGTCCCTCCTTACATCAGTGTCCCCCAGCAGCGGAGTCCCTCCTTACATCAGTGTCCCCCAGCAGCGGAGCCCCTTCTTACATCAATGTTCCCCAGCAGCGGAGCCCCTCCATCTGTGTGTCCCCCAGCAGCAGAGCCCCTCCGTCTGTGTGTCCCCCAGCAGCGGAGCCCCTCCATCTGTGTGTCCCCCAGCAGTGGAGCCCCTCTGTGTGTCCCCAGCAGTGGTGCCCCTCCATCTGTGTGTCCCCCATCAGTGGAGCCCCTCCATCTGTGTGTCCCCCAGCAGCGGAGCCCCTCCATCTGTGTGTCCACCAGCAGCGGAGCCCCTCCATCTGTGTGTTCCCCTGCAGCGGAGCCCCTCCATCTGTGTGTTCCCCTGCAGCGAAGCCCCTCCATCTGTGTGTCCCCCAGCAGCGGAGCCCCTCCATCTGTGTGTCCCCCAGCAGCGGAGCCCCTCCATCTGTGTGTCCCCCAGCAGTGGAGCCCCTCCATCTGTGTGTCCCCCAGCAGTGGAGCTCTCCTTCATGCTGCGTCTGTCTCCTTCAGCGGCAGCTAGTCAGTTCCCGGCTTTCTTGTTCAGTGGAGAGGGGAGGTGCCTCCAGGCCGTGCAACCAATCGCCTTCAGCGTACAAGAGAATTATCTACTTGTACACTGAAGAGAGAAGCGATTGGCTGCCCCTCTCTTCTCCACTGAACACACGGGAATAGTCCTTGCAGCGGTGGGGGCCATCTTTTTGTAGCCCACCGGTCATTTTGTTAAAACATTCCCAAAAGCAAAATCCCGGGAATTTAATCGAGACGAGCTCCAATCGGGACGAGGGTCCCAAAATCGGGATTGTCCCAGGAAAATCGGGACTGTTGGCAAGTATGGGCCTCGTTCTAAGGTAAGTATTTCATAATGAGCTAGTAGGCGATGCCTACTAGCTCATTATGCCTTTATCTTACAGGTTTTTTTCTTTTCTTTTCTTTTCTTTTTTTAAGAGTTTACAACCAATTTTAGCATAAGATTCTTGATCCCCTTCAGTCTGGATTTCGCCCTGAACTCTCCACTGAAACTGCTCTTTTAAAACACACAAATGACTTACTAACAGCAAAAAGCAATGGACATATTCTGTACTCCTACTTCTGGACCTTTCGGATGCCTTTGATGCAGTTGACCAGCCCCTCCTCAAAAAAAAAAAAAACTTTACTCCTTTGGTCTCCATGACTGCGCTCTTTGCTGGCTCCCTTCCTACCTATCCCACCACACCTTCAGTGTCACTTGTAGTTTTACTTCTTCCACTCCTCTTCCTTTCTCTGTCGGGGTCTCCCAAGGTTCTGTTCTTGGACCTCTCCTATTTTCAACCTATAGCTCTTCCCTGGGTCTTCCCTCTTCCACTGACTTCTCTGTCAAGAGCAATGGCACAACCATCCACCCATCCCCGCATGCCAAGGTGCTTAGGTATCTCCTTTTAGCCCCATATCCAATCACTTTTCAAGGCTTGCCACCCCAACCTCTGCAACATCTCTGAAATACCTCCCTTTCCTAACCAATAAAACCGCAAACTCCTGATTCACTCCCTGGTTATCCCTTGCCTCGACCACCGCAACTCCCTCCTCATTGGCTTACCTTTAAATAGGCTATCCCCCGTTCAGTCCATTATGAATGCTGCTTCCAGATTCATCCACCTTACAAACCGCTCAGCTTCTGCTACCCCTCTCTGCCAATCCCTCCATTGGCTTCCATTCACCCAACTAATTAAATTCAGAATACTAACAATACCTTACAAAGCCATCCACAACTCTGCAACCAGCAACATCACTAACCTAGTCTCAAAATACCAACCAAATCGTCCTCTTCATTCCTTCCAAGACCTCCTGCTCTCTAGCTCCCTCCTCACCTCCTCCCATACTCGCTTCCAGGACTTTTCCTGGGCCTCTATCATCCTTTGGCACTTCCTTCCCCAATCTGTCCGATTATCTCAAACTCTATCCTCTTTTAGGCCATCCCTCAAAACTATTCTCTTCAGAGAAGCCTATCCTACCTCCACCTAACAACTGTGTGCTGGTTTGCCATATAGAATGAATGGCATCACACCACATTGTAGTGAGCGGTTTGCCATGTGTTTCATAAATAGACAGTAACATGTGTGTGCAATACAATGCACCAATCTAAGTGGGCCCCAGTGTAAACACACTTCCAACTCTGACATACCAGTGCTCCATGCTGGTTTAGATGAGTGAATGCCATGTCCTCTTATTACGAGTGTTCTCACATAGACTGAACGCATATAAAAATCCAATTGCTAACACCCAATCCATTACTAGCACCCAAACCTTCTGTTTACTAAATATGCCCCAAATAAAAAAAAAACATAATAAAAGTATATCCAAATCCAATTACTTACCTCATATAAGCCTTAGTTAATTGCATACATATGTATTAATACTTTAAATCTACTGCTTAAATTAAAACAATTCTAGGTTGTTCTACCATGAAGATTCCTATCCAGACACTTCCTGTTATACCACCTCTTTTGTTGTCACTTTGTCATTAGCTTCTAGTGGAGATTACAAGTTGCCTTTTCAACACACATCATGCAGACACCCTAAGAAATTCTATATAGCCATTAGGGATGAGCAGCGGTTCGAATCGAACGTATGTTCAACTCGAACATCGAGGGTTATTTTGTTGTAAAACGAACTGAACATACGGGCGTTTGCGGGAAATTCGAGTGCCACGGAATGCCCCATAATGCACTGCGAGATCTGCCGTGTTATTGAGCCACAACATGCAGAAGAGTTGGTGGAGTGGATAACAAAACTGTCCTCATCCTCCTCATCCTCCTCATCCTCTGTCACCGAGGCTCAGAATAGTTTGCCTTCTAACGCAGCTGCCAAAGCGGCCCATTCCACTGGCTCCTTGTCCACAGTCACTCCTTCTGTAGCCCCACCATCATGCACGGAGGAATTATTCAACCACAGTGTCGGTTATATGCTGCTGGAGGATGCACAGCGATTTGAAAGCTCCGATGTTGGTTCACAGGTTGAGGAAGGGAGTAATGTGAGCCAGAGAGGGGGTGCCACAGAAAGGCCAAGGCACTGGCAGTCATGTTCCCCCAGCTGCAGCATACTGCCAAGTTTGTGCCAGTAATGAGGAGGGAGGGGATTATGAGGTCACTGACTGTACTTGGGTGCCTGAGAGAAGAGAGGAGAAAAGTGAGGAGGACTAGGCACAACTCCAACGAGGCAGGATGTCATCTAGGGGGCAGCTTAAGGGTAGCCACCCTATTACAAAACTCTGCAGAGCTCCACAGGTGCTGCTGAATCCCTGCTGACTTTTAAAAGATCCTTGGTGTGGGCCTTTTTCGACAAGTGTGCAGCAGATTGCACCGTTGCTGTTTGCAACCTATGTCTGAAGCGGATCAAGCGTAGCCAGAACAGCAGCCGCTTGGGCACCAATGCTTAATCAGACATATGACGACCTGCCATGCAGTCCGTTGGCTGCAGCACTTGAAAGACCCACATCATAGAAAAAGGTGGACTTCTGCTTGCTCCTCATCTGGGATCTCCAACCCTACTATACCTCCAGTCCTCTCAAAAACCTGCACTGAGAACAATGAAGGTATAGCAATAGGTGTCTCAAATACGTGCAGCCAATCTGCTAGCAGTACATCACCAGTTTATTTCAGCAGGCAAATTAACCTACCATAGGTTGCTGAACCGTAAAAAGAAATTTGGTCGCAGCCATCCACATGCTCAGTGTCTAAATGCTAGCTTGGCCAAATTGCTAGCACTGCAACTGCTGCCTTTTTAGTTGGTAGATTCTGCCCCCTTTTGTGAATTTTTGGAATGTGCTGTACCTCAGTGGCAGGTTCCAAAATGCCATTTCTTTTCACGGAAGGCCATTCCAGCTCTCTACCGGCATGTGGAAGGCGATGTTTTGGCCTCGTTGGACAGGGCCATCAGCAGTAGGGTTCATATTACCGCTGTCTCATGGTCCAGCAGGCATGGGCAGGGACGTTATCTTTCTTTCACAGCGCACTGGGTAACTCTGCTGGCAGATGGAAGGATGCAGGACACGGTTCGGTTGTTGTTGGAGCTTGTTCTGCCACCACGGCTCCAAAATGCTAGTGATGATTCTGCCACAGCTTTCTCCTCCACCCCTCCTCTTCTTCTTCCTCTATGGCTTCTTTTGCAGATTTGTCCTCTGAACCAGCAGTGCGCCATAAGCATTCAAGGGGCTACACAAGCAATCAGGCTATAAGATGCCATGTGGTGCTTGAGTTGGTCTGCCTAGGGGACAGAAGCCACACTGGGGCAGAGATTCTGTCAGCTCTGCAGGGCAGGCTCAGAGGTGGTTGACGCCACACCAGTTTCAGCCAGCAATGATTGTATGCGACAATGGCACCAACCTTATCTCCGCCCTCCGACAGGGACACTTGACCCATGTTTCATGTTTGGCACACGTCCTGAATTTGGTGGTGCAGCGGTTCTTGACCAGGTACCCAGGCTTACAAGATCTCCTGAGGCAGGCCAGAAAAGTCTGTGGTAATTTCCGCCGGTCATACAATGCCAGTGCTCGGCTGGCTGACATTCAAAGGGAATGCAACCTGCCCACCAACCGCCTCATTTGTGACATGCCCACCAGGTGGAACTCAACAGTGGCAGCGGCTGCACACACAGCAGAAAGCCATCAATGAGTATCTGTGCGAGTATGGCACCAGGACAGGGTCAGAGGAGCTTGACTTCTTTTCACCACCCCAGTGGCTACTGATCAAGGATGCATGCACTGTCCTGTCACCATTTGAGGAGGCCACAAAGATAGTGAGCAGCGACAATGCATGCATCAGTGACACTGTCCCTCTAGTCTTCCTGCTGGAGCACACGCTTCATGGAATCATGGACAGGGCACTTGAGACAGTGGCAGGAAGAGGAGGACTTCCTTTCCTCTCAATGCCCCCTTTATCCAGATAGCATTCCTGCAGGCCCACCAAACACACAGGAAGAGGAGGAGGAGGTTTGTGTCAGCATGGATGTAGAGGATAACACTCAGCAGCAGTCTTCAAGGGGTGGTTTTCAGTCCCCAGAAACCCAAGGAGTTGTACGTGACTGGGAGGAGGTAGTTACGGATAATGTGATCCTTAGTGACCCTGAGGACTGAGAATCGAATGCCTTTGCAAACTTACACTGCATGACCTCCCTGATTCTGCAAAGCCTGCGAAAGGACCCTAAGATTCGTGGTATCAAGAAGAGGGATCATTACTGGCTGGCAACTCTTCTTGACAAGGGTAAAGTTGCAGATTCGCAGAGGGAGCAGAGGATGAAACATCTTTAGGAGGCCTTGAAGAAAGGTTTGTGTAAGGCATTTCCAGACCCTGGGAGGTTACCACTTCCTGGTGCTGGACAACGTGTTGCTGAGGCTTCGTTCAGTCAGAGGAAGAGCGGTGGAGAAGGTGGCCGGCTGACCGATGCCTTTAAACAGGGGATGAGGATTGAGGATGGACCACTGGCCAGAACTTGCTCAATGTACAATTGGGCTACTGGCCTGTCCTGCATCCAATGTGCTTTCTGAACGCACATTCAGTGCTGCTGGAGGGTTTGTAACAGATCAAAGAGTGCGCCTCCCCACAGACTCTGTTGATAGGCTCATATTCATAAAAATGAATCAGTCTTGGATCAGCAGCTATTCTGGCATCACCAAAACCAAAGGTCCAATTTTTCTAACCTTGTCTAACAGGGGCATGTAATTACAATTTTTGATATAATATTTCAATGCAGGGCCCGTTCCTGTGCCCAACAAGAGTAACTGTGAGGGGTTACAGTGTTCTAGCGCCACCCAAACCAAAGGCCCAATTTTTCTAACCCTGTTTAACAGGGCCATGTAATTACAATTTTTGATATAATATTTCCACGCCATTTTTTTCCCTATTTTTGGCACAGGGGTCCACTTAATATTCATACCAGACCCTAAGCGCCTGGTAATGAACTGGGAGGGGGGACCCAATCAATGATTTTTATCTATATTGTCAGGATCCGACAATACATTACAGCCGCGAGCAGTTTTATATGAAATTTTTTCCTTTAGAAATGTCATTTTGCTGTGGTACTGTTATAAACATGGTAAAGATGCACTACTTTACAGGCAGACTAAGGAGACCCCCCAGGCACGATATTTAAAGGAATATTTCATTTTTATTGTTTCACTTTAAGCATTATTAAAATCACAGCTCCCGAAAAAACTGCCATTTTAAAACTTTTTTTTTGCATTGATACATGTTCCCCTGGTGCAGGGCCCGGGTCCCCAAACACTTTTTATGGCAATAACTTGCATATAAGCCTCTAAAATTAATACTTTTGATTTTTCACGTTCGCGCCCCATAGACTTTAATGGTGTTCACATGTTCTCACAAATTTTTTGCCTGTTCGCATGTTCTGCTGCGAACTGAACCAGGGGTTGTTCGGCTCATCCCTAATAGCCAACTCTGCAGTGCATGCACGTAAACAGGAACTAAAAAGGATGTGCTGTAAATGATCAGTAGCATTGAGATGTAAAAAAGGATAGAAAAAATAAAGTGAAAATAGTATTTTGTTTAAAACAAAAAAACTATTGCTTTATGATATGCAATGTTTTAGTAACCCAAATGCCAAAAGTAATTTAACAGTCATTCTAACCCTTAATACCCCAAAATGTCAATAAGCTAATTTCTAGATAAAATAAAGTCTTATGCCCCGTACACACGGTCAGACATTGATCGGACATTCCGACAACAAAATCCTACAATTTTTTCCGACGGATGTTGGCTCAAACTTGTCTTGCATACACACGGTCACACAAAGTTGTCGGAAAATCCGATCATTCTGAATGCGGTGATGTAAAACACGTACGTTGTGACTATAAACGGGGCAGTAGCCAATAGCTTTCATCTCTTTATTTTTTCTGAGCATGCGTGGCACTTTGTGCGTCCGATTTGTGTACACACTATCGGACATTCCAACAATGGATTTTGTTGTTGGAAAATTTTATAGCCTGCTCTCAAACTTTGTGTGTCGGAAAATCCGATGGAAAATGTGTGATGGAGCCTACACACGGTCGGAATTTCCGACAACAAGGTCCTATCACACATTTTCCGTCGGAAAATCCGACCGTGTGTACGGGGCATTAGTGTTCACAAAAAGCACATAGTACAATATTCTAAAACATCTATGCTGAAATTTACATATATGTAAACTTTTTAATTTCATATAGTGACACTAACTATTCATCTATTATATATATAATAAATATACATATTTAAATATTAACAGGCCATAAATAGTAAGAACACCAAATTTATAGCTGTGAATAACCAATCTAAAAATAAGATGATTCCAAAGAAATTAGATTAAAAAAAGTATTCATGCTTGATTAGAAAGAGCAAAGTAAGACTACAAGTTAGTGATAGAAAGGAAGTGAATGGTGAAAGTAAAGTGCTATGGCTGATTAAAAACAAGTGGAGCATTAGGGCTGGGAGAAATGTGAAGCATTCATGCAACATCAAAACCTCATATGAAAAAAAGAATAGTCTCCAAGCATTGATTGAATAAACTGGAAAATGTCAGGTATTTTTCTACTGCTTTCTGATGGTATTACTGGGAGAAGACATTACCAACTTTAAAGAGACATGGAATGAAAACTGGATATACAAGTCTCAGTAATTGTTCACACTGTACAGGCAGTCCCCGAATTACGAACGGGTTAGGGACTGCCTGTTTGTTCTTAAGTTGGATTTGTTCGTAAGTCGGAAGCGCATGCGCAGAACGGCAGAGACGCCGTTTTCCAATGTTTTCCACTGTTTTCCGCTATTTTCCAACATCATTTTTCTATGTTTTCCGATGTTTTCCGCCGACGCCGCTTCCCGTTCGTAAGTAGGAGTCGTTCACAAGTCGGAGGTTCATAACTCGGGGACCTCCTGTACTGCATTAGGGACTTCGTACATTTTACAAATCTCCACTACTTACTATTTTGCGTTGACATTGGGGTTGATTTACTGAAGGAGTAAAGGATGTTCATGTGGAGGCTCCTTTATAACAAATAGCAGATAATGGTTTCTGCGCTCTTTTATACTCTACAAGGTCAAACATGCCATGGCCTGACTTTTGCAGCCTATTCATAAAATGCAGACTGTGCTGTGAAGCCTGTCGTACAGTATGTTACAGAGTTCTCAATGCATACAGCAAAGAGAACTCTGCGAGTAGAAGAACAACTGGTCACATGATTTTCACATTTTACATGACCGGGTTCTTCTACCTTCCATTCAAAAGAAACAGCACTTTGCTGGCTTTAGAGTCCCAAAGCCAGCAAATGGCTAAGCATTATTGTAACACATGGTGTTGTGCTTTATAAATGTGTAGATATTTTTTAAAAGAGTTATATGGCCATTGTTAGGCCATTCTACTGCTTTATTCATTCCCTCCTAAGCTTAGTGGATGAGGTGAAGCAGTGGTAATTCTAATATCCAATTATGCGAAATTAAATTACTTTAAAAAAGTATTTTGTTTTGCACATACCTACATGAGTGAAGTGATCACCGCATTATTTATTCACTAAGTGAACATTTACCTTGCTAACTACACATTATTTGCTCCTTTAATAAATCGCTTCCATTTCATTCACATCATATTATGCTATGCTACAGTATTATGCATTGTGTATTCTTATATATACTAATCATGACATTTTCTAAAAGATTTAAAGAGAATTTATTATAAGAATACAATGTTTTTATTTGCTCAGAAAACAGTACTTGAAACAATTTATAAAAGTGATTTTGAGATCCAGCAATGTACAGGGGTTGGTGCGTGCTGCTTGATAGATTTTAGGCCCATTCACATTTGTGAGTTGCTCTTGCAATGCCATTATTTGTTAATGGGACCTCAAATGCAGGAAGCAAATGCAGTTTGCTTTGTGCAAAATATGTATCAAACAAAAAAGGCCACTCTTCTCCCGAGGCTGTCTTCCTCCGCTGTGATGTCCCCCGCTGTCTGGCACCTCTTATATAGTTATGGGACGTGGCCATCCAATGACATCACCTGGAAAGCCCGCCCCTTGTGATGTTTTGTTTTTAGTGGGTAACCGGTGGAGAGGAAGAAGACAGCAGCGGCAAGGAAGAAGACAGCAGCGGCAAAAAAGAAGAGGATAGCACAAGAAGAAGACAGCATTGGGAGAAGACAGAACACGGGGCTTCTTTTTTAATAAAGGAATTGTCAAAAACTGGCTTTTGTTTTTTTAAACATTTTACTGTTTTTTGGGGTGAATTGGTAGGGGTACAATGGGTACCCGATACTCATTTACATGGGGGGGATCTGGGGGCTTGCAGATTCCGATATTCCGATAAGTCCCCCGCCCGCAGACCCTGACAACCACCGACCAGGGTTGTTGGGAAGAGGCCCTTGTCCCCATCAACATGGGGGCAAGGTGCCTTGGGGTGGAGAGTGCAGAGCCCCCCTGCCCCAAAGCACCAACCCCCCATGTTGAGGGCATGTGGCCTGGTATAGATCAGAAGGGGGTGCTCGTCCCCTCCCTTTCCTGACCTGCTGGGGCCCCACGCCATTTTAAAAAACAGTTTTGGTCTGGGGGTTCCCCATGAATCCATACAAGACCTTTTTGCCAGCAATTTTTTTTTTTTTTACATTCAGCTTGCCCCCTCCTTAGCAACCAGCAATATATAGTAGGGGTTATTTACGAAAGGCAAATCCACTTTGCACTACAAGTGCAAACTACAATTGCTAAGTGCACTTGAAATCGCACTGAAAGTGCATTCGGAAGTGCAGTTGCTGTAAATCTAAGGGGTAGATCTGAAATGAGGGGTAGATCTGCTGATTTTATCATCCAATCCTATGCAAGCTAAAATGCTGTTTTTTTATTTTCCTTGCATGTCCCCCTCGGATCTACAGCGAGTGCACTTTCAAGTGCACTTTCAGTGCGATTTCAAGTGCACTTAGCAATTGTAGTTTGCACTTGTAGTGCAAAGTGGATTTGCCTTTCATAAATAACCCCCACTATATATTGCTGGCTGCTAAGGAGGGGGCAAGCTGAATGTAAAAAAAAAATTGCTGTAGTTGCTGTGCTTGTAGTTTGCACTTGTAGTGCAACGTGGATTTGCCTTTCGTAAATAACCCCCAGTGTGTTTACAGTGTGTTTAAAGAGAAAAACAAAACAAAACAAAAAAACGTAAAACACAAAATGCATGGAAACTGCATGCAAAAACGCATAAAAGACTAGGGTTTAAAAGTGCAAAGTGCACTGCAAAATGTGCCATAAAAACGCATCAAGCGCAACCGCATAGATGTGAACCTAGACTTACTCCTAACTTTGAAAAAAACTTTGCTTTGTTGATAACGGTTTGACTTAGCTGACAGTATAACACACTTTAAGAGGGATTGCAGGTGGACTGAGTGCAGCAGTCTCATTGAAGGAGGCCCAAATACAGCACTCTCATCTTTACTAAAATTTTATATCACAATCCATTTGGTACTAGTCCCAGGTGTGCTTCTCACTGGTCATGCTCCAATGTCAGTAGTTAGTTTCACATATCAGTACTCAACCTCGTATTTTAGTACTCATGTTCACATGTCAGAAGTCTGCCTTATATGTCACTAGTAATCCTCATATGTCAGTAGCCAGCTTTACATTAGGATAATTAGCCTTGCATGTGAGGAGTCTGTCTCGTGTGTCGGTCTTAAAGTTTAGTGGCAGAAGATGGTCTTGCATGTGAGGATTAGGTGTCAGTCTTTCATTTCATATAAATGTTCTTCTCATTACACAATCTCCTTATCAGCACTCATTCTTAAAGTGGTAGTAAAGCCTCATTTTGATTTTTACCTACAGGTAAGCTTATAATAAAGCTTATCTGTAGGTAAAATTAATATCTCCTAAACGTGCACCATGCAGGAGACATTGTAGTGAGCAGCAGCTGATGATGTCACCGATGCATGTGCTCTGAAGAAACGCCATAACCATGCCGTTTCTTCAGAGCGATCTGTCATGGTCATGACTTCACCATTGAAACCATCGCGGCTCGGCCATTCAAGCTGCCAAAGCCCGTGAACCTGGAAGGAAGACCCGGTGAAGATGGAGGCCCTGTCAGTAGTGACAACGCACCGCTGGAGGGCTTTGTTTTAAGGTAAATCTCTCATAATGTGCTAGTATGCCATGCATACTAGCACATTATGTAATTGCCTTTCAGGGGCACACTGATGAGATTTCTCTTGCTAAGAAATGGTGCCTGCTTTTAAACAGGACATTAACTTTTATAAGCTCAAAAAACACGAATGGATCAATTTGGCTGATTATTTCATTACTGTTTTAGGCCCCTTTCACACGATAAGCCCGCTTGGATCTACCTGTCCGTTTTTCAGGGGAATGCGGGCGGGCCACCCATTGACTCCTATGGGCAGGTGGATGTCAGCGAATATGTGTCTGCTGACACCCGTCTGCCATCCGATCCGATCAGATCCGCTCAAAGCAGCCATCTTGCGGATAGATTTGGGTGGGATCTAATGAAAACAGACATGCTGATCGTTTTTGTCCGATCTCCCCATAGAGATCAGCGGGGCTCTGACAGGTCCCTCCCCGCTCAGTGAGCAGAGACGGACCTGTCATCCACCGGCTCAGCGGAGATCAACTGAGCGATCCCCCGATGAGCTGGCAGAATCCACTGAGCGGATCCTCCCCCTGTGAAAGGGGCCTAATACTTAATTCTCAAGGTGATAGTTTCTCGTTAGAGCAATTCTTTGATCGTCAACGCATTTGGGTGTTTTTTTATTCTATTATCTAAAGATTTTATCTTCTGTATATGTAGCTGTGTGGGTACATGAATATATATTTACACTTAGGTTTTTACTTCACTATCATAAGAGGATGAAATAACAATCCAACCAAACTACAGGTGACCCATAGTCCTTAATTGTGTCATATGCTGACACATTTAAAGGACAAATCCAAATGACAAGTGTGATACTCTTGGCCCTTTGGCTAGGAATTTTTATTAATTTACCAACTTCATGACAGAAAATGCAGGGTGAAAGCACAGATGTCTCATCGGATCTTTTCATCAGATCTGAACATCAACAGAACAGACCTTAGCTCAGAGAAGATCTCACTGCACCAAACACACACACGTTAAAAAAAAATACATACTTGAAAGGAAAAAAATCAACAGCAGAGGGCCAACAATACAGGACTTAGTGTATAGATTTGCCAAAGGCTATATAATCATATATCAGCTTGTAAAAGGGTAAGTAGGAACACGTCAGCTCTTATACTAGAGCATTGTAATGTACAAAACTGAAATTGTTATAGCTGTAAGCATAACATCACAAACAAGGAACTATGTTATTCTCAAAAGCATTATTTTGGGTGAAGCCTTGAGTAGCCAGTGTAGCACAGGAAAATGATTATTATTTGTTACTCTCTTACCGACTGTCCCATAGTAGATTAACTGCTATAGAGCAGCCGCGCTGTGCAGGATCACATTATATATATACAATATCTCACAAAAGTGAGTACATCCCTCACATTTTTGTAAATATTGTATTATATCTTTTCATGTGACAACACTGAAGAAATGACACTTGGCTACAATGTAAAGTAGTGAGTGTACAGCTTGTATAACAGTGTACATTTGCTGTCCCCTCAAAATAACTCAACACACAGCTAATAATGTCTAAACTGCTGGCAACAAAAGTGAGTACACCCCTAAGTGAAAATGTCCAAATTGGGCCCAATTAGCCATTTTAAGGACCAGGTCTATTCTGACACTTTTGCTTGTATTTGTGCTGTACATAAAAAATTGCAATGACTGACATTTCATTCTCTAGGGCCTCTGCTAAAAAAATATGTAGCGGCAACCCTCGCAGAAGCCGCTGGTATTTATTTTTTTTGGGTCCCTTCTGCCCTGCACCTGTGATGACTAGCGACTTTCCTAAGCTGGAGAACACTGACACACCTTGAAGTTTTAAATGGGCTTTATTTAATCGCAAAGCCCTAGAAAGAAATGGGTTAAATAATTAAAAAAATTGCAATATAGCAATGTAGGCACCTTGTTAAGTGACACCATTCACAGAGTGTCACTGTTTGTTCACCACATCTGCCTGGGAAGCAACTGGTGCACAAACGTGCACTAGGCAGGTGCTAGTGAGCGATACTGGCTTGTAATTGCAGAATAATGACGATCCAACACAGTACAGCAATACAAATGGCATTTTTCAAAGGCAATACGGCCTACCTACTACCTAATGCAAAGTTGTCCTGCCTAACCACTGGCCAGTGGGACTATGTAGAGAGTCTGCCGGCGATGGGGCCCTTACGTGGGAGTACTCACTAAAGTAAATAAGATGGTGGCTGGAAGTCTCTCACCACTGATGACTGATTCAAGTCCTGAGGGGTTTCTCTGTGGCTGGTGAAAGGGTCCTCCCTCTTGAGCCAGCTCTCTGTAGCTTTAGCAGGTAGCTGGAACACGTGGTCACTGGGACCAACTGGAACGCACTGGAATAGAAGCACAGTCTCTCCTCCCTCACTGCATTAAGTAGTGTTTAGCATAGCAACAGCCCACAGCCTGGTCCCTGCACACAGTTTTGCATGTGAATCAGGCGCAACACACTTTTCCTGGCAGAACAGATCCTCTGGCAACTGCATGTGGTCAGCAGGCCATAAGTTCTGTGGATTCTTGTAGCCCTGAGCCCTGTACCACAAACTTCCAGGCTAACACTGTCTGGGCACACACATCACAGTTTAGCTCCCATGCTCTGTAATAGTAGTCACAGAAAGTACTCAATTCTCTTTCTCTCCTCACAGAACACTTCCCGGGGATATATTGTACTGGCCAGGCACTCCTGTTCCCCAAGTGGTTCCTGGGCTCTCTAAAATGGGTCCCAGAGCCCTCTCCTCAGATCCCACATCGATTTCCTGCTTCTCTCAGTGGTGAGAGGCTGAAAAAACATCCCCCAGCAAATTGGGAACCAGCCTGGCTTCGGCAGCTAATCATGAGTCCCCCTTCTTCAGGGTTGCTTGGGGCAGGGCCCTCTTCAGCTGTAGCAACAGCCAATCAGGGTACAGTCCAGTCCCCTCTCTTCCTGTAGCTGTCCATCACAGGAGAGAAGGAAAAAAATGTCCTTTCTGTGTTTATTTTGTCAGCACTGCTGGGGAAAAAAATTAAAGAGCCCAGCGCTACATTATATATAATGTTTAGTGGCTCTAAGTAATATTCTGGTTATTACAATTTTTCGCGGCCAGTGGCTGGTGTTGGTGCTTCAACCATCACGTCACCATGGTTGGTATGGTCTCAGGGTGATTGAAGCACATTATTTCTATTATTACATTGTAATATATAATGAAGTGATTCAATTGCCATAATGCAGAATCAGTGGGAGCCCCGAGTGTGTCACTTGCCACATCTCCTGCCACCAGATGCAGCTTGTCACTTGTCACCGCTGCCTGTCCCCAGGTGCAGCTTGTCACTTGCCACCGTCTCCTGTCAACAGGTGCAGCTTGGATTGTCACTTGCCGCTGTTGCCTGGCACCAGATGTGGATTGTCACTTGCCATGTCACCTGCCACCAGATGTGGATGATCGCCTGCCACTATTTGCGGATTGTCACTTGTAGGGATGGGCGAAGGGTTTGGCCCGAGCATGAGTTCGTGCCAAACTTTCTTTGTTTGGTTGTTCGGCAAACAACCGAACAAACGGGCCGTTCGCCCGTTTGTTCGCCCCCCCCCAAACCGACCGCAATGCATTGCGGCACTGAACAGTGCATTGCAAGCCCTGACTGGCTGAAGCAGTGAAAGCTTCAGCCAATCAGGGCACAGAGTACATGATTGGACACTGATTGGACACTGTTGGACTTTATCCAATCATTGCTCATTCCCGCCCCACAGTATAAAAGTATTCTTTCAATGGCAGCCATTTTCAGTGTGATTTTGGCATGGAGAGAGAAAGAACAGGGCTCTATTCAGTGCTATTAGTTAGTTAGTGTGCTATACTGTGCTATTTTAATTGTCAATGTAGAATATTAGTTTAGTGTCAGTCTAGGGATAGCGTGAGTGTAGTGAGGAGGACCAACATTCAGCTTTGCATAGTGTGCAGCTAGGGTAGGGACAGCTCAGATAGTTTCACTGTAGTGTAGTAAGACCGTGTCATTCATACATACAGTAGTGTGGAGTAGGGACAGCTCATATAGTTTCAGTATAGTGTAGTGAGACCGTGTCAGTAATCTTGACATTAGTGTATAGCTAGAGTAGGGACAGTTCAGATAGCATCAGTGTAGTGACGGTTGAACACCGTCTATTTGATTGCGCTACTGCCAGTTTAACGTAATTTACTTCTGTGTGTGTTACTGCCAGTTTAACGCCCTTTACTTTTTTGTGCATTACTACCAGTTTAACGTCATATCGTTTTGCGTGTGTTACTTCCAGTTTAACTCCATATCGTTTTGTGTGCATTTCTGTCAGTTTAATGCCATATAGTTTTGCGCGCGTTACTGCCAGTTTACCGCCATATTGTTTTGCGTGCATTACTGCCAGTTTCACGCCATATAGTTCTGTGTGCGTTACTGCCAGTTTAATGCCATATAGTTTTGCATGCATTACTGACAGTTTAACGCCATCTAGTTTTGTACGTTAGTGCCAGTTTAATCCCATATAGTTTTGTGTGTTATTGCCAGTTTAACGCCATATAGTTCTGTGTTTGTTACTGCCAGTTTAACGCTATATAGTTTTGCGTGCGTTACTGCCAGTTTAACCCCATATCGTTTTGTGTGCGTTACTGCCAGTTTAACGCCATATAGTTTTGTGCATTACTGCCAGTTTAAGGTCATATAGTTCTGTGTGCGTTGCTGCCAGTTTAACGCCATATAGTTTTGTGTGCGTTACTGCCAGTTTAATGCCATATCGTTTTGTGTGTGTTACTGC
Organism: Lithobates clamitans; assembly: GCA_037952925.1. Classification (NCBI taxonomy): domain Eukaryota; kingdom Metazoa; phylum Chordata; class Amphibia; order Anura; family Ranidae; genus Lithobates; species Lithobates clamitans. Next base: position 34,119 of record JBBGZY010000821.1, read on the forward strand.
CAGTTTAATGCCATATAGTTTTGTGCGTTACTGCCAATTTAACTCCATATAGTTCTGTGTGAGTTACTGCCAGTTTAACGCCATATAGTTTTGTGTGCATTACTGCCAGTTTAACACCATATTGTTTTGTGTGTGTTACTGACAGTTTAACGCCATATAGTTCTGTGTGTGTTACTGCCAATTTAACGTCATATAGTTCTGTGTGCGTTACTGCCGGTTTAATGCCATATAGTTTTATGTGCGTTACTGCCAGTTTAACGCCATATAGTTCTGTGCGTCACTGTACGTTTGGCGCATTATATTGCAGTATATTATAGTGTATCCGTAGAGTGTGTCTATGTAGTGTGAGTACTCAAATTAAAGAGCACCAAACACCTCTTTACATTGATTAAAGTGCATCTACACACATATTTCAACTTCTTCTTTACATTTGCTTATAAGCACTGTCCCTCCCTCCCAATAATGTCTGAGAGGACAACAAGGAGAGGCAGACGTTCCCTTGGCACTGTAAGGGGGCCAGCAACAAATGTGTCCACAGGCAAAGGTGAACGTGGTGGTCAGTCCTCAGGCAGGGCATCATTTCCTCTGTTTAGTGAATATGTCCATGCTATCCAGCCACAGCATTCAGAGGAGGTGGTGGACTGGCTTACTAAACCTTTCTCATCCTCCGTCAGTAGAGACAAATGTGCAGCCCCCTGCAGTTGCCAGAGTGGATAAACCTGCCTCCTTGTCCACATCTATTCCTGCCATAGCCCCAACATCAGCCATTGAGGAGTCAGCTGAGTTATTTGACCACAGCGTCAGCCACTTGCTCCTTGATAATGCCCAGCCATTACTGGATTCAGATGTTGTTTCTGCGGTTAAGGATGACAGGAACATGAGCCTAGAGAGAGGGAGGAACAATGACAAATTGGCATTCATGCTCCCCAAGCCGCAGTGTATTGCCAAGTTGTCTCCGGTGGTAATGATGAAGATGGAGGAGATGGAGATTATGGTTATAATGATGCAGAGCAGAGGAGGAAACTGAAGGTGAGGCGGCACAACCCCAAGGAGGCCGACATCAAGAAAGAGTAGAGAGCAGCCACCCTATTCCATCACATTCTGCAGCTGTTATCTCCTGGCCCACTCCCCAAAGCTCAGCTGTCTGGGCCTTTTTCAGCACATCTGCAGCAGATCGCACTGTTGCTATCTGCAAACTATGTTTCAGGCACATCAAACGTGGCAAAAACACCAACCATTTGGGTACCACATGCCATAACAAGGCATTTAACATCCAACTACTCAGCCCGTTGGCAAGAGCACCTAAAAGCCACACAAAAGGGGCACAAATCTGTCCCTCCTCTTCTTCCTTACGCACTCCAGTCTGCCCCTGCAATACCAAGTCATTACCTTTCAGCAGCCTCCACGGACAGGGATGATGGTATAGCACAGGGTGTCACAGGTACTAGCAGCACACCACCAGCTGTAGACTGTAGCCGGCAAATTTATTTGCCCCATCTGCTGCAGTGGAAAAAAAAATAGAGTCCCTGCCACCCACATGCCTAGCATCTGAATGCAAGCTTGTCAAAGCTGTTGGCTCTCCAACTTCTGCCTTTCAGCCAGGTGGATTCTGCTCCCTTTCAGCCTGGTGAATTCGCACAATGTGCTGTACCACAATAGCAGGTTCCTAGTTGCTACTACTTTTCAAGTAAGTCCAATCCATCTCTCTACCATCAAGTGAAAGGGAATATTCTGGCATCATTGGGCAAGGCAGTCAGCCATAAAATCCACCTTACTGCTGACACGTGGTCCAGCAAGCATGGGCAGGGATGATATATTTTGTTCACAGCACACTGGGTAACGCTGCTTGCAACTCGAAAGGATGCAGGACAGGGCTCGGTACTGCAGCTTGTTGTGCCCCCACATCTCCCCACATGTCCAAATTAATGTAATGTCTTTTTAAATGTTAGCCTATTCTACTGTATTAATGTCGCATGTAACCTAGAAATTTTGTCTTTTTACTAATTTAAGTACATTGAAAGATATAGCTGAAAATAAAACAATGTTAAGCTATGGTCACTTGCCACCAAATCATGTACCTAGTATGTTATTTGACTTCAAGTGGTTGTACCGGAATGATGCCTGCAGCTGCAGTCATCAACCCAGTACCCTTTTTTAGAGCTGACGATTGGATAACAAGCATCTCAATTGCTATTACAAGCAGCAGGGATGTTCCCCCTTCAACCGCCTTCTGTGGCTTACTTGGGCACTCCTGTCCCACCAGGAGACCCAACCTACCAACCGAATTGTAAACTGGCTAGTCGGAGAACCATACAAAGCTGGGATCGAATTTGATCAGGTATCCACTATGGTAACCAGGAAATGATGACATGACATCACTTCCAGTTTACCAGGATGTCAATAATCGAAAGTATTCAAAAACATTGATCTTATTGTTTTGAATGTTTTCAAGGGCAGAGGAGGGATTTAGACCCCAGATCCTTCCATAAAAAGTACCTGTCACATGCCTATTGCTGTCACAAAGGATGTTTACATTTCTTGTGACAGCAATAAAAGTAATACAAAAAAATGAAAAGCAACAGTGTAAAAAAAAAGTAATAATTAAAAAAAATGTGCCACCATGCTCCGTGCTAGTGTGCAAAAGTGAATGGTTGACTCGGTCCCGCATACACACAAACAACAATCATCCCACACATGTGAGATATTGCCACGAACGTCAGATCATGGGCAGTAAGTCTAACCCTAGACCTCCTCTGTAAATCTAAAGTGGTAACCTGTAAAAGTTTTTAATCTTTGCCTATGGATAGTAAAATTTACGTCATTTGTTCCTGTTGCAAGGGCGTGCGCAATTTTAAAATGTGACATGTGTGGTATCCATTAACTTGGCATAACATCATCTTTTACAAAAAGATTGGGTTATGTATTGTGTTTTTTGCATTAAAAAAACAAAAAAGTGTATTCTTTCCCAAAAATTGTGTTCGAAAAACCGAGTGACATAAAAAATTGCAAAACCCACCAATTTTTTCTCCAGGGCCTCTGCTTTCAAAAAACATATAATGTTTGGGGGTTCTAAGTAATTTTCTATCAAACAAACTTGATTGTTCCATGTAAGAAAAAAGTGCCAGAAAAGGCCTGGTCACAGAGATCAACATACATGACATGCTGCTATCTGCCTTGTAGACAGATTGTTTAAAAAGGGGTCTCATTACCAAGGTGTCACACAAGAAACATCTCATGATGGGTAAAAGCAAAGAGCTCTCTCAAGACCTTTGCAACCTTATTGTTGTAAAACATACTCATAGCATTGGTTACAGAAAGATTTCTAAACTTCTGAATGTTCCAGTGAGCATAATCCGGAGCATAAGTGGAAAAAACATGATTTCACTATAAACCGACCATGACCAAGTGCTTCTCGAAAGATTTCTGACAGAGGAATGAAAAGATTAACAGAAGAGTTGTCCAAGAGTCAAGTTTGTGGAGAGCTTCAGAAAGACCTGAAATTAGCAGGTACAATTGTTTCAATGAAAACAATAAGTAATGCACTCAACTGACATGGCCTGTATGCACGCTCACCACACAAGACTCCATTGCTGAAGAAAAAGCATGTTAATGCTCATTTAAAGTTTGCTGCACAACATTTAGACAAACCTGTGAAATACTGCGAGACTATATTCTGGTCAGATAAGACCAAACTTGAACTCCTTGGATGCCATAATATGTACCATGTTTGAAGGTCAAATGGCACTGCACATCACCCCCAAAAACACCATACCAACATTGAAGTTTGGAGGTGGGGACATCATGGTGTGGGGCTGTTTTTCAGCATACAGTACTGGCAAACTTCATATCATTGAAGGAAGGATGAATGCCAAAATGTACCAAGACATTCTTGATAAAAATCTGCTGCCATCTACCAGGATGATGAAGATGAAAAAAGGGTGGATATTTCAGCAAGACAATGATCCCAAACAAAAATAAATTTCAGTTAGCGTGTTCAATAGTTTTTCCCTGTGTCGTTTCATTTTAGAACATATAACTTCATTTCTGAATGCATTTGTTTTGGTTTCTTTGTATATGTGGATTGCATGGGTTGTTACCGACATGTGGTGAAAATTACATGTCGATAGCACCTTTAGAAATATATTTACCTAGAAAAATGTTGACATGTTCAATACTTATTTTACCCGCTGTATAGCAAACTATGGTTGTTCATGTTTTTTCTGACACTTGCAGGGATATAATCTATAATAACTCTGCCAATAAAAGAAGATATGCTTTTATTGCTGCCTGTGTCCCCATTGAAGGAACTATCCCTTACCTCCTGTTCTGTCTAAAGCCTCATAATTTGAGCAGAAATTGGGAGATTTTTGCTTTCTAATCTGCCAGGCATCCATGAAAGAGACAGGAAGTGGGGGGATGTCCTCCTAATGGAGATGCAGCAAGCAATATGAACTAAATATAGTAGATGCTACAACACCCACACTTTGTCCAAAAAAATATATATAATTCACTGTGTGTTATGGGGTTTGTACTGCATGGACATCACACCCTGTGATACAAGTTAAATCCACTCAGACATAAAACTACTTCACCGGTCACTTCTAAACTGTCCTGATCTAGGACAAGTCCAAATTTGTCATAACTTATTTTCTCATATCTACCCATTACAGAGCTTCTATTCCACCCTGTTCAGCTGCCGTCACTGGGGAAGTAAAGCCTTCTGTACATTCTAAACTGACATGCCAAAGCTCACATACTGTATGGCTATAAACTCCTCCTCAGTCCCATGCGACAGTGCTCACAAACCAGTAGTACTGCCACATGTGAGTGGGGCGGATGTCACATGTTCAATCATAAGCTGAAGTGATGGATATTTTACCTTTTTACTGGCAGAGGAGCATGGGGAGTGAGGGAAAGGTGAGTACATGCCACTGGAGAGGGGGAAATAAAGTATCACTTTTACAATGTTCTTTTTGGGCAAAAGAAAGTGTAACTTTAAGTGCAAAAAATGGTTTATATGAAAATGTTGTTCATTAAAAATAAAATATAACACCATAATTCTCTGCCAATAGCAGACATGTACAGTAACGGCTTATTCATACCATGTGCGTTGAGCTGCTTCGATTGGTATTGATCAGCATAAGATCAATGTGAGGGCACAAAGGAAATAATTGTTTTCTATGTGCCCTGCTCACACTATTCATGTACGTTGGGGTGTGCTGTATACGGATTCAGCATGTCTGCATTTTTACAAAGCAAAACTCACGCCACCATATATCAGCACATTATTATTATTATTAATATACAGGATTTACATAGAGCCAACAGCACATATCAACACAACTGCAGTGCATAGTGTTAAACATCATGATATGTTGTGACATTTCAAAAACGTTTAAAAATAAAGAAACCAGTGTGATGCACTGTAATGTGTGCCTGCTAATATGAATGAGCCCTAATACTATCAGTGATGCTTGAAGGCTATAAGTTAATGCAAAAAGTACTATCAAACGTACAAAAAAACAAACAAACTGTGCAGTATAAGGCTTGGAGTAAGAGAACGTGTATTTTTTCCCTAAAAACATCAAAACTACATTTTCATATTAAATTGATTAAGTTATTTAATAATTATATTAAAAAAATTGTATTTCATTCCTTTTGTTCACATAAATTAAAACCAATTCACTTTTTGACAGCTGGGTTCTTTAAACATGAGTGTAATTTTTAGCCTATATTAAAGTGACACTATTCTCCAAAAATATGCCACTGTTATCATTTCATGAAATTCGTTTTTACTGTGTTTCTCCGCCTCCCTGTAACAACCTTTCCTTTTCTGCCTCAGCTCTGTTTGCTTGGAACGAGATTAGTTGTGGTCATGTGCACTGTCCTATACACACTACATATTCTTTAGTTCATAGTCCAAAGTTTCTAGTTCATGTCGGGAGCAAGAAATAGAGGGTGGTTATGTTCCTACATACAGTGGGACCAAGTAGAACAAACATAGCTGCCCCCTAGCAGGGAGTCAGATCACAACAGCAAAAACAAAGGATTTTGAAGATTTAGAGGAGGCTGAGAGCAATAGAAAATACTTTTTAAAATTAGGAATACATACTTGAGCTCATAACACAAATGAACATTTTAAGAGAAATTTCCATTGTAAAGTTTTAAAAAAAGAATTTAAAAGAGACATACCTTCTTTCATCTGGTCTGTATGATGAGGAGGACCGGCCACTGGTCCAAATAAACATCTTAGAGTGTTGTCCAACTTTGCCTTTCCCGACAGCGGTGGACTTGGCAGACTGATGTAGTGACCTGAGAGACGGATACTTTGAGTCACTTATTTGAAGAACATGTTGACAATCAGTACCCATTGCCTAAATACTGAACAGTGCAATGTTTATCTTTCCAGATAACACTCAAAAGGATTCTTAAAAGAAGAGGAAGATCCCTTGATTAGTAAAAGTGATGTATAAAATATTGGCACTCCTCCTCTTTACACTGTTAATTGGCAGAGTTATCTCTTGCTTTGATTTTCACACATTCATTTCCATAAGTGTGAGATAAGACATCCCTTATAGCAATCGATTTGCTATTGAACACAAGGAAACAATAGTGACCTAGTAGCCGTTAAGTCATCCTCTGAGCTTTCAACAAATTGTAGTTTTGATTGCTACAATTGTGTGTTATTTAATCCAACTATTTTTCTTCAAATTTTTTGTTTCCCGAGCAGAAATATATCCAATGTAAATATATCAATCTATGGTGCATTCAGTCCACATGGATCTGCTACCCAACCTGTAGTTAAATCTCGCTGCAGTAAACCACAGTGCACTCACACTGCTCAAAAGGATCTTAGCAACCTGGCCAGGTGCTGCTGTTCCATGATGTCTGATGACCAGTGATGCAAACAGTGCCTTTTAAGGTTTGTTTCCTTTTTCCCATTACTGCGTTTTTTTTTTTTAACTCATTGATGATCTGTGTAAGCAGCACTGAAAAAAATGGGAGAAAGTTCTGCAAACTCTTCCAAGACTATTTTGAAACTGTCATATCCCCACAATATCTAACAATTAGAATTCAAAAAACTGTTTTCTTGTATACTAGAAGAAATTTCAATTAAAAGTTTTGATGGTACCTGCCAACAATGCTTATTTTGTAGTTATTAAAAAGATATGTAAGAGCTGAAAAACAGCAAAATTATAAACATATCCATTTATTTCTTTATGTTTTTTTTGGAAAATCATAAAATAATTTTCATTACTGTCACACCCCAGCTTAACCACTTGTTTACTGGGAACTTTCACCCCCTTCCTACTCAGGCCAATTTTCAACTTTCAGAGCTGTCTCAATTTGAATGACAACTGTGCAGTCATGCTACCCTGTACCCAAATTAATTTTTTATCATTTTTTTTCACACAAATAGAGCTTTCTTTTGGTGGTATTTAAACACCACCGGGTTTTTTATTTCTTGCTAAACAAACAAAAAAAGAGAGAAAATGTTCTTCATAGTTTGTTATAAAATTTTGCAAACAGGTAATTTTTCTTCTTCACTGATGTGCACTAATCAGGCTTCAATGCTGGGCACTGATAGGCTGCACTGATGGGCACTGATGAGATGGAACTGATGGGCACTGATAGGTGGCACTGATGGACACTGGTAGGTGGCACTGATAGGCAGCACGGATAGGTGACACTGATAAGGGGGCACTAATGGGTACTGATTGGCAGCACTGATGGGCACTGATTGGCAGCACTGGTGGGTAAAGGGCAATCCTCTAATAAATAATGTGCCAAAGAATTGTGTAAACAAATCAGTGTGTAAGTGAATATAATAGTGTACAAAGATTACAATGTGCAAAACTATATCCCAAAATTGGGATTCTAAAATAAAATAAATAATCTAGTTGCTGCTATCACTGTTCACAGTGCTGCGCTACTAGTATAAAATCACACATCAATGAAATATAATTTGTGACATAATAAAAAATCGTCCATGTGTACAGTCCCAATAACAAATGCTTGCAGCATCCACAAGTGACATCAAGGATTAAGCTTCACCAAACTGTGCATAAATAATATCCAAAGCACTAGTGCTCTCCTCCACCAGTGTGCTCTGGCCGCTCACCTCACTCTCCGACCCCTGTTTTACCAGCGGATCAGAAACAGCAGGTCCCCTATAGGGGTACTTATTAGATCGACCTGGTGTGCAGCTAGCGTATTATTCCTCAGTGTCACCCTCTTCTTCCTTAGTGGCTTACCAAGCTTTAAGTGTCCCTCAAGGGAATCGGGTATATAAGGGGATAAAAACACAGGATCTAGTGCTCTCTGTTTAAAATGATTTATTCCTCCAAAAAAAGGCACTCACAAGAGGGGATCCATACTGAAGAAGTCACGCCCATTGACGTAACGCATATGGGAGGAGGGGTCTCAGTTGGTGATGTCATCACGCGACCATATCGTTTTGTATGGATATTGTCACGTCCACACGGCTTAAGTGCCTCGCTTTTGAGTACTTTGTATACTTTTTTTTGAGGAATAAATCATTTTAAACAGAGAGCACTATATCCCATGTTTTTGTCCCCTTATATACCCGATTTCCCTTGAGGGAGATTTGAGGCTTGGCACGCCACTAAGGAAGAAGAGGGTGACACAGAGGAATAATATGCTAGCAGCACACCAGGTCGATCTATTAATTACCCCTATAGGGGACCTGCTGTTTCTGACCCACTGGTAAAACAGGGGTCAGAGAGTGAGGTGAGCAGCCAGAGCACACTGGTGGAGGAGAGCACTAGTGCTTTGGATATTATTTATGCACAGTTTGGTGAAGCTTAATCCTTGATATCACTAGTGGATGCTGCAAGCATTTGATATTTGGACTGTACACATGGAAGATTTTTTTTTTTTATGCCAGAAGTTATATTTCACTAATGTGTGACTTTATACTAGTAGCGCAGCACTGTGTTGTTATTATACTGATAATTAGTGCCCTGATTATCAGTGTTGATGTCCCTTTAACACAAGCTGGTTATCCGCTCTCTTTTTCTCTCCTCACGCTGTCAGCGTGCAATAAGAAAAGCCGATAACCAGCTTGTGTTGAAATCCATAATTGGACACAGCTGATCACGTGGTAAAGGGCCACTGTGATTGGCCCTTTACCCTGATCTGTGATCAGCTGAATCCTAAGGACTCAGCTATCACAGAGCATGCAGCCCACTCTGTAGGGGGTGCGTGGGAAGCGTGATCATGGGAGGACGTCCATGTATGCCCTCCCGGCAAAGCAAGCCTGCACTGTAGCAGTAATTCGGCTATAGCACAGGTGGGAAGTAGAATTCCAGTCAAACAATATCTAAGTATAAACCTGCTCCCACCCCCACTCTAAGCCTTAGCCTCTATACTAACTACCCTGTAAAGGAAAGATGTCTATACTTACCTGTTCTGAGGGGACTGTGGTCCGCTCTCATGATTATCTAAAACAGATGCCCCATAGTAAGTCTATTGGTGATGTCTGCCATTGTCTGTGATCTCTCTTCTTCACTGAAGCCGGCCGCTGGGGAAATAACATGACCGCAGCAGAACACCTCCAGAATAGATAACTATACACACATCTTTCCTTTATGGGATAATTAGTAAAGGGCTTAGAATGGGGATGGGAGCAGGTTTAAGTTCAAACAGGATTTGACTGGACTTCCACTTTAAAGTGCACCTGAATTCAAAAAGTGAAGATTTACTTTATGGGTTATAGGAAACAAAGGGAAAATGTACATTTTGCCTTGAATTCCTTCTTAAAAATAGCAGTGCAATCCTGGTATGTGAGGGTATATCACAATGTTCACTCTCCTGTACTGTGCGGTAAGTCCCAATGTGTTATCACACTCTTGTCTTGACATATTAGTAAGTGTGGATAATGTACACCTCGCTGCCTTCCAAAGACTGGGGAAGTCCAAATGAACTGAAAGCATAGAAGAACACAGGTAAGCCTAGTGCATTATCCTCAATAATAATGCGCTAGGCCTACACGCCCTCGTCTATGCTTTCTGGTATGTGAGGGTGTCTAGGCATTCCTATGCCTATAGCCTCATAGCTGTATAGCTGCAGTTGGAGATCTAAAGCACTGTTGCCTCTGAATGCTAGTCTCAGATTTGGTAGATGATTTACTAAGGACAAATAGACTATTCACTTTTCAAGGGAAGACTCACTTTGCATTGTAATTTTCCCCAGAGCTTAGTAAACAAGTTGAATCAATAATGGAGAAAGATCATCTATAGGGGGATTACAATACTGCCGGCTAGTGCTGGTCACAGCTTCCAGAGTTCAGTTCCTCTTTAAACTGGAGGAGCCAGCAATTCAGCTCATCTTGCTGCCTCGTCCCAGCTGTGACTTTGCAGCCTTTCGGCCTTCTAATTGAAAGCAGGCGCTCCTGGAGGAAGGTGCAGGATGAGCTGAGCTGCTGAAAGATTTATAGCTGCCAACTGTTTCTTCATGAGGAGTGACAGTCTTTCCTTTACATCAAATTCTCATTTTGGTCTGATGTATAGACCTCTATAAAAATTTCTAATAAACTGCTAAAAGTTTTACACAACAATAGCCTTTTACCCACCATCTAAATCATTGTTTTTTCCATTTTAACCACTTGAAGACCAGGCATGTTCTAACACTTTTTGTATACATGTGAAAATCTTTTTTTTTTTGCTAGAAATTACTTAGAACCCTTAAACATTATACTTTTTTAAAGCAGAGGCCCTTGAGAAGAAATTGGTGGGTTTTGCAATTTTCTGTCACACGGTATTTACGCAGCGGTTTTTCAGACTAAATTTTTGGGAAAAAATACACTTTTTAAGAGTTTAATGCAAAAAAACACAATACATTACCCATTTTTTTATAAAATATAAAAGATGATGTCAGTAAAAAAATACCAAACATGTCACGCAGCAGCGACAAGCAACGTAAATTTTACTATCCATAGGCGATGCTTTAAAAGCCTTTACAGTTTACCACTTTGTATCTACACAGGATGTATAGTTCTGGAATTGTTCACCTTTGCACGCTAGCATGGGGGGGGACACTTTAATTTATTTTTATTATTATTAATTTTTTTTTTTTTGCACCGGTACTTACATTTTTTTTAGCACTTTTATTTCTGTCACAAGGAATGTAGACATCCTTATGACAGCAATAGGGATGTGACAGGTACTTTTTATGGAGGGATCTGGGGTCAATAAGACCCCAAATCCCTCCTTTTTACTTGAAAACATTCAAAATGTCAAGATCAGCGTTTTTTAATACTTTAATTTTTCAAAAAATGGCACCCAGGTAAACCGGAAGTTATGTCATGTCATCGCTTTTGGGTTCACTATAGCCGAGCCCCGATCAAAATCAATTCCGGTATGGGTCTCTGACTAGCCGGCGGACGTGCTGGATAGTATCTTAGGTCTCCTGGTGGGACGGGAGAGCCCAAGAGAGCCACAGAAGGTGGCGGGAGGGGGCGAATCCCCTCCCTCTGCTTGTAATAGCAATCAAGTGGCTAGTTAACCACTACAATTGCTATTACAAGAGCCAACCATTGGCTCTAAAAAAAAAGGTACAGGGTGATACCTGCAGCTGCAGGCATCATCCGGGTACAACCACTTGAAGTCAAATGACAAACCAAGTATGTGATTTGGAGGCAAGTGGTTAAAAAAAATTAGTATTAGTTAGTATTGGTAAAAAGAAAACACTTGTAGGCTTAACCAATACATTTTTGCATATTCATTTTTCCTGGTCTGTGCTACTAGAGGTGTGGCAAGGGGGTGTAATTTGCCTGTTTTGTGCTGTAAGGTGCTCCTCTTAATTATCACAGATAGTTGGGAGGTATGGATAATAAATTAAACAACTCTTGTGCTTATGCTTTGAACTTTGAGGATTAATTGCTCGACAATAGCTATATCCTGTCTGCCTGAAGCTTGTTTTCTGCTTGTTTAGAATATGTAAATAAGTGAATGCTTATAGTCTGTCCACAGGTTCACTTTAAGTTGCCATCAGGCTTATGCTGCTGCGTACACACGATTGGACATTCCGACAACGAAATCCTGGGATTTTTTTCCGACGGATGTTGGCTCAAGCTTGTCTTGCATACACACGGTCGCACAAATGTTGTCGGAAATTCCGATCGTCAAGAACGCGCTGACGTACAACACGTATGACGGCACTATAAAGAGGAAGTTCAATAGCCAGTGAGCCACCCTTTCGGCTCCTTCTGCTAATCTCGTGTTAGTAGAAATTTGGTGAGAGACGATTCGCGCTTTTCAGCCTCGTGCTTTTCAGATCGTTACTGCTCTTCAGTTTGTGCTTGTGGGTTCGTATCTGGTTTTCAGTGCGTGTAGTCAGTTAGCATCTGGGTTTCAGTGTGTGCTATTTATAGTATGTATTTGATTTCCAGTGCGTTTTTGTCCCCTTGTTTCTGATTTTTAGATCGCTCTTCTCAGGCCTTTCTGATTTTCCGTGCACTCTGTTAGTTCGTTCTGACCAGCTGACCGTTTTTAAGCCATGTTGCGGGTACGTTTTCATCGTAGAGTTCGTGCTGTGCAGGGGCTTGGTGTTGGGGTTCTTACTTTGATCCAAGCCCAGTCCATGAACAGGGCGAGGAGGAGTTCATGGATGAAGACTTGGTTGCTCCAGGTGACCAATTCTTTCATATGCCTTTGTTGCGGGAGATCTTTGAGAATAATCCAGATGATTTCAGGAATTATCTCCGGATGACAGACCCGGTTTTTCACCATTTGTTGGCTTTGCTGCACCGTTATATTACCAAGCAGGACACCTGCATGCGGCAAGCCATTACTCCTGAACAGAGGCTAGTCGCCACATTGCAGTACTTGGCGTCAGGGAGAAGTCTGCAGGACATCAAGTTCTCGACAGGCATCTCCCCCTAGGCCCAGAGACCTGTTCTGCCATCATTCAGGTCCTGCAGAAGGACTATATTAGGGTAAGTTTTCTCCTTTAACATCACATTCTATGTAATTAATGTTTGCTAATATATTGTGTTTATTTCATCATTCCCTTAATGTAATATGCTGTGAATGTCCTCTTTGTCCTCATGCATGCTGGAACTTTTTAATGCTCCTTTTTTGTCCTTCATGCATATTTGCCTTCACTAACCTGTCCAACATGCTATCCTGGGCCCATACACACCTAGCCTAGTCACTTAATGTATTTTGTCAACTCCATAGTACTGCTTTACCCTAAACACCCCCTAAAATGTGTTTAAATGTTATTTGTGTTCTTAAATTCAGGCAGAGTGCAAGAGGCGTTTTTTTGGGGTCAAAAAATCATTTGGAACCCTCCCTCCAACTGCTAAGTCAACCGATACCAATCCTCTATCTGCTGACCTTGCCAAACCCATATACACTATTATCTTGATAGGTAATTGCAGAATGTAAAAATGTGCTTCAATTTGGACAGTGTGTATTCATATTTTTGGATTAGGACACTTCTTACCTGTCCAGTGGGCTGCCAATAGTGTAAGTAAAGGAGGGGCTGGCCAAAGAAACACACATTATTTATGCATTCGGCCATCAGAGGGGGTGAGGAATCTGATAAGTGGACCTTAGACTTTTTTCTTTAAATACTCCTTCAAGTAAATGTTATACTTATGTTGGCCAAGAATGTTTGTGTCTAATCTGCATGCAATGTTATGTGCAAAAGTCCTAATTCATTTTTTTCTTGTTCCACGCCATAGTTTCCTTTGCCAGAGGAATGGCAGACTGTGGCTTCTCAATTTGCCCAGCGGTGGGACTTTTCCCAACTGCGGACGCCCAACTAGGGGTCATACTATTACAACTACAAGGGGTTTAATAGTATTGTGATGTTGGCGGTGGTGTCGGTGACATGATTTCCTTTATGTGGACGTGGGGAAGAATAGCCAGATGTCGGATGGTGGAGTCATCACCCAGACCGAGTTCTACAGATAGTCCCAGAGTGGTGGCTTGGGATTGCCACCTCCAGAAGACAATGTGGCTGGTCTGCCATTCGTCTTTGTCGCTGATGAAGCGTTTGAGCTGGGTGAACACCTGATGCGGCTGTTCCCGATGAGGACCCTCACCCCGGACCAGAGGGTTTTTAACTACCGGCTGGCCAGAGCCAGAAGAGTGGTGGAGAATGCTTTCGGGCTAATGGCCAGCCGATTCCGCCTATTCCTTACGGCAATCAATATGGCAGAATATAAACTTAACTATATAATCCTTTCATGCTGCATTCTCCACAACTTTTAAAGGAGAAATTCTATGAACTATGTGGCCTCAGTTGGGCCTGAGGCCGGATTTCAAGACCAAACCCTGATGGCGCTTAAAGCTGGCCGTCCTGGCTTGCCCCCCAAAGCACCTGCATGGTCTGCCAAAAATATATGGAGTACTTTGCAGGTAGGGGGCCATTGAAATGCCAGAAAATGTTTAACAAACCTTTTTAAAATAAATTTGTATTTTAAAATGAAATAATATTTTCCTTTGATTTACTGCTTGTGTTTCTTTTAGGTGTCTCCTAGGTTATCCAATGTGTTTTTTTTGCCCATTTTCTGCAATAGTGCAAACATAATTTCTTTGATACATGAGGTGACAATCTCTTCTTGAGCTAACTATTATGTTGTGGGTCTGCTACACAAACACATTGTTTTTGTTGTTAATGTATGTAATGCATTAATGCTTAAAATATTCATCATTTTCCGCACCATGAATTCATTTTTTGGAGTTATGAAAATGGCCTGATTGATGCAAATTATAAATCACTGTGGGTGTTATTTACTAAAGGCAAATCTACTTTGCACTACAAGTGCACTGAAAGTGCACTTGTAGTGCAAAGTGGATTTGCCTTTAGTAAATAACACCCATTGTCACTGTAAACAACAACTTAATCAAAAAACTGCTATTGAGCATTGAAAGAAGAAACCACACATTGCTGGGTAGAAACATTTTTACTCACATGTGCGTTTAGAAAAGGGTTTTTTCACAAACCAACATATTTTTGAAATACAATTTTTTTTGGTGACAGTAGAAATATCCTTCTTGTGGTAAACAGGCATGTTTTTAAACCATACAACAATACACAACTCAGGAACTTACAAAGTTCAACTTTAATAAATTGAAGGCAATATCAGACATTAGTATGTCCAAACTGTGTTGATATTGCCTTCATCAGATGAGGTGAAGTCACCCCTGTGAAAGCCAAATTTTGAAGATGCACACGAATTGAGAGTCAAAATGGGGTTTTCCCTCCTGATCCCATGCCTAATGTCAACATGTGCTAGCTCCCATCATGGGGGATCAATAGACGTGTTTCGGGGGTGCAACCCCTTCCTCTCATCTACTTGAGTTGTGAGGAAGGGGTTGCACCCCCAAAACGCGTACATTGATATCCCGTGATGGCAGATAGCACATGTTGACACACTGTGTGCATCTTCAAAATTTGGCTTTCAAAATTTTGCAGAAAGGTTAGAAAAATACAAAGAATTTGATAAATGTTGGTGTGTTTTTGATTCTGCCTAAAACATCAATTATGTTTTTGAGTCTTTCTTCAACATCATTAATGTCTTCCTTGATCTTCTGTAAATCCCAATTGCACCCCATGATCTCCCTGATGAGGACTTGTGCACTTGCACTTGTGAAATGTGTTTCTTCTTCAACAACATCCACATCACCTAAAAAAAAAAACCACCATGTATTATAAATATGCAGACATCCATCTATTACCTGAAGCTGTGGTCTCAGACAGTCATCTGTTGTGATCACTATTTCGCCCACTTCATAAACCTCTCCTTCCTCCACATCCTCTGGTTGTTGTTTTTGGATTTCCCCTTCTTTAGGAGGTTGGGGGTCCCTGGTGACCTCAGACGTCCCGAGTCTTTTCTCCCCTATGTGAATAAAATAAAGGTATACTTAGCACACAGATATATATTTTTTTTAATTGTATTTTTATTGGGTTATAAAAGGACAAATATAAACGTGTTACATAATGCATAATGCACTAATAAAGAAAACATAATGATAACAGAAAAAAAATTTAAAGAAAAAAAAAAAAGAAAACAATATAGAAATAGTAAATACAGATAAACAGTGTCCATAAATACAGAGCACAGGAGTTAGTTACAAACCCATCTAGACAACAATGTAATAAACTTATTTTAAGACAAATAGGCATGACCAAATGTAGTTAACCTGCATCTGCAAAAAACATCGTATTAGTGGGCGAACAAACAATGTTTACTACGAACGATTACTGTTCCCACGAACCTGAAACTTGCCATTTTAAACTGTACGACAGCAAGAAAAGCACATGGAGCAGCACGAACGTAATAAGAAGAATAGGAACACACGACAAAATACTTACTTTTTTGCAGCACTCTCTTGATTCTTCTGTACTGATCCTGCTCCCTCAATTTGAGGTCTGACCATCGTTTCCTCAGTTCATCCTTGGATTGCCATACCCCAAAATTCTTCGACAGACTTTTCACAACTTTAGTCATGATCTTGGCCTTTCTCACATTTGGGTTTGGGTACGGTCCATGCTTCCCGTCATAGTCGGCCCTCTTGAAGATGTCCACCATCTCCAATATCTCTACAAAGGGCCTATTTGAGGCCTTAAATATGCTCCGGGATCGGTACGTTCGTGGCTCCGGGCTTATGTCGTTGCTGCTGCTGTCTTCATGCACCTGTTGTCTCTCCGCCATGTGCTCTCCCACTGCGCCGAAAGACAAGGGGCAGGGAATATACTAGATAGAAGGTCAGGGGTGGGCGTAGTTTCATGCATGCACAGTGTATATAAAGTGTAACACGCGTGTGTCGTACGTACGATCTGTGAACGGAGGAAGGAGTAGCAGGAGCGTCGATCGTGATAACGAAGGTACAATTTTAACTTGGCCTATACTGCTTAAAGATTGAGGCCTATATTGGGACAGGATTAGGAGAGTTTAGCCTGACATTAGGGTTTGTCTTGTGTTGTGTCTAGCAGAGAAAATGGATCTATTGAATGATCAGGACTTTATCCCCATTATCATTGATATGAACAGGGAGCTGCCCTGTCTGTAGCAGGTAAACCACCCCTTTTATAACAATAATAGAAAGAGGCAGGCAGCGCTGGATCAATTGTTGGAAATCGTGAAGCCGCAGATCCCCACGGCAAACATCAACTATTTGAAGGCCACAATTGGTGGCATGAGGAGCACTTATAATAGGGAGCGCAAGAAGGTCCAGGATTTCATGAGATCAGGAGTAGCAGCAGATGACATTTATGTCCCCAGGCTGTGGTACTATGACAGACTGCATTTTCTGGCATACCAGAGGGAACCCAGGCCAGCACTCTCCAGTCTTCCTTCAACGCTTCCTTCCACCCCAGCTGAGGCTTCCGATGTCCAACCTGGGCCTTCCAGCCAGGAAGATGTGGATGAGCCCAGCTTGAGTCAGGTATAGCAGTGTTCAACATATTTCTTGTCCAAAAATCAATGATGTTAACTAGATGTTATTATTGATCACTAATTTCTGATTTAAAAAAGTGTTTTACATATCAATAGACAGTAGTGGCCACAAATGATTGGGACAAGAATGAAAAATGCTGGGGTCAGAATGATAGTCTTTTATATTTGTTAACATTCAATTTGCAACAGTCATGAGCTCAAAATGGTGTGTGATTGATGAACCAAAAACTAAAACTATGTCCCTTTTTCATACACAGGAAAGTCTCAGCCAGGAGAAGCCGTAGAAAAGTGGCAGCCAGGAGAAGCCGTAGAAAAGTGGCAGCCAGGAGGTGGCGGGGGTAAGTGGCAGCCAGGAGGTGGCCGAGCTCAGTAGCCTGTCTGAGTCCCAGGTCTCTCCCCTCCGCCTTCCAAAAAAAGGCTCAGGAAGAGGAGTAACCTGGAGGAGGCTGCACTTGGGCTATTTCGGAAGGCTACTGCAGCCCTCAGAACCCCCCCAATATTCAAGAGGACTATGCCTGCATGGCAGCCTGCAGAATCCAGGAAATGGAGGAGGGCCAACGCCTCTTCTGTGAGGAAGTTATCTTACAAGCCCTAAATAAGGGGTTGAGGGGCGAACTCACAAGCCAAAGCCAGGTTTGTGAGTTCGACCATTGTCATCCTGCTCCTCCTCCTCCACCTCCTGCCACAACTCCAACACCAGAGCCACAGCCTGGAAGCAAGCGTGTAAGAAAGACAAGAGAGTGATGGCCTGGGTTCAGTCTGGTTCAGCAAAAGACGCAGGCTGTTGTATGACCAGAGCCTGGGGACATATATGTCATCTGCTGCTGTTCCTGATCTCTTGGAGTCCTGGACCGGATTGTGCTCACTATTATATGGACTCCTCATGCTACCAATTTCACAAGTTTATCCAGTGTTGACTTCCTCTTTATTTGGTTATGACTCATAATAAATGGCTATTTTTTGTTCACAAATACTTGACTATGTGTTTTCAAAAAGGACAGTTTGTTTGTGAGTAGGCAGGTACATTTCAAAAAGACAATGTCAAATTAACAAGGGACACCAACACCAAACAAACTCCTTGAGGTCAGAAAATAAAAGATAATAATGGTGTTGTGGTAACTTGACACACAAAACAAAAATAAATATTATGGAGATCAGTAGAAAGAAAAAACTAAAAAAAACAGGAGATCTTCATAAAAAAAAAAAAATCACTATAAAAAGAAATTCAAAACATTATTATGGAGATCTGATGAAAAAAAAATCAAAAATATTATTCATGAGATCACAAGAGATAATAAAGAAATCAGTTTGTGAGAACTCTGTGTGAATATCAGCAGCAAAACAACATTATTCTAGCATTCTAAAGAAGAAGAGAATGCGCTGCATTAAAAGATTAAAAAACATGCAGTGTGACAAATGTGCTATCTCCATTACGAATGCTAGTTTTACCAGACCGAGCACTTCAGTCTCGTACTTGATTTAGAGCACGCGTGCAATTGTGTACACACGCTCGGAATTTCCGACAACGGATTTTGTTGTTGGAAAATTTGAGAACCAGCTCTCAAATTTTTGTTGTCGGAAATTCAGACAAAAAATGTCCGATGGAGCCTACACATGGTCGGCATTTCCGACAACAAGCTTCCATTGAACATTTGTTGTCGGAAAATCCGATTGTGTGTACTCAGCATTTAGTGTTAGTGTAGCTGCTCTGTAAGTTGAATGGTGGATGGAAGCGATAGTTGGTTGGTCTTGAGGGGGAGCTGCTTCTTTGGAGGGTAAGTAAATGGCAGAACTACATTGGTATTCAGCTGAGTCAAACCTCTGGTGACAGCAGAAAGTGATACATTTTGCAGCAGTATTACTAGTGATGCTTCCCTCAGACTCATAGTTAGCTGTTATTTATCAAAACGGAAAGGCAGGAAAGTGAAAGTGGTATACTTTCCAATACTTTAACATGTATTTTTTTTTAAATAACAGTTATTTGAAAGCTTACCATGGAAACCAATCACTTATTTGGGAACTGACCTTTCCATACATTTTATAGATCCTGGATACTCTTGGTAATTGTCTACTTGCTGAAAAAGTGCAGGTAAGGAAGGCATAGTGCCCTTAGCAACCTGTCAATTTTCATCATCTGACTGGTACTAGAAGCATACAAGTTGGAATCTTGCTTGTTTTAATGCCATCCTTTTCACCAGTGTGCCATCCTTTCCATCAGTTTCAGGCTTTCCTTGATATGTCTGTTTTTTTAAATCTCAGCTTGGATAGAAGTTGACTTTTATAAGAACATTCAGGCTTTGCTAAGCCTTTAGCAAGAATAACAAATGTTCATATTTTAAATACATATGGCAATTGCTTTGGAGGATAATAATGAAAAGTATTAATTGCAACAACACAAAAGTGGCTACATTTATCTGCTAGATAGCCAGAACAAAGAATGATTCTGCCAACTCACTTTAAAAACATGCTTGTTTAAGATTCATTGGTCTGCTGAGTCTCCATAGAAACATATAAGGAAACCTTTTACATACTCAAGCATTTGGGAAGCTAATAATATACTCAAGCAGTGTGAAACCCACATTTACTGAACACTGCTATTAACGTGTTAGTGATTTTAGTATTGCATAAATATATAATAAGAACTGAATATTATTTTTGTATGATACCCAATTAAATAGATAGGTGGTTAAATGGGATAGTTAGATAGATAGATAGATAGATAGATAGATAGATAGATAGATAGATAGATAGATAGATAGATAGATAGATAGATAGATAGATAGATAGATAGATAGATAGATAGATAGATAGATAGATAGATAGATAGATAGATAGATAGATAGATAGATAGATAGATAGATAGATAGATAGATAGATAGAGACAGACAGACCGATAAGTAGAAAGATAAATAATGAATGATTCAGAATGAGAGTTAATATAAATGTATAATAATTCAAGTATATTGTCTATGGCAACCAGAGGCTGACAAGATATATGTCAGACATCTTTAT
This sequence comes from Lithobates clamitans, assembly GCA_037952925.1. Lineage (NCBI taxonomy): Eukaryota > Metazoa > Chordata > Amphibia > Anura > Ranidae > Lithobates > Lithobates clamitans. The sequence goes on from JBBGZY010000821.1 coordinate 54,565, forward strand.
ATATAAGGTACATACAGTATATTTGTGGTGGTTACAGTCTATGTCTCTCGCTATAATGTTCATATTGACTACATACAAATTTATAAAGGAATTTTTTTTTTTACTTTACATTTTAACCAAGGTTTTAGGACATAAATATAATGGCAGGTATTTGTGATCCTCCTCTGCATAACGCAGATGCACTTCATTTGTACATGTGTGCTATATCTGAATGTCTATGCTTAAAAAAGATACATATAGGGATTCATTACAAAAAAACTGAAAAGTTTTATTCTTGCCAATAGTAACTGATCACACTTTACTTTTTATATTATGGAAAAATGAAAAGATAATTCTGAGTCAGTAATTTCATTTTTTTGTTCTCATTTTCATCATCCTGTTTAAAGCATGCAGTCCATGCTTTGCTTAAATATAATAATAAATAATCTTACACTCTGTATAACTATGAAATATACAGAGATTGTATGTTTTTTCCAAAGGTAAATTGCACATCTTCTGCTCTGATGTAACTCAATAATTACTGGTAATTGTACACACAGCAACTTAGTGTTTGTCAACTTCATTCTAATTGGCAAACATTAGCTATGATATGCTCTATAGCTGCCATAGTGACAGGCAATACGAAATAGCAACATGAATATGAATGCCAACTTTTCCGTTGCATACAGAAGCTGCCTAAATATAAAAGTGTTAAAAATAAAATGTTCATATGCTTGTTTTGATTTTGTTAGTAAAAGTTCTACTTGTTATATTATTCACTATGGAGACCATAAAAAGAGAAAATAACCAAAAATTGGCAACAACATCCTTGGTGGGTAGAAAAAGAGACAGCAACTTTGGCATGAATGTTTTACTACTGTAGTCCCTTAGAAATGTCAGAGGGAGGCTAAAAATGCCAGTTTTCATCTATAGCTGAAATATCATTGGTGGTGGACATGCCTAAAATATTTTTTTTTCTGCTCTGTTGACTCCAAAAATGCATTGTAGGTTTTATTTGGAACTCCTAAACTCTCAGTGTGTAATATAATACATTGATAAGATTTTAGTTTTATTCAGATGTGTTTAGTTATTGTGAGCCTAAATCTAGAACAACAGCAAATGTTATTGAAAGCCATTTGAAGCCATACATGTGTTTAACAATAGTGATGGGCATACCTGCCCAGGTTTGATTCCCTGAAGGTTCAAACTTAGAGGCAAAACATATTGAGTCTATTGGTATAATTCTTGTTATGAAATTCTGCCCATTTGTAGGGCTAATAGGCAAACTACTTTAAAAAAATGTTATGGTGAGTTGGTCACTGCCATGAGGTAAATTTACCAAGCCAAAAAGCTTTACAAAAATACAGTAAAGCAGGAAGAGGGTCTTTTTATGTGGCTTGGAGGGCAACATGCAAATGCTGTGTGACATAAAAAATTGCAATAACCACCATTTTATTCTCTAGGGCCTCTGCTTTAAAAAAAAAAAATAAATAAATAAATATATATATATATATATGTTTGAGGGTTGTAAGTAATTTTCTAGCAACAAAATATTGATTTTTACATGTTGGAGAGAGGTGTCAGAATAGGACCGGTCTTCAAGTAGTTAAAGCTACATGTTGTGTTATGAAACAGTAGGCACAGTCTCAGTTACAGTGTACACTGGCAGTGAATATTTGGTTGTGAAATTGATTTTTTTCCTTTACGATCAGCTAGAAATACATACAGCAGCAGCACCCATAACTGACTTGTTTCAGTTTGATAAATATTTTTTGTTTCAGGTAGCTGTAGGTTGTCCCTGTTCTCATAAATGCAAAACTGTCCTGCCGTTGGCTAATTTCTATTGGGCTTTCATTAAGAATTAAGAGACAGCAAATGATGCAGCAGTGTATCATCTGTACAGTGTGCTTCCATATGCGATCCTAGAGCTTAAGTAAAGTGGACTTCCTGGCTTTTAACAATGTGGTGATCACTGAGTCAGAGATGCCCATGTACTCAAATTTTTAACTTAATCTTACCCCCTTCAGTTAATTGCATATATGTTCAAATGCCGCACGAAAATTTTTTTTATCGCTGTAATTACCTTTATATTGTACTTTATTGTGGCCTTTCCTGTCTCTCCTCCCATGGGAGTAGGCGTGTTTATTGCCTTTCGCCAGTGCCGCACTGTCTCCTGGGAGCTTAGTGTCAGGCTTCCCAAGATTCAGTGCGGGAACAATGATCATGCTTGTGAACAAGCTGTGAATGAACAGCATCCACCGCATCCAGGAAATCAATGCTTGTGGGCTTCACATGCCCACAAGCAAGATGGAAACAGCCAGCATCACATTTTTAAAGTTATTCTTCAGTACGAAAACAGACAGAGGCGGAAATATTACACCCAAACTGTGAGTATTATTTTGGGATTAGCAAAGTGTCTCAATGACCTAAAAAAAAAAAAAAAAGATTGGTCGCCGGACTCCCACTTTAAGACCTGGAATTTACCAGCCATGCTTAACAGCACTACAGCAGGAAGATAAATCAGTCCTTAGAACACAAGATATGGTCAATCAGGAAGAGACAAAGGAGTGCCTGTCAGGAGTCTTATCAGGTCAGAGTATCACATCTGCCTGGGCCAGTTCTGAGCTATAGGATTCAAAAGAATGCCCTTCATCTTGATCCTGCTGAGCAGATGAGATGAGGAAGGCATTTCAAGGGAGAAAAGACCATCCAGTCAGGATTTTCAGAATTGTAGAAATGTAGTGACAGCCATATTGCCCAGAGCTCCAGAGCTCCAGAATGTTAGACGGGACATGGGATCCCTCCAACATCTAGAACTGGATTGCTGAGCCACTAGGCCAAATGCAACCTGGTCTTTGGTTTTATCCAGAGATTGAACCAATCTGTCCCACAGTGATAGGTTGTAGGGTCTGGAGGGGAATTGGGCAAATGGAACTACCTCGATGAATGCTAACGTCAACTCCATGTAGAAGCAAAGAGTCAGTTGAATCCTGGACTAACGGCAGCAATGGTGGAAGTCACAGATTGCGACTCAATTTTTAGAATGGCACACATGACATCAATAAGATCCTGGGAGCTATGGTGACTACCTGTAACTCCTCAGGGACTAACTTATCCAGCAAGCATTTGTGAGACTCTTCATAATATAGAACTTCCTCAACCAAAGGCTCAGAGGCCACTAAGCGTGCAGGAAGGTCAGCTATTGATTCTGCAGGGGAAGGCCATGAGGCACACTTATTTAATAGTGTAAAATTAGGTAAGCAGATGCTTTAGTTTAAAATAAGTATTTTGTATTGAAAAACTCATAATAGCCAAAAAAACGCCACAAAACAAAAACAAACAAACAAAAGAAAACATACATTTAATACAGCATGTAGTATGTACAAATGTTCCTTATTACAATGGGTGTGAAACTAGCTGAGGTACACATATGCCCTCTGTGGTCAAAGTCAGAAATTAAAATTGCAATTTGACCTAAAAAAAATTATGTAACTGAGATGAAATCCTTCTGGTTTAAAACCAAAGAAGGGGCACTTGACAGAATCCAGGTTGGAATAAAAAATTGATAATACCAGCACAAGAAAATGGCTCACTGCATTTATACGAATGCCATATACTGTATATCTAAATATACTTCTCCTGCATTCAGTTTGTTTTTGCCCTCTTGTTTTGCAGTGCCAAGCCCTGCACCACTAGCTCTAGCATCACTCTAGTGCATTTCCTATTGTTCTTTTTTTTCTTTTGCACCTGTAAGATGTCTCTTGGCAGAGGATCAGTATGGCATTTAAACCCAATGATGTCCTAGGCACATTTGAGTGATGACACCCCCTAAAATTACATTTACACTGGTGCTGAAACTATTTGCATTGGTGTTTAGAGGCATATTCAAATATTTTTGCATTATCATTCAGTAACAAAAAAAAATACAATTGCACTGGCATTCTGTAGTACATACATTTGCACTGCCTAAAACTGAACTACAGAGCATACTGTAAGTGTTCAGTGGTAATGAAAAAAATATTTGTATTGGTGTTCAGTGGTAATAAAAAATTACTTAATTTTAGTGGTATAATAAAAACTAAACACCAATACAAGGTTTATTTTCATGACACTGAACACCAATGGAAAGTGTTTCATTATCCTTCTGAACATTAAAGCAAAGTGATTTTACAAAGTAGTCTTTATTATAACATAATTGTATTGGGGGTATTCAATGTAGTCAAGATTTCAATCTTTGCAGATTCTAGGATCTGAAAGATGAATATAACTTTTTTAAACTAGACATTTACGTTGACATCTTAGAAAAATGGTAACAACAGAACAGGAGACTACCTGTAAATTACTCTCCAGCTCTCTTCAGACTCCACTACTGCTTTGCCTCTCCACGATTATGTCCAGTGTCCACATCTCTGCACAGCACAAATAGAACCAGGAGGGGGGGGGGGGGTAAATCATCAAATGTGCCCTGCTCTTGTGTGAGTAGCCTTATCTGGAAATCCTGAACAGACCAGAGCAAGTGATTCCTGCTCCATTGACTACGGCCTTTTGGCTAAGATCAAGTGCAGTATCTGTTCTTATCAATTTCCAGAGGAGGCGCTGTGCAACTCCCGAGTGTGGGGAGGGCACATTGAAATCCAATGGTGTAAGTGGACCTGGAAGGATGGTTCGGCAGTGCCGGTGTCTGAACGTCAGCGGGCTGAGTCCGAACCATCTGGAAGGGTTCTCCTGGTGAGGATGGGTGCTACATCTGGGTCTGATCCAGAGGGTCGGGTCCCTGGCCTTCTGGCCTAGATTGGGGTAGTTCTAGCTCCGGACAGTTTTTCGGGAGAGAACGCTTGCTTACCTATAGCACCGGGGCCAAGCGATTAGTACTTCTCAAATGTAATTAAGTAGGAGTGATGGGAGCGAGGGTTGAGCTTTTTGAGGTCCGGGCTCTCCCAAAGCTTCCAGAACTTCAGGCCTTCCTGCCTGGGGTAGGGGCTGCTGTGGTCTGGGTCGTTGGTCTGGGTTGGTCACGAAAGCCTATGGTGCATATGCCCCTGGAGTGGCACTCCAGGGGTGCCTGAAGATCACTGTGAGTGAGGGTCACTTTGATTTAAGGTACCACGGTCACTGCACCATTACACGCTTTTTTTTGCACCTGCCTCCTGGGCCGGGCCTTTTGGCTGGGACCGGAGGAATTTTTTATTCCTGGCCGGAGGGTCTGGCCATTGTATTACACAATGGCCACCTTTTCACTCTTCTCTCCTTCCTTCTTCCCCACTTTCTTTTTATTTGTTTCCTTTGTGTGTCACTTTTTGTATTTTTGTGTTGTACACGTTTTTGCACTGTGTGATGAGTAGGGTTGCAGGTCCTCGGGCCTGCCCTGAAAGTCTTGGGAGGGGGTGGACATGGCCTTCTGGCTTGGTTTGCCTTCTCTCATGGGGTCTCCCTTTGGGGGAGCCCCACTGAGTACTTGGGGGGGTCTGTTTCAGCAGTCCCTCCAGTGAAAAGGGTCCGTTTGGTTTCGGCAGATGGACCAAGTGTAAGTACCCTTGTCCCCGTCAGGAGCCTAATGCCCCAGGGGATTCAGGGCAAGGCCCTCTGATTTTAGAGGGCTTGTGTACCCGTTGCACTTTTTTGTGTTTCACTTTTTATGTGTGTGCACATTTTTTTGGTACTGGGTGAAGTTTTTGAGTGTGTTTCACACGCCATGGGCTTTCAAAAAAAAAGTAGCCTTATCTGGATAAAAACCCAACCTCCCTTACTTGTTCCACAGTGAGATTTGATCACATACTGTACATGCTGCAAGTTTGACTTGCCTATTATAAATCTAAAGGAACATGAACCAAATATTTAATCCTAAATGTCGGTCCCTCACCAGGTGACCACAGACAGACACGTAGGATAAATATGAGGCGCTCTAAACAACTTAAATATCAAAATATTAATAATTAGCTATTAATATTAGCAAACCATAAATCATATATCAAGTGACAATGAATTTATATATATATATACATATATATGTGTATGACACTTAAGTGAAATAAATGTGTACAAACATTTCACTCCATGCTGTGAAATATCAACACTCCACATCAAAGTCCATATATTTGAAAAAAACAGCCCACAAGGAGCTGTGTGTGACAACATATAATTGGTGACGGAATATAAATCAAGTGTCCCACAAAAAATCTTCTCAATTTTTCATGACCACAAACAAGTGTCTCCGTGTGTCTTCCACCTCACCACCGTGTTCAGTGAATCACACCCTCCAGAAATACACTCATCGATTTATATTGCCAGCATTCTCATGCAAGGCACAAAATGCTTTTTTTACCACACTCCAGGGCAAATAAATCATTCGATGTCCATTTTGATAGTTATTCAATGGATCCACATCCACAAGAAAATAAATGCTCCAATAGTGTGAACCAGCAAACAAAATTTATTAAAACCACTGCAATCTTCACATAATGCACTCACATTCTTTAAAAGATAAAACCAGCAGAAACCATGTGCAATTCACATCAATCTTCAACTTTGTGGATAAAACCTTATAACCAGCGGTCACGGCGGACCCGAGGTGTGCAGCTGCTGGGCTATAATCTCACCCCTCCCTCGGTGAACCTCCGCTCCTTCGTGCACTCGAAATCCTAACCTCCTGTGTGGCTGACAGCGCTCGCGTCACGTCTCACAGCCACGCCCCCGACATGTTTCGTCATAGGTAGACTTATTCATGGGATTGGCTGTGTCCGCTGCCACTCATCCCTTATATTTGCTCCTAGAATGACGCCCATTCGGCCGCGTACTGCGCATGCGCACACCTCGCGTCCCCGTTCTAGAGATTCGCCACTGTTTAATGGAGCATAATACACTCGGGATCAGGCATAGAAATATAAAAATAGTATATAAAATGAAATAAAACTAACAGACCCTTATGTATCTTCCTAATTAATATGCTACAATGTGGGTGAGCAGTAGTTCACTGGATGTATCGGGTCTGCTATTTTCAATAATCCCTAGTGATTGCAGCACTCATCCCTAGAGCTCAGCCGCTACACAACCAGAGTAATAGTACGCATCCATCCAGCAAACAGCAACCCCACTACAAAGCGCATCAACTAAAACACTTTCTTCATGGTACTAAACAAGGGATAAGGGCTGAATTGCCCGAAAGAAGGGGAAAAGGACTTTTAAGGTGCTGTTTACATCAAAGATATGATCAAAAATTCTGTACAATCATATTAAAAAATGAAAATTTTATTGAATTAGGATTAAAATATTCATGTCTCTCATAGAAAGTGGGACATGCTTTTAAGAACAATATAACATTAATAATATCACCCAAAATTGTTCACATTGGACAATGCAACATAAAGCAACTACTCAAAGGTGCCATGACAATCTGCCGCTCGACATGTTTCGCTCTAATACGAGCTTCTTCAGGAGTTTAAAGGCTATGATTGTAGTGGACTCTATAATAATGGGAGAATAAACAATAATCAATACATGCGTTCAAACATATTAAAGATACATCCAATGGATGAATAAACTGGCTTAACAGAAGACAGGTTGATACAGAGCATATAAATGCATACACATAAGTAGAAGTTTGGGAACCAAACAGTTCAACCAAATATATATGGGAAATCAAAGTTTGTATGTCTTACCAGGCTGTAATGCATCAGAGTGGCAAATTAGTGCTGATTTCGAACCGGGAAGTTCTCTCATATATATAGGAACATCGCTGCCATAGTGTGACCACAGGGGAACATAAAGTTATATAATGGCCCTTTAGAAAAATAAAACAGATTTAAAATTAATAAGGGGGGGGGGGTGTATGGGAGAGGGAAAATCAGATTCCAAAACATCCTTGTTTAATTTTAGGGTATATTTTTCTGGGGTAGAACCAATTGAGAGTATTTACCTAGAGCATAAAAGCATCACGGCAAATGTATGTCAGATGGATATGGCTAGATACCATAGTTTCATCAAACTGGTCATTGGTGACTACACAAACGATAACCAACCGCGATGTTTTCTGGGTGGAAAAAAGATACAATATAAAGGACCATAGAAATTCCGCAAGTGCAGCTCACTACCAACTGACAGTAATGCTGCAGAGGGAGAACTTACTTTGTGGGCAGTAGTCCGGTATGCAGGCTTAGGAGAGCTTCACGCTGCCTCTATTGAACAGCGCCGGTAGCAGAGCTGTGGGCGGTGTGTGACCGCCTTTATGTACCCCCACCACGGCGGCGTCTGGTTTCGCCGCCGTGATGCGGACGCTTGTTGAGGCTGGCTGCGTCATAACCTGGGGGAGGAGGAACGCGGCGGCGTCAATCTGACGTCCGTAACGTACCAAGAACGTAGTGCGCATGTCTATGGATTCATTGAGCCCGTGGGACATCCGGGCGCCGAAAACGCCATGTTGGTAAAGGGAAAAGAAAAGGTATAAACAGTTAGAACTAGACTGAAGCATTCAGCCTATCTAGCAACCAATAATTCAAAATAGAGGCTCATATGCATCATTTTATGGATATTAAAACACCCCATCTAATGCCGCAACCAGGATCAATAAACAATCCAAACGAATTTGGAGACTTATGTAACAGAAGTTCTAAAAACAAAGGAAAAAAAATATATTAGAGACAAACTAGCGTATGACAATAAACAAGCATATAATTGGTCATCAAATAACTACAGAAGGAAAAAACGTAATAATCAAAAACGTCAAACTAAACAGGCAAATAGTGAACCCAGTGACTCTGACTCATCTGTTTCCTCTGTTTCCTCACTACAGGCACAAGAATTTACTCGGCTCACCAGAACTCAGGATTCATCGAATTCTAAACACTCTAGAGAAAATGCACCTACGGGTACAGTTAGACGTACACCTAACCTTAAGACACCTATGGTCACTCGAGCGGGTGCCAATAAAAGTTCACTCACCAGCGCACCGATACACTCTGAACCTCTCCTTAATAATTGCACTACTACTTGCGCACCAACCACCGGTTCTTGCACCTCGGTAAGTAATGGTAACACTTTTCCCTCGCAACAGGATTTTCGTCCAGCCCCGATCTTCACACAGACGATATCGGATCCCAAAAGAACCATGAGTTCGGATTTGGGGAATCCCAAACCCCAGAAAGCCAACTCGAGGTGATCAATATCTCCTCCTGCCCTTTGTCGGCAGAAGAAATTTCCGTATTACAACTGGGTCTTACCTTTTGCCCTACGCGAAAGGTGGACCCTTTTGAATTGATAAAAGATCTTAATCTATTCTCGAGGAAACTCATGTTTAAAATTCTTTACGACAGACCATCTCCATCGGTCCAGAGTTCTTCTCTGGACAACCCTCTCTGGAAGGATATGTCCATTAATGATATTAAGGCCATGGAGGACCTAATGCAGCTGTGGGAGGAGGGGGGGATCAATGAAACAGACCTGCTCGAGGCTCTTGCCCTCGAAACGGCTGTTGATCCCCCACCTCCCTCCCCACCTCCATTGGTCCATCCCCATTTTTCGATTACTGTTACACCCCGTAACTATAAACCCAAATCCTCCAAGTTCCCTGCTCTGCAAGGCAATCCCAACGTATGGGCTTTCACTAACCAAGTCACCAAGGAGATTATGAATACCAAATGGAAAAACACTTCCCAAACCAATTTGACTTCCTCTCAAATTAATGCTTTGAAATCCCTACAATCAAATCAAAGCATTATTATTAAGCCTGCCGATAAGGGCGGTAACTTAGTGGTGATGGACAGGGGCCAATACGAGTCCATGGTGTTGGCCATTGTCCAGAACCATGAATGGTACCGGAAAGTATCACCAACCCATGTTGCTTTAACTAATAACCGTTACCAACACCTAATTGGCTCGGCTTATCACAGTGGTCTTATTAACAAGTCCACCTGGGAGTTTCTAAATGTTACATCTCCGAGAATACCCACAATGTATGCTCTCCCTAAAATTCATAAGAGTCAGACCAAACCCCCCGGCCGTCCGATTGTCTCTGGCAATGGCAGTCTCGCCGAGACAGCCAGCCAATTGATTGATGACTTCCTGAGGCCCCACGTCGAGGGTTTGGTGTCCTACCTTCAGGACACCAATGACCTGCTACGCGCCCTCGATGGGGTATCCCTTCCCGAGGGCGCGTGGCTGGTAGCCCTTGACGTGGAGGCCTTATACAACTCTATTCCCCACCAACAGGGGGTGGAAGTTGTCAAAGACTTCCTTTTTCAAAATCATGAGACATCCTTTCAGTACAATGAATTTATTTTGAAGTTGTTGCTATTTGTCCTCTCCAATAACATCTTCCTATTTGGCGGATCCCACTACCTCCAGATACAGGGGGTGGCTATGGGGACCAAATGTGCCCCCTCCTATGCCAACCTGTATCTGGGGGGGTGGGAACGGGAGTTATTTTCCAGAGACGACATGCAGCAATATATGGAACAAATCCCTCTATGGAGGAAATTTATTGACGACATTTTCTTTATATGGGTGGGTCCTAAAGATCTTCTTCTGTCTTTTTTGGAAAAATTAAAAATCAATAGATTCAATCTCAAATTCACCGTTGAATTCAGTCAATCCAGTTTGACCTTTTTGGATACTCAAATTATAGTTAAATCTGATGGTAACATCAGAACAACTTTATACCGTAAACCCTCTGCGGGCAATTCCCTGCTGCACGCCACCAGCTCCCACCCAGTTCCTCTTATCACGAGCGTGCCCTACGGGCAATATTTACGAGCAAAACGCAACTGCAGTGATGAGTCTGACTTCGAAAGGGAAGCTAAATGTTTACGCTCACGCTTCCTCAACCGAGGGTATAGCAAAAAATGCCTTAAAAAAGCATACCTCAGAGCAAAAAACCAAAATAGAGCCTCTCTTTTACATAACACCAGTTGTAAAAAAGCGAACCCGGGTGTCAGGCTCATCACTACTTACTCTAGTCAACACCAACAAACACGTGATATCCTTAAAAAGTACTGGTATTTATTAATGGGAGACGAAAAGGTGGCCAAACATCTAAATCCATATCCGGAGATTACTTTCAGATGTTGTCGATCCCTGAGAGATTCACTTGTACATAGCCACTATGAAAGCCACAGTGCAAAAATTAAAGAGACTGATAGGGGAAGTAGACCTTGCCATCAATGTTCATACTGCAGATATATTTTAGCCACTCGTAGTCTTTTGTTGCCCAATGGGCATCTGTTCAAACCAAGATTTGCAGTAACATGTCAATCCATCGGTATAGTATACATTATGTTATGCGAATGTAAGATGTTCTACATCGGAAAGACAAAGAGACCCTTTTTTTGCCGTATTAGGGATCATGTTTCCCTTATACAGAAAAAAAGAATGGAAACCCCCATCAGTCGTCATGTTGGCCTGCAGCACAACTTTGACGCTAACTGTTTACACTTTTTTGCCTTGGAACACATTCCTCCGGGTGTAAGAGGGGGAGACTATGACAAGCTCCTCCTCCAAAAGGAGGCACGCTGGATACACGAGTTGTCGGCTCTCCAGCATCCAGGCATGAACGATGCGTTCAGTTTTAAGTCATTTCTTTGAAAACTGGGGTATCCCCAGCTTAGATATGACCTTGTTGTCCCCCCCCTCCTCCCCCCTCCCCCCCCCCCTTTTTCCATTCTTTGGCTTTCTATTGTTGGCTTTCCAAATACAATACAATAGTGTAATCAAATACTAAAAGATATTTTTCGGTTTCTCAAAAAAATTTTTTTTTGGTTTTGTTTTTCTTTGTTTTTTCTTTTTCCTTGCCTTTTCTGTTTTGGTAGGTCATTAATCATATTTAGTATTTTCAATGCTGTACTGATGTGGCGTCACATACATGTATAACCTATGTTAAAATATTAACTATATTCTGTATCCTCATTGCTGTACTGATTTGGCGTCACATATTTGTATAAGTTATGTTAAAATATTCCATAATAACTAGATTATGACCATATACATTTTTGTATGTTATACTCGATATCATTGAATCTTCACTGATCTATTTGTGCTATACTCTTGCAGGCTGTTGTTGCAAATATCTATCAAGGATTTTTTAACAAAAAGTCTTTTTGTTTCTTTTTATGATTGGCAACAATTTCCCGAGAATATTCTCATATTGGGTTCATCTCTGTCAATTTAGACCACACGGACGCCCGGGGCACCCACTATTGGAGATGTAGAGCCAATCGTCCCCAGAGTGGTGGCCCCTTTTTATTGATCCTGGTTGCGGCATTAGATGGGGTGTTTTAATATCCATAAAATGATGCATATGAGCCTCTATTTTGAATTATTGGTTGCTAGATAGGCTGAATGCTTCAGTCTAGTTCTAACTGTTTATACCTTTTCTTTTCCCTTTACCAACATGGCGTTTTCGGCGCCCGGATGTCCCACGGGCTCAATGAATCCATAGACATGCGCACTACGTTCTTGGTACGTTACGGACGTCAGATTGACGCCGCCGCGCTCCTCCTCCCCCAGGTTATGACGCAGCCAGCCTCAACAAGCGTCCGCATCACGGCGGCGAAACCAGACGCCGCCGTGGTGGGGGTACATAAAGGCGGTCACACACCGCCCACAGCTCTGCTACCGGCGCTGTTCAATGGAGGCAGCGTGAAGCTCTCCTAAGCCTGCATACCGGACTACTGCCCACAAAGTAAGTTCTCCCTCTGCAGCATTACTGTCAGTTGGTAGTGAGCTGCACTTGCGGAATTTCTATGGTCCTTTATATTGTATCTTTTTTCCACCCAGAAAACATCGCGGTTGGTTATCATTTGTGTAGTCACCAATGACCAGTTTGATGAAACTATGGTATCTAGCCATATCCATCTGACATACATTTGCCGTGATGCTTTTATGCTCTAGGTAAATACTCTCAATTGGTTCTACCCCAGAAAAATATACCCTAAAATTAAACAAGGATGTTTTGGAATCTGATTTTCCCTCTCCCATACACCCCCCCCCCCTTATTAATTTTAAATCTGTTTTATTTTTCTAAAGGGCCATTATATAACTTTATGTTCCCCTGTGGTCACACTATGGCAGCAATGTTCCTATATATATGAGAGAACTTCCCGGTACGAAATCAGCACTAATTTGCCACTCTATAGAAACATTTATGTCGCATTGATGCATTACAGCCTGGTAAGACATACAAACTTTGATTTCCCATATATATTTGGTTGAACTGTTTGGTTCCCAAACTTCTACTTATGTGTATGCATTTATATGCTCTGTATCAACCTGTCTTCTGTTAAGCCAGTTTATTCATCCATTGGATGTATCTTTAATATGTTTGAACGCATGTATTGATTATTGTTTATTCTCCCATTATTATAGAGTCCACTACAATCATAGCCTTTAAACTCCTGAAGAAGCTCGTATTAGAGCGAAACATGTCGAGCGGCAGATTGTCATGGCACCTTTGAGTAGTTGCTTTATGTTGCATTGTCCAATGTGAACAATTTTGGGTGATATTATTAATGTCATATTGTTCTTAAAAGCATGTCCCACTTTCTATGAGAGACATGAATATTTTAATCCTAATTCAATAAAATTTTCATTTTTTAATATGATTGTACAGAATTTTTGATCATATCTTTGATGTAAACAGCACCTTAAAAGTCCTTTTCCCCTTCTTTCGGGCAATTCAGCCCTTATCCCTTGTGTAGTACTTTATCATAGGATGTGGTGCTTACAGTTGAGTATCTCTGTCCTTCCTATATCCTAACTTTCTTCATGGTGTGAACCTCCCTACTTCATAATCGCAATTTAGACAGATATAAGCTATTTAAAACTATATAAAAAACAGTCAGGATATAACAGTTACTGAACTCCTGTTTGCTACATTATGTAAATATTGCTAATCACAGTTAGGTTGCATACCCGGGTGCTTCATATGCAAAAATGAGATGAATTCATTAAAAATTGAGATTAAAATTATAGAATCTAAAATTAGTAGATGCATATCTTCCAAATATAAAATTGATCGAGCTATCTAAAAAGATCCAAAACCCCCAGGTAAGTATTGAGCTATATTACACATTGCTCATCTCCAATGTAAACATTCACTACACAGTGTTTTGCAAAGGTTATATCACAATCATGGTCCCCTCTCTCCCCTCCTCTTTAGAGCTAATTCTTCTCCAAAGTCCTGATAGGCATCTAGATAGTGGGGGCCAGTCAAGGCATATAAATAACCCACACCTCCTCCTTACTACCTTCCAGGTCGGGGGGCGCACTCAGATATCCTACAGTACATTTCTATGTGGGAAAACGTATGCATAATCTCAGCCAATACATAATCCCCAGAAACCGAAAAAAAATATATTCATAAAACTCCACTACCCTATTTTAAAAATTATTAATGAAACAATTCAGATCTAATTCTATGTTTAACCCCCTAGGGGTTAAACTTTTCAATAAATAAATCCATCTGGTTTCCCTTTGGGATAAATCCCTGACTCTGTTGGACCCTCTCCAGGATGGATGGACAATATCAATCCCACAGAACTGTAATACTGAGGAATCCTGCTGATGTTTCTCTTTAAAATGTAGGGAAACACTATGGTACTTATAACCATTTTTAATATTGGTTAAATGTTCTGAGATCCTGATCCTAAGAAGCCTCTTCGTTCTCCCTACATACAATAGGCCACACGAGCACCACATTAGGTAGACGACATGTGATGAGTTACAAGTGCTGAATTCCTTAATTTCAAAGGATTCCCCATCCCTATTGGTTACACTTGTCACTCCTCTATGACTAACTCTTACAGTCCTGCAACAAATGCATCTTCTACAACTGTAAAAGCCTCTAAAATCAAATCTCAACAAGTTCCGTCCTGGTGGATCCAATATTTTCTTAACTACATGGTCACCGAAACTCGGGGCTCTCCTGTATATAAATATTGGCTGGTTCGGTAGCACCTCCCCCAATGTCCTATCCTTACACAGAATATGCCAGTATTTTCTGAAAATGCCTTCAATATCCTTATACTGGCAATGAAATCCTGAAATAAATCCAAATTGATGTTTATTATCATTAGGTATGATCTCAGATTTCTTCAGGCATTGTTCCCTGGGTACTAATGCTACCTCCTGGGTGATCTTATTCAGTTCATCCACCCCATAACCTTTTTGTTAAAATTTATTTTTTAGGACCCCTGCTTGCTCATAAAAATCATCCAACTGTGTGCAGTTCCGGCGTACACGTAGTATTTGTCCCTTCGGGATGTTTCTTATCCATGCCGGATGATGGCCACTTCTTATTGATAAAAAACTATTCCGATCTGTTGGTTTAAAATATACTTTTGTTCTTAATGAATCCCCCTCTCTCTCAATAGTAACATCCAGGAAATTAACCGAGTTATTGCTAATCTGATGCTTCAATCTAATGTTATATGAATTATTATTGAGCTCTTGTATAAATTCAATCACTGATTCCTCTGTCCCCTCCCAAATAAACAGGAGGTCATCAATGAACCTTCGATAAAATAACAGCTGAGGTCTTCTCTGGCTGAACACTTTTCTATCTTTCCACTCAGCCATAAACAGGTTGGCGAGGCTGGGAGCATACTTCGCTCCCATCGCCACGCCAACCTGCTGAGAATAGAATTGACCATCACACCAAAAATAATTATGGGACATGCAAAATTCCAGTACATATCCCAAAAATCTTTTCTGTACAGCTGGAATGTCATCCCTTTTACTGAATGTCCAATTAAGGGCCAGAGACGCATCCTCATGTTGTATAATAGTGTATAGGGAGGCTACATCAGCCGTTACCAAATACACCATTGATGAGGTCTCCAATTTCACATCATTGAGCAATATCAAAAGGTCACTTGTGTCTTTCAAGTATGCCTTGGTGGCCTTGACACTCGGTTGGAGAAATTTATCTAGAAGTTCCCCCAATCTAGCCGTTACAGAGCCGATCCCATTAACAATCGGCCGAGGTGGTGGGCACTGCGTATTTTTGTGTACCTTTGGTAAGGTGTAGATCACTGGGATTCTACAAGCACTGGCGATTAGATATCTTTTCTCTTTTGCATCTAATGGATTTATCCTAAATCCCCATTCCACTAAAGCTGATAATTGTGCTTTATACGCATCCGTCGGATCAGCTGATAATTTCCTATAGGTCGATCTATCCCCTACTAGCTCCAAAAGCTGGTTAAGATAAAATGATTTATCTAGCAATACCACCCCCCCTTATCAGCGGGTCGCACTATCAGATCCTTCTTTTCCTCTAGGGATCTGATCCCTTCCCTGATACAATGAGGGTTAACCCCCTTACGTACGACAAGCCTCTCAATATCACTCAGTACCAAGCCTTCAATGACAGATTCGACCTTAATTATTTCGGATTTTCGGACGAATGCATTATTTAACAAAACAAAATAAATAAAAACGAATTTTAGGAGTAACTAAATAAATTTATTTTTGGGACGAAAACGAAATTCCGAAACGAAATATTTCAGTATGCACATGTCTAGCGCTTGTGCGTGCACTACATCTCTTCACTAGTCAATGCATAATATAAAAAAAGAGAAGAAAACGAATGATAGCTTTCAGAGAAAGATCCATTCTTCTATTGATACTTTTTTGAAAACATTAATCATTGACATGAAACAACTATTAGCATTTTCTGGATTAAGCAATCTAGGTAAAATGGGAACAGCTGTGTTGAATATTTTTGGCTGATCACTACAGGCTCTCAATTAGATAAGCCAGGACAAGAGACAGGCTTCTCTCTATTTCCCTGCTGACTTAAACATTCACTGTCCAGCAATCCAGATGTGCATGTTTATGTACTGTAGGTATCTGCCAAACTGAAAATTACCTGTACACCTGACCACTCTAATAAGTCTATTATTTTATGAGTTTAATGTTTAAAATAGATTTTGCCATGTTCACTAGACACACAACTATCTTGAAGCCTAACTCCAGACAAACATATTTATTTTATTTTTGAGGTTGGTTTGAACCTCTGTCAGGTTTGCTGTATATGTCCCTAGTAGTTTTCTGTTCAATACTTGTTAGGGCAGGTAGTGGTAGGAAACTGACGAAAACATTTTTAGTGGAGTGGGAAGGGTTAGAACCTCTGACAATGTTTTTACAGCAGTCTGTGCCTTCTGAGATACTCATTTCTTGAACAGGCATCATAGCAGGTGTAAAAATACCATTTGGATAGACAGCGCAGCTGCAGGTCTTGTACACCTGAACACAGCTCACTTTGATCTAGATGTCATCTATATACATATAATAGGTTTTTACCTTTAGACCAGTTTTTACTTTTAGACCAGTAGTTAAATGGTCTTGCTTAGGGACCCTTGGTAAATTTGTCTACTACTGTGTCACATTGGAAAGAAAACTTACCAGAAATGTTAACTTCTCCCTATTTTATACAAGAAAATCATTGGCTGGAATCAGACTTTGTCTGGAAATTGCTTAGTTTGTAATGCATTATATGTACTCCATTTCGTGAAAATAGAAAATGCTTTGTATACTGCACACACACTGTACATAATGTTAATAGCTTCAGTACCCGAAGGCTGGTAATTGTGTTATATTTTATATTTGTAAAAGTAAATACATTTTATTCCTCCAGCCTTTTCTGGTAATGAGGAGCTTGTATTTGGTGCATTCTATTATAAGGTATTGCCACTGAATAATCTACATGGCAAACAGTCAGGAAAGAGGCAGAGCTGAGCAACAGTTAGCATATTGATGGAGAAACAGCGAAATAAAGTGTGGCTTAGTTCTTTACAATTATATTTTTTAGTTAAGCTGGACCATATGTGACATCATTAATTTTTTCTGCACCATTAACTGTGTATTCCATGCCAACTACAGCCATTTAACACACTATTACATGTCTAATCTTGTATAAAATTATAAATTAATGGCACTGAAGATTTAACTTTAAAGGTCATCCCACAAATATTATAAAATGCGTAGAGCACGATTTATTTATTTTACATATTTAAGGTCAAGCCTGATTATGTGCTTTTTATTAACATACACGTTTCCTTCATTTTTCAACATACTATTTTATAGTAAATTAAACATTAGCTTTTAGTTATCTGTTATTACTGTTCTAATCCTTATTGTATAATAAGCTCATTACTGCTTAGCTGTGCTCATGTTGTGGTTCATGCTTATTCATCTCATTTCAGTTTTGCCTTTTCATTAAAAATGTGTATGTGTTACCTTTGTTACTAAGGAACTCTAGTTGTAATGTTTACCTATAAAGCCCTTCTTCCTACCCAAGTTATTTTTCAATTTAAAGTACTTACAGATTTAAGAAAATATCCAATGGAACTGCATATAACTTGATCTAGAAATGTTGCCATGTCTTATAGCTCTTCCAAACATTTCTCAACAGGGCCTGGCCAAGCACTTTTGAGTAAAGCAATTTGCCCACATTATAAAAAGTGCCGGTAAATAGAAAAAAAAATACTCAAAGAAACTATCAAGATGTAAGCACTAGTGATGAACAAAATGTATCTGGGTTCAGTTCCAGCAATACTAAAGTTTGGGTGCCAATTCAATCCACCTTAGAAATCAATAGGAGCCAAATTTTAAAAAAAAGTAGTTCTGGCCATTTTCCAGGCGAATAGGCAAGATTGACAAAAAATGGCATTAGGGGCTGGGCACTGTCCTGGTCAACTTGGACCAAAGCAAAAACAAGTTTTTAAATTCTGTTTGGCAGGGAGCAGAAATTTAAGTAATGCTTAAAGTGAAATATTAAACATGCAGCCCAACATAAAAAAGCATGGGGCCCCAACACAAAAAAACATGGGGCCCCTCAAATTCATAACAGGCCCTTCATGTCTGGTATAAAATTTAAAAGGGTCACCCACAAAAAATTGTGAAGTTTCCCCCCAAATGCTATGCCAGACCCAAAAGTGTTAAAAAAACCCACACACAGATATGTCTATATATTGTAAATAATGTAACCAAGAAGACCCTGCCCAGCCACTTGCATCACTGGATGACATGATTGATGATGGGTGTACATCTTGGAGAATTTGTTTTTTATTTAAAGGACATATCAAAAAGGGTCTGTTGTTATTTACACTTTAAATTCACATTGAGGGGATCTGGGTGTCCAAATGTGTGCTCGCCTTAATACTCAAACAGCCAAGGTTTCGTCTGAACTTGTGTTTAGACCAAACCTTAAGCTCTTTCCTAGTAAGCACCAATCTTTCAACCTGTATTGGGCATGGGCAACAACAAGTTTGCTTTGGTTGTCAATAATAAGGCCTGTGATTTTATCTTTTCAATTTCCTTCTACACTTTTCATCTAGCCTTCATATCCTCAGCATCATTGCACCTATTCATCTTGCCTTGCGATCTATATTAGTTAGCCAAAAGCATGTTGGACATCCTAGTCAAAAACCACAGGAATTAATATACTGTAGATGTAGCACCCCCCCCCCCTAGCCAGGCTGCTAAGTAAATTTATTTTTTGGGCTTCTGCTGTAATCACAGGAGCCAGAATTGTTTGGTTTAGTCAGTTCAGGACTCCTCAGGTTGGGAGTTTGATTACCTCCTGCTAACTCTGGTAACATTTTCTAGAGATCAGAGCAAGAGGAATCAGACACTTGACCTGAATATTTAGTAGGGCCTATCCAATCCCTAGGGAGGTGTGCCCATAAGGTGGGTGGGTTCTTTTAAATATGCTCGAGTTCAAAGCAGATTGTCTGTTCCCAGAGTGGGGAAGGAATTGTGAGCTTTAGGGGGCTGCTTGCCCCTGGAGCCCTCCTAAACTGAGTGCTGGATCTAAGGACTGACTGAGAGCCAGGACCCTGTGAGTAGAGCCTCTATGCTACATGCCTCTGCATGGCCCACAGCTGTGCACCCATTGACTCTCCAAGCATTTAACTATTTGTGCTACCCACTTCTGCATGGTCTACAGCTGTGCACCCATAGATTCTCCAAGCCCTTATCTACTTGTGCTACCTACCTCTGCATAGGTCCAGCTGTGCACCCACAGATTGCCTAGGACAATTTTGTACTACTGCTACTGATTGTAAAATGTCCTCCTCAACCTGTATTAAGCATTTTGGCGTATCCTACATCCTGCTACCATTCCCTGTTATAGTTCACTCAGCTTTATTGAGCTGGAGTGAGAAGTGTGTTGCTATGTGCCTGACTGCTGTTGCGCAGAACTTGGGAAAGAACCACCAAGTAAACCAGTGGCTCCCAAGGGGGTTTACTACATAGAATTGCCCCAACCCTCTTGCCTAGCATTCTTTTGAGGCTTTTAAAATACCACTTTTATGGAAAGGCTGCTATAAGAATTTGAAGTGCAGTGGTTTTCCAGATCATCACAAAGATGTTTAAAATGTTTAGTATTGTTGAGGTCAGGACTCTGTACAGGCCACTTGATGTGCTCCAAACAAAATTCATCAAACCCTATCCTTAAAGACCAGGGTTTGTGAATGGAAAGGGCCTTCCCCAAACTGTTGCCACAAGAGTTGGGAGTGCACAATAGCCTAAAATGTCTTTGTATGCT
Source organism: Lithobates clamitans (assembly GCA_037952925.1). Taxonomy (NCBI): domain Eukaryota; kingdom Metazoa; phylum Chordata; class Amphibia; order Anura; family Ranidae; genus Lithobates; species Lithobates clamitans. The sequence goes on from JBBGZY010000821.1 coordinate 75,080, forward strand.
GTAAGAAAAATAGTACCCTTCACTAGAAACACCTGAAATCAAAATTTTGGAGCGGTGTTCACACCATTTAGTGTAGCTAGAGACTCTGTACCATCGCATACAGAAAAGCTAGTCTAAGATGTTGAGAGTACAAGGTAGGGCATACAGGGAATTTAGCCAAAAGCTGGGTACACACAGGCCAATAATAAGACATTGGGGAAAAAAGGTAGAACACACATGAAATCTGTTGTTGGAAATGCAAAGCAGAGCATACATAGACCATACTGTTGGGTTACAGCCACTAACAGATTGTCATCTAAACACTAAGTTACTGTATACTGAGAACAAACAAGTATTGTTTTCAAAATCCATCTTAACCTTCCATTTGGTGATTAGAATGTTACGATGTAAAAAAAAAAAAAAAACATAACATCAAGATCTCTCCTTTTTATAAAAAAAATTAACATATCTTGGTCTAGGAACAAATGTAAAAATTCTTCCCAAGTACATTAATATAGCTCTTCAATTTCATCTAGATCACTTGCACTAGAATTCCAACCTGCACCAATACTATTTAAAGGACTTTGTTAAACGAATTAGTTGCATAAATAAGTGATAAAAGCAGTACACTGCAAGTATGATTGTATTTAAAGCGGTAGTAAACCGCTGGATGTTTTTTTTCTTACCCTGCAAGGTAAAGCCATAATGTGCTAGTATGCATCACATATTAGCACATTATGTTAAACATACCTTAAAACAAAGTCCTCCCGCGCCAAGACGTCAGAGCTGGAGGCCGCTTCCATCTTTATCCGTCTTGCTTCCAGGTTTGCGGACTGTGGGAGCTGCGGATGTGTGGGAGCTGCGAAGACGTCACTCCCACACATGTGCGCGGGAGCTGCCGGTCACAGCACACTGGCTGCATGTACAGTGAATATCTCCTAAACAGTGCACGTTTAGGAGATATTTACACTATAGGTAAGCCTTATTATTGGCTTACCTATAGTAAAAGTCAATAATGGAAGTTAACTTCCACATTAAGAATATAACCTCAGAACCCTCTGTTAGCGGATATGACATTGTAAAAAAAAAGAAGAAAACTAGGAAAAGTTGTATTATGTGGAAAACCCAGGGTTTTTTTCAGAGGGAATGCGGGGGGGGGGGGGAGTACCTCCAGCATGGGATGTATGTAATGCCAAGGGTGGCATTACTGGCATATGCTGGGGGATCTATTGTTGCTGGGGAAATATATTGTGGCTGTGGAGGTCTATTACTGCTGGTGAGGAGAATCTATTGTTGCTAAGGGGGTTTTAGGTTGCTGGGGGGGTCAGCTGTTGATTGGAGAGATCTACTGTTGAGGGAGTCTATTGATGCTGGCTTCTGGGAGATCTATTGTTGCTGTTGGACTCTAATGCTGCTAGGGTGGATTTACAGTATTGTTGCTGGGGTTCTATTGTAGCTTCTGGGGTCTATTGTTGCTGGGGGGTCTGTTGTTGCTGTGGGAATCTATTGTTGCTGGGGGGGGGGTTATTGTTGCTGGGATCTGTTGTTACTGGGGGGGGGGGTTCTATTGTTGCTAGGCAGAGCTATTGCTGCTGGGGGGTCTACTGTTGCTGAGGGGTCTATTGTTGCTGGCTGCAGAGGACCTATTTTTCAACCTAGCAGGCTGCAACCGTGTAGAAGTATAGCAGGTAAGACTCCTTTGCAGCACTGGGGCAAACAGTGAAAACTGAAAATGCTGGGGGGGCCTAGCTGCTAGCGTGTGGATATGTTCCTTGAACACTGGGCAATCCACACACTAGCCATTTGTACCTGCTATGTCATATTTCATATTTCCATTTAAATGTCAAATTCTTTAATTTGCAAACATATTAAAAGCAAAATGGAAGGCACATGAAGCAGGTAAACATAAATACTGTATATCGAATAAATAAAAACTTGCTCCTGTAAATCAACTTTAATGACTTCTTAAACACTTTCCAGATAGTCAAAACATTCCTACTATTTCCCTTCTTATGGTTTTTATCAATTATATGTATACTGAACCAAAATTTAGAGCATTTTCTACTACTGTAAAGTAATTTCTGATGATGAACTGTAAACAAAGTTGCATATTTTCAATCACTCCTTGTTAATAAATGTATGTGTTGGTAAATTTCTGTGTAGAGAACCATTACTCGTTTCTGGGAATTCTCAATTTAGTAACTCCCTGAGGATAGATCAATAAAAGGGCAATAAGAAGCTTGCTCATTTTGACACTCAGCTGTGTTCAAGCCGGCATTACTCTCATTCCTGACCTTTTAAAGGTTCCTTGAGGGCCAATCTGATGAACCCTTTCCTTTCATTCTTCACTTGAATAGACTGCACACTGGGTTTTAGCATTGGATGGCCATAAATATGTTCCTACTACCATCAATATTATGGAGCTGTCACCATTCTTCATTATGGATTTTAATAGCATTATATGTTGGATATAGATAGACCAACACAGCCTCGGGGATTCTCTTTACAAAGTATCTGATAAAATTGTTGCTGATTCACTTTAGATTTGCATTCTGACTGGCATTTCATTGAAACTAAGCCTGGAGCAATTTCCAAGTTACCAGGCTGAAAGCTAAGAGTGAGCACAGAAAACTTTAGGCTAAGTTTCCACTTAAAAGCACCTCTCTGACGCATGCTGGAATTTCTATCTCACAGAATTGTATTTTGATATTTCAATCAAATTTGAAATTAAAATTAGATATCATCTGCTGCAGTGTTTGAAGACAGTTCTGATGTATTTTGTGCTACAGTTCAGTTTGTGTATGATGTGTTGTTGATATTGGATCATAGTATATCTTTTTACTTACCTATGTAGGATTTGAAAGCACCTTCAGGTTTCATAGTGATGTTGCAGAACCCGTAAATCTCAGAATCTTCTGGTACACAAACATCTACCTTCTTCTATATATATTACATTTGAATTCAGTAGTATTACTTTAACCACTTCAAGTCTGGACGCTTAAACCCCCTTCTAGTTCAGGCCATTTTCCAGTTTTTAGCACTGTCATACTTTGAATCACAATTACTCAGTCATGCAACACTGTATCCAAATAATTGTTGATCATTTTTTTGAGACAGATATAGCTTTCTTTTGGTGATATTTAATCGCCACAATTTTTTTTTTTTTTGCTATATAAATCAAAAAGTACCTGTAACAGACCTAACCAGGACAGGGGCTTTATGGCCTGTACACACGATCCAAATATCGTACGAAAACAGACGTCCGACGAAGGATCGTATTCAGATCATGTGTACACTATTTTTGACAGCCGATCACGACCGTTCATCCGATATTATTCGATCGGACATACACGAAAATTTTCCTCGGATTCCAGATTGTACGATTTTCGTTTAGTTAGTATAGTTGTCATCCAAAAATACAATACAAATACATTACAACACATGACATCACTTTCAATTTTTTTGTCTGTCGTACGATAATTTTCATGACTTTATTTAGCTATTCAATTTCTACTTGCGACTATTAAGCGAGAATGATTGTACGAACGGTCGTACGATATTTGGAACGTGTGTACGAGGCATTAGGAGGGGACTAGGAGCAAGCATCTTACCCGCTGACTATGGGCCCTGACTTTTAAGGGAACACTACTTTTTGTGAGGTGTATGCCTGGGGGACCCTTGGAATAATGTTACTTTGGATTCAAGTCCATGTCTCTCCAAGACACATAGACTCTGGGACTCTAGGCCTGGGGTCCCTGTTTAGGGCCGATAATGACTGCTTCACACTGTGAGTCTCACAGCAGATATTAATGTGATCACCTCAAAGCAACCTGTCTGGTGTCTTCTGCTATAACGTGTTTATTGTAAGTAGGTCTCCTTCTATAGTCTGTTTTCTACTAGTCTAAGGTGGGGTGAGATCACTGTTTGGTATGTGTTTATTGTGCTAATTAACTTACCTATTGTTTTGTCTGTTTGCTAGAAAACCATTGTGGGATGTTTATGATAATGTGTATTTTACTTTGTATCCAGGGTGAGGGGCTTGGTGCCGCTTAGTCTGGGTGGGTACTGAGTCACTCAGGTGGCTAGTTGTTTAATTACATAATAGTAGATGTTGGCTGTTCTTTAGTTATGTTAATTTTAATCGTGTTTACAGTTTGTATTGTTAGGGTAATGTGATCAGGGGGGTTGTCCTCCTGTAGGGTATAAAGTATATGTCCGAGTTTCAATAAAGGGTCATTACTTTGGAGTTTACCTCACATCTTGTCTGTGTACCTTGTTTGGGGTAAAAAGTGCTGGTATTAGCTCTCAGTCTGCTCGGACCAGTTTGGAGGGCAGGAGGCACTGGTTGGCTGAAGGGAGCACCTAGTTAGGCTGCCCAAGAAGTTCTGTCACAGTACCAAACATTTTGAACATAAAACACGTTTTTCTTAGTCTCCTTTATAGAAATTTTCAAATAAAAAAAAATTCTTCATAAATTTAAGCCAACTGTATTCTGCTACTTTTCTTTGGCAAAATAACTAAAATCAGTGTATATTATTTAGTCTGTGTGAAAGTTATAGAGTTTACAAACTATGGTATATATATATATATATATATATATATATATATATATATATATATATATATATATACGGTATATATACCGTATGTAAGTGGCTGGTGAAAAGTAACTCAGCTGACTCCTCAATGGCTGATGTTGGAGCTATGGCAGGAATAGATGTGGACAAGGAGGCAGGTTTATCCTCCACTCTGGCAACTGCAGGGGACCGCACACTTATCTCTGCTTGTGTGACAGAGGATGAGGAGGATGAGGAAGGTTTAGTAAGCCAGTCCACCACCTCCTCTGCATGCTGTGGCTGGATAGCACGGGCAAACTCCCTAAAAAGAGTAAATGAGGCCCTGCCTGAGGACTGGCCACCACATTCACCTTTGCCTGTGGACACATTTGTTGCTGGCCCCCTTACAGTGCCAAGGGAACGTCTGCCTCTCCTTGTTGTTCTCCCAGACATTATTGGGAGGGAGGGGGAGGTGCTTAGAAGCAAATGTAAAGTAGAAGTTGAAATCTGTATGTAGATGCACTTTAATCAATGTAAAGAGGTGTTTATTGCACTTTAATTTGAGTACTCACACTACACAGACACACTCCACGGATACACTATAATATACTGCAATATAATGCGGCAAACGTACAGTGACGCTCAGAACTATATGGCGTTAAACTGGCAGTAACGCACGCAAAACTATATTGCGTTAAACTGGCAGTAACGCACACAGAAGTAAATGGCATTAAACTGGCAGTAACGCACGCAGAATTATATGGAATTAAACTGGCAATAACGCACACATAACGATATGGCGTTAAACCAGCAGTAACGCACACGGAAGAAAATGGTGTTAAACTGGCAGTAACACATGCAAAACTATATGGGGTTAAACTGACAGTAACGCATGCAAAACTGTATGGTGATAAACTGGCAGTAACGCACGCAAAACCATATGGCGTTAAACTGGCAGTAACGCACACAGAACAATATGGCGTTAAACTGGCAGTAACGCACTCAGAACTATATGGTGTTAAACTGGCAGTAATGCATGCAAAACGATATGGCGTTAAACTGGCAGTAACGCACACAAAACGATATGGCGTTAAACTGGCAGTAACGCATGCAAAACTATATAGTGTTAAACTGGCAGTAACGCACACAGAAGTAAATGACGTTAAACTGGCAGTAACGCACGTAAAACTAAATGGCATTAAACTGGCAGTAACACATGTAAAATGACATGGCGTTAAACTGGCAGTAACGCACACAGAAGTAAATGGCGTTAAACTGGCAGTAACGCGATCAACCGTCACTACACTGACGTTATTTAAACTGTCCCTACTCTAGCTATACACTAATAAAAGATTACTGACACGGTCTCAATACACTACACTCAAACAATGTGAGCTGTACCTACTCCACACTTATGTATGCATGAATGACAAGGTCTCACTACACTACAGTGAAACTATCTGAGCTGTCCCTACTCTAGCTGCACACTATTCAAAGCTGAATGATGGTCCTCCTCACTACACTCACACTATCCCTAGACTGACACTAAACTAATATTCTACACTGACAATTGAAGCAAAATAGCACAGTATTGCACCCTAACTAACTGATAGCACTGAACAGAGCTCTGTTCTTTCTCTCTCCACGCCAAAATCACACTGAAAATGGCTGCCATTGAAAGAATACTTTTTTACTATGGAGCAGGAATGAGCCATGATTGGATAAAGTTATGATGACAGTGTCCAATCATGACTCTGACAGTGCTCTGTGCCCTGATTGGCTGAAGCTTTCACTGCTTCAGCCAATCAGGGCTTGCAAACCGTCTAATGACCCGTTTGTACGGCTGTTCGCCCAATGACCGAACAGCGAAAGTTTGGCCCAAACTTATGCTCGGACCGAACTGTTCGTACATCTTTATACAAGAAAAGTGAAGGCTACAAGAAGATCAGCAATAGACATCTGCATTCATTTTCGTCCGAATGCATTTTCGTCCGAATTTCAGGTATTTTCGTTATTGTTTTAACAAACGATAACGAAAGTGCAGAATCCGAAAAACGAAAGATCCGACATAAACAAACGCTTCATTTTCATTGCTACAACAGTTGGATATAGATAGGAGATTCGACATGATGATGACAATAACAATCTGTGTCCATCAAACCTGTGGTCGAAGGTGCCTAACCTTAACTCTATTAGTCCAAGATTATTCTACATAAAGAGAGAAAAGATTTGGCATAGAGAGAAAAGATTTGACATAGGGGAGAAAAGATTATTAAAAATAATGATGATGATGAATGTTATTGGCTGATTGTAACCAAAGAGGAGGAGCAGTAAAATAACTAGAACTAAGTACACACGTACTTTGGCTTATGGTGTCTGTTGAAAGTTCTAAGAAGATTCGACGGAGCAGGTAAACTATACAGCGTCGTACAGTTTAGCTGCTCCATCGAATCTTCTTTGAACATTCGCAGACACCATAAGCCTTCAATGACAGATTCAACCTTAATTTAGATTTTCGGACGAATGCAATTTTTAGCGAAAAACGAAATAAATAAAAACGAATTTCGGGAGTAACTAAATAAATGTATTTTTCGGACGAAAACGAAATTCCGAAACGAAATATTTCAGTGCGCACATGTCTAATCAGCAAAGCATTACTTATCAGTCAGAGTACTGTAGCAAAAGTGATATAAAAATTTAACAAAGATGGGGCTGTCTAGGTTGTCCATGGAGGTTAACACCTTGACAGGAGCATCTTCTGATGAGAAGGGTTGAAGAAAATCGCCATACAAGTTCACTGCAGTTAGCTAAAGAAGTAGAAAGCCAAAGTGGGGCGATTGTTTCCTGTGACACAATACGGCATACACTGCAGAGGTATAGCATGCATGGGTGTCGTCCACGAAGGAGGCCTCTCCTAAAGCCCAAGCACAAAAAAGCCATGAAACAAATGGGGTATAATGAGGCTTGTTTTATCATGTAAATAGATTCAGTACCATGAAGCTATGGTTGCCCTCCAACCCCCATAAACATAGCACCAAATTGTCCCAAACAGGGGGGGACCAGAAAGAAAAGCGGGGCTTAAAGGAGAGGCAAACTCAATATCTATCGAATACGAATTGAATATTTATTGGTACAAAATTAATAAACATGGAGATATGTGCACGAGCATGACCCAAATATGACCCTGCCCTAATAAAATTGATCAATATCTAAATTGATCAAACACAAACCATACACAGACATGGGGAACATAAAACATATGTGGATTGACAAAACAAGACAAATGCGTCCGGACGTCTTGGCTATTGATGTCTGCACAAGCCACCTAATGGTAGAATATACAGCAATGTTGAATACGGTTTGTGGTGCAGACATCAATTCCCCCGGGGGGAGGGGCGGCTCAGGGCAAATGGTGCGGGAAAGGGGAAGCTAGGAAAAAAGGGGGGGGGGGAGGGGGGAGAGGAGGAGGGGAAGAAGGAGGGGAAAATGGGATGGGAAAGGGGGGGGGGGAAGGGGAGGGGGGGGACGGGAGAGGATAGGGAACCTGGGAGAAGGTGATCGGCCAAGGAGTGGGGTGCTGATATGAGGTCTGTGATCAGACATCAATACATCCAGTGAGTGGAGGTATATTGGCCATGCATGTGTGAATATGGAATCACTGTTCCCAAAGTTCAGGGTAGTGAGTTGCAGGATGTACAGTTATCCAGTATAGGTAGACTCTATGCAGAAGTGTGCTGTGGTAGAGTCAATGGGTGACAGGTATAGGCAGAAATACAAAGAAGGGTGCCTGGTACGTTACCGCTTCCGGGTCCCGTCTGGGAATCCTGTGATACTTCCGGATAGCGGTGGCTCCAATATTGTAAACAGTCCCTCCTGTCACTTGGCCAATATACCTCCACCCACAGGATGCATTGATGTCTGATCACAGACCTCATATCAGCACCCCACTCCTCGGCCGATCACCTTCTTCCAGGTTCCCTATCCTCTCCCGTCCTCCCCCCCCTCCCCTTTCCCCCCCCCTTTCCCGTCCCATTTTCCCCTCCTTCTTCCTCTCCCCCTCTCCCCCCCCCTTCCCCCCCTTTTTTCCTAGCTTCCCCTTTCCCACACCATTTGCCCTGAGCCGCCCCTCCCCCCGGGGGAATTGATGTCTGCACCACAAACCGTATTCAACATTGCTGTATATTCTACCATTAGGTGGCTTGTGCAGACATCAATAGCCAAGACGTCCAGACGCATTTGTCTTGTTTTGTCAATCCACATATGTTTTATGTTCCCCATGTCTGTGTATGGTTTGTGTTTGATCAATTTAGATATTGATCAATTTTATTAGGGCAGGGTCATATTTGAGTCATGCTCGTGCACATATCTCCATGTTTATTAATTTTGTACCAATAAATATTCAATTCGTATTCAATACATATTGAGTTTGCCTCTCCTTTAAGCCCCGCTTTTCTTTCTGGTCCCCCCCTGTTTGGGACAATTTGGTGCACAAAAAAGCCAGCCTAGAATTTGCCAGGGCCCATGCTGAAAAAGGAGAATACTATTGGGACTCTGTACTCTGGAGTGATGAGACCAAGATAAATGTTTTTGGAACTGATGGCTTCAAAACTGTATGGCGTTGCAAAGGGGAGGAGTACAAGGAAAAATTCATGGTGCCTACAGTTAACATGATGGTAGTGTCTTTCAGTGGGGCTGCATGAGTGCTTCTGGTATCACGGAGCTCATAGATGTACTGCTTTATATTGAAAGAGAAAATGCTGCCATCACTCTGTGCCCTTGGTCATTGTGCAATTTTCCAACATGACAATGATCCAAAACACACATCTAAGGCCACTGTTACATTTCTGAAGAAGAATAGGGTGAAAGTAATTCAGTGGCAAAGTATGTCTCCTGATCTGAACCCAATCGAACACCTATGGGGAATTCTGAAGAGACAAGTTGAGCATCACTCTCCATTCAGCACCCAGACTCTAAAAGAGGTCGTTCTTGAAGAATGGAAAAAGATAGATGTTGCAATATGTCGCCAACTTGTTCATTCCATGCCTAAAAGACTTGGTCCTGTCCTTACAAATCATTGAGGTCATACTAAATACTGGATGGAGGAGTTTTTTTGTGGGGTCTATTCATTTTTGCATCAACTAATTTGAGTAAAACTGAAGATTTTGTAATCTAAGTTATATTATTAAACTTACTTTTATGTAATGAGCTAAAAAAATGTTCTATAAAACCCAGTTTTGTCAAAAATTTGGAAATTGTTCTTGTGTTCATTGAGAGTTTGATTTAAATCTTACTTTTCAAAAGGGGTGTACTCATTTATGCTGTGCACTGTTTATGCGACCTCACAGAGTTGGGATTATTTTCCGTGGGGTTGTATATATGTGTTTCTCCCTTTGTGCTAGGCTCGTGCCACATGACACGCTCCCAGCACAGAGACCGGGGACTCTCCGAGAGCCCCATTCCCTGTACTAAAGATCCGGACCTGGATCTCCGATTCCCTGTCACCTGATCGCTGTGGTAGCCTCTGATTGGCTACCACAATGATCAGTCACTGTGAAGCCCCGTCCCTGTGTTTTTTAATTTCTGTGAATGGAAAGATAGATACATTTTATCTTTGTCTTCCAATGCAGAAAAAAAAAAAAAGAAGAAAGATCAAAGGTCAAAGGTCAAGGTCAGGGTCAAAGGTCAAAGGGTCAAAGGTCAGTATATTGAGCAGTATTTTTTTATTTTTAATAGTATTAAAGTCAGTTAGTGTCAGTGTGTTTTAGGTAGGACAAGAAAAAAAGCAACATGTGCACTTTTGTCTCTGAGCTGTAATACGGGTACAAACAACAAACAACATACACATATGTGGTGTAGTTGCAGTCGTCAAAAGCAGGAGAATTTATTTTGGGTTGTACTTTGGTGGTAGGTTATGCTAGTAACATTAAATATACAGCTACATTTTTTTTTAAATATTTTTTTTTTTACTATTTTGGGCCAATTTTCCTTTGATAATGAAAAAAAAATCAAGGGATATCCATAGCTATTTACTACCAAATGAAAACCCAATTTGCCCTGAAAAAAAACCAAGGTATAATCCACTTGAATGTACAAAGTAGTTGTGATGATATGTACGCTTTTACAAAAACATGTCAAAACTGCAAAATTGTGCTTAGGCTTTTAAATTTGTTTTACCCCCAGGTGTGAAAGGGTTAATGAAAAAGAGAGGGACTAGAAGAAACACCAGGTATTTTACACAAAGGAAGCAATACAAAGAGAACAGGATACTTTTTCATACAAGTACATGGTACACCAGGCACATACAGTCAGGTCCATAAATATTGGGACATCGACACAATTCTAATCTTTTTGGCTCTATACACCACCACAATGGATTTGAAATGAGATGAACAAGATGTTCTTTAACTGCCGACTTTCAGCTTTAATTGGAGGGTATTTACATCCAAATCAGGTGAACGGTGTAGGAATTACAACAGTTTGTATATGTGCCTCCCACTTTTTAAGGGACCAAAAGTAATGGGACAGATTAACAATCATCCATCAAACTTTCACTTTTTAATACTTGGCTGCAAATCCTTTGCAGTCAATTACAGCATGAAGTCTGGTATGCATAGACATCACCAGACGCTGGGTTTCATCCCTGGTGATGCTCTGCCAGGCCTCTAATGCAACTGTCTTCAGTTCCTGCTTGTTCTTGGGGCATTTTCCCTTCAGTTTTGTCTTCAGCAAGTGAAATGCATGCTCAATCAGATTCAGGTCAGGTGACTGACTTGGCTATCGCATAACATTCCACTTCTTTCCCTTAAAAAACTCTTTGGTTGCTTTCGCAGTATGCTTCGGGTCATTGTCCATCTGCACTGTGAAGCGCCGTCCAATGAGTTCTGAAGCATTTTGCTGAATAGGAACAGATAATATTGCCCAAAACACTTCAGAATTCATCCTGCTGCTTTTGTCAGCAATCGCATCATCAATAAATACAAGAGAACCAGTTCCATTGGCAGCCATACATGCCCACACCATGACACTACCACCACCATGCTTCACTGATGAGGTGGTATGCTTTGGATCATGACAGCAGATCCTTTCCTTCTCTATACTCTTCTCTTCCCATCACTCTGGTACAAGTTGATCTTGGTCTCATCTGTCCATAGGATGTTGTTCCAGAACTGTGAAGGCTTTTTTAGATGTTGTTTGTCAAACTCTAATCTGGCCTTCCTGTTTTTGAGGCTCACCAATGGTTTACATCTTGTGGTGAACCCCCTGTATTCACTCTGGTGAAGTCTTTTCTTGATTGTTGACTTTGACACACATACACCTACCTCCTGGAGAGTGTTCTTGATCTGGCCAACTGTTGAGAAACGTGTTTTCTTCACCAGGGAAATAATTCTTCGGTCATCCACCACAGTTGTTTTCCGTGGTCTTCCGGGTCTTTTGGTGTTGCTGAGCTCACCAGTGCATTCTTTCTTTTTAAGCATGTTCCAAATAGTTGATTTGGCCACATCTAATGCTTTTGCTATCTATCTGATGGGTTTGTTTTGTTTTTTCAGCCCAATGATGGCTTGCTTCACTGATAGTGACAGCTCTTTGGATCTCATATTGAGAGTTGACAGCAACAGATTCCAAATGCAAATAGCACACTTGAAATGAACTCTGGACCTTTTATCTGCTCCTTGTAAATGGGATAATGAGGGAATAACACACACCTGGCCATGGAACAGCTGAGCAGCCAATTGTCCCATTACTTTTGGTCCCTTAAAAAGTGGGAGGCACATATACAAACTGTTGTATTTCCTACACCGTTCACCTGATTTGGATGTAAATACCCTCAAATTAAAGCAAATTACAGTTACCTTATTTAACTGTAAAAAGTTAAATAAGGTAAATAATAAAATATACTGTATATTTTTTAAAGTCTGCAGTTAAAGCACATCTTGTTCGTTTCATTTCAAATCCATTGTGGTGGTGTATAGAGCCAAAAAGATTAGAATTGTGTCGATGTCCCAATATTTATCGACCTGACTGTATTAGGAATATGAAATGTTGGATTCACATATTCTTTAACAAGCTGTTTCTCACACATAGCATAGGCATACTTACAAATACTTACACCCCAAAACACATTCTTCTGCACCTCCTGTGTATGGGGATACCACATGTATGAGACCTTTTCACAACCTGCAATAGATGCATAGAAGGGCCCAAAATCCAAGTAAAACCCTTGGTCTTTCAAGGAACTTAAATTATGGATTTAATTTCCTCACTACCTAACACATTTTGGAGGCCCTGGAGCACCAGGACAGTACAAATACCTAAAAACATGACTTCATTTCAGAAAGCAAACATTCCAAGGTATTTTCTGAAAGGCATAGTAAGTGTATTGAAAATGTTATTTTTGCCACAAGCTTTTAGAAAATGTTGGAAAGAAAATGAGTTTTTTTTGTTTTTACACAGATTTGTCAATTAACCCGTACCTGCAGCAAAGTTCAGGTATCATTTTTTAGGACCAGTAATTCTACACAAAGTAAAAGTAATCTGAGCGACTATAGAGAAGTTGGCTTACTTTTACAGATAGGGGAAGGGGATCCCCCCTCCCGCCTCCACCGCTGCCTTTACTCAGCTATTCCATCCTACCGGTGAGTCAGGTAAAGATGCAACCTGCGGGACCCGTTTCCTGGGACACAGTGAGAGGAACTGATGTTGTTCCTCCCACTATGTAATGTCAGAAACTGGAAGCAACGAGGATTCAACACTCCTAGTTTAGGTGTCATGTAAACAAATTGTTACTGGCTTGTGAAAGCATCTGATCCAACCAATCTCAGGTTAATCAGATGCTTTGCAGGCCACAGGAGAGACATGGGGTCTAATAGACCCCAGATGTTTCCACAAAGAGGACCTATCGTAGCCCATAGTATCACAAGGGATGTTGTTCTTCTCTTGTGATAGTAAATAAAAGTGATTGAAAAAAAAGGGCCTTGTAAAAAGTTAAATAAGGTAAATAATAAAATATACGGTATATTTTTTAAAGTGTTCGCCTGTGCTCACACACAAATGTGAAAGGCACATCAGTTCTACACGCATATGTAAATGGTGATCGCACCACACATGTGAGGTATCACGACAGATGTCGAAGTGAGTCCAAAATGTTTAGCGCCAGGCCTCCTGCATAACTCCAAACTGGTAACCTGCAAAGTCTAAAAGCTTTAAAGCATCACCTATGAAGATTTTAAGCATTAAAGCTTTAAAGCATCACCTATGAAGATTTTTAGCATGAAAGCTTTAAAGCATTACCTATGAAGATTTTTAGGTACCGTAGTTTGGCGCTTTTCCACAGGTGTATGTATTTTTTAAAGCGTGACATGTTCGGTATCTTTTTACTTGATGCAACACTATATTTTATATTTTACCCAAAAAATTGGGCATTATATTGTGTTTTTGTGCAATAAAATTTATTTTTTTTTGTATTTTTTTAAACACTTGCATTTGAAAAACTGCTGTGCAAATATTGTGTGCCATAAAAATATGCAACACACACCATTTTATTCTCTAGGGTCTCTGCTTAAAAATATATATAGTGTTTGGGGGTTCTACGTATTTTTCTAGCAAAAAAAAACAGATTTTTACATGTAGGAGAAACAGCCTAGACTGGAACTGGTTAATAATATTTTTCACACACATCATAGGTCTACTCAGATTTATACCACAAAACACATTCTGCTAATCCTGATAATACTACATGCGTAAGACCATGATGGCTGTAAAAGCAATCATTTCTCACTCTCTTCGGCTGCATTTTTGCAGCCATTGAGATATAGTGTGGTAATTGTGATTGGCCACATATATCATATAGTACAGGGCTGCTGTGGATGGCCCTGTACCATGTGACCTCTGTGACCAATTGCAGAGATCACACAGTAGTAAACAATGATGTCAGAAAATGACATCCATTCTTTACTACTGTCCATGTGATGATGGTCGATTGGCAACATCGATCACATGATACCAAGGCTGCTCACAGTGACCCGGTAAACAACTATCAGTGTTCTGCTGTGCCCACAGGACACAGCAGTCAGAGATCATGTCACTGCATGCTGCCTGGAAGTGAACACAAGAGACAGAGGACACACAGATACTTACAATACACCCACATCTGCGCTTCTCCCGTCTTAATAAAATGTTAAGAGAAGCTAAAGTCAGCTAAAAGGTCATGATGGGGAACTGGATTTGGGATTTATGGAATACAGACTCAAGGCAAGCCCCATGGACAATACTAGTTTCTTGTACAGTGTGACTGAGCACTTGTGTGAATAGAAAATACACTTATACAAAAACGTATTACATCTGATAACGCCAAGTGCACTCTGCTGGAGTAGTTAGACAAGTACAGTAAAAAGATATATATTAATGCAGAATGTTATTACCTTTTCACAATAATGTGATTATGTGCTAATACTATTCATGTCAGCTAGAAAAAGGCCAAAATATCCTGCCTGGATTTGTATAGGCCCAACATAGGCCCAAACCAGCAGCGAAAGACCTTTTGTTTTATAAGTGTTTTTTGTAACTTTCTTATGTAAGTCTTAAGCCTCGTACACACGATCAGATTTTCTGCAGACAAAACCTCAGACTTTTGTCCGAAGGCATGTGCCTGGATTTTGTCTTGCATACAAATGGCAAGGAATTGTCAGCCAACAAACACGAACGTAGTGATGTACTACGTGTTTTTTTCAGCTCTTTAGCACCACCCTTTGGGCTCCTTCTTCTGCCAATTTCATGTTAGTAGAAGTTTGGTGAGTGTTGATTCACGCTTTTCATTTCGCACTTTTCATTTAGCGCTTTTTAGTTCGCGCCTTTCAGTTCGTTTCTGAACGGCCGTTCATCAACTAGACATGTTGCGGAATCGGAGGAGATAACGTGTTATTTATTATTGGCCTTGGAGTTATTGCTTTGACCCAAGTCCAGGAACAGGAGGAGGAGGATTTCTTGCACCAAAAATTGGTTGCTTTATTAATGGTGACCAATTATGTCATATGTCTTTGCTGCAGGAGCTCCAGGAGAATAATCCGGATGATTTTCGGAGTTATCTCCGGATTACGGACCCCTGCTTTCACCAACTCTTGGCATTGGTGACCCCCTATATTAAGAGGCAGGACACATGCACAAGGATTTTATTTTATTTTTTGGTTGAATAATGATTTGTTTGATATATTTTCTATATTTTTGGATGCATAGAATGCACTAATTTTATTTGTTTTCTTTTTTTAATGCACAATAAAAAAATTGTGGAAAATAATTCTTGGCTATGTGTTTTACTTTAAATGACAGTTTGGAAGTAGGCAGCTACATTTAAAAAAATAAAATGTAAAATTAACAAGGGACACCAATATAGTTGTATCTTTGATCTTAAAAACTACGGGATAATGGTGCTGTGGTAACTTGCACCAAAAAATAAAATAAAAAGCATAATAATATTATTCTTGATATCACTAAAAAAAAAAGCCTTTGAAAATTCATTTGCGATAACTCCATCAGTATCACCAGCAAAGCAGCTTCATTATTATCCCATTAAAGAAGAAGAGAATTGTGCGCTGCATTTCGAGATTTCATAATTTCGTCACAATTGTTAATTCTCCATTCCGAACACTAGTTTATAAGACCGACCCCTTCCAGCTCGTCCTCGCTTCCGAGCATGCGTGTTTGTACTTTGTACTTTTGTCCGACGGACTTGTGTATACACGCTCGGAAAATCCGACATCCAACAGACATTTGTCCTGCCATCCAACATTTGTCCACAGAAAATCTGACAACAGTTGTCCTATGGAGCATACAAACGGTCAGATTTTCCGCCAACAGCCCGTCATCACACAATTCCCGTTGGAAAATCCGTTCATGTGTACGAGGCTTTAGCCTGGTGCAACCTGCGCTAGTTGGTATGCTGGATCTAGCTATGGCTTGTAACTAGAAAACATTATACCTTTAGCTTGAGATATGTATCAATATTCCACCACAGAGCACATGCAAAAATGATCATAATCGGTCATTATACACAGAACAGAACAAGTAATGCAATGGGCAAAGTATGACAGCCACACTGTAGAATTGGATTTCGCTTCAACGATTAAGTAATTTCAAGCCAGCTACTGCTGAGAATCATTATCTTTCTTACAATGGCTAAACTGAAAGTCCTTACGTATTCTGAAAATGAAATACACTGTGTAAAGCAGGCTACACAGTAAACTAACATTTTACATCTTATTTATGCAGTAGTGTTATTTAATATCAGCATTGATATTTTACTGTACTATTTTGCTATGTTTTTAAATATGTGTCTACAATTTTACTTGGTGTGACCATATTAAAAATCAATATTACATCCCTTTAACAGCTTTCTGGATACTGTTATGAGCAAAAATGACTTTGGTTGGTGAAATATATTATTATTTTTGGTTTTACAATAAACAAGTCTGCACATACATATATACAGTGATCTCAAGACCACTTCTATTTCTAGACTCCAAATAGAAAGAGCAAAAATAGATGGTTTGGGCTGCACTCTGCTAATAAAATTCCACTTGTTTCACATGACTGTCATTAGGGGTGGTGGTTGACCACTTAGGGACTGGGTACTTCATCATAGAAGGAAAGTGAGAGGGTAATTCTTCCCTGACTTGTTAATAGGGTTGTAGCGGTGCGTGAGGAGGGTAAACATCTACAGCAAAGAATGTGGATTATCCAAAGAGCCTGTTACTTGTACATTTTCATACCTCTCTCACTGCCCTATCATACCCTCACCACTCCTCCCCTGCACACGCTGCTTACTGTTATACCATTTGTACTCCTCTCTTGCACATACTGCCCACTCTTATACTCTCCACACTCCTTTTCTGCAGATACTGTCCACCGTCATACTTTCTACACTTGTTCCTTGCATATACTGACCACTATCATACCCTCTGTTTTCTATCCTTGCACATACTGCCTACTGCAGCAGTCAATCTCCACACTTTTTTACTGTACATGTTTCCCACTCTAATACCCTCTGCACACCTTTGCTGCACATACTGCCCACTGTCATACTTAATGCTTTCCTCCCCTAAACATATAGCCTTTTGTCATACCCTCTGCTTTATTTCCTTGCACATACTGTCTACTGTCATTTCTTCTGCACTCCACCCCTGCATATTCTGCCCAGTTATATCATTTCCATACTCCTTCCCTGCCCACACTTCCTCCTATCATATCCTTGCTTTCCTCACTTGCATATACTTCCCTCTGTCATACTTTACACACTTCTTCTACCTTGCACATACCGACTGCTGTCATACTCTGTGCTTGCCTTTCTCACATATATTGCCCACTGTCATACCCTTTGCACCCCTCCCTCTGTATAAACTGCCCAATGTCATACTTTTCCCTGCTCCTACTGCTAATTGTCATATCTTCCTCACTCCTCCCCTGAACATACCTCCCACTGTTATGCTTTCCACTTTCCTCATGCACATACTGCCTTCTGTCATAACCTGTGTACTCTTCCCCTCGAATCCATTTCCCAACCGCCTAACTGGGAAAACACGTCATTACTTTGATGTTAAATACCGGGGTTATGGGTGCAGCTAGATGCCATAACCCCAGTATCATTTTTCCCTCAGGCACCAGTCTTTTTCATAAAAATGTCCCGAGTGGCGAATTTGCTGCTGGGTCACTTTTAGAAGCGGCGGAAGGGGTCATCACCCCCCCCCCGCCCCTTTATGGTAGTTTTCGGGCTTACCTGGCAGATCGGGAAGTCCAAAAACTGATCTGGGGGTGGTGGTGGCAGGGCATAGAGATTAGCGACAGGATCGATGTCATGATGTGACTTGCGGTTCCGGCTTCCGGCTACATGTAAACAAGGCCAATGTTTTTGATCTTTTGCTTTTAAGGGTAGAGGAGAGACTTGGGGTCTTTAAGACCACATATCTCTCCAAAAAAAAGGACTTGTTACGCTGTATTTTTGTTGCAAGGGATGTTTACATGCCTTGCGATGGCAATAAAAGTGATCAAAACATTTTTTTTTAAAGGAACAGTGTAGAATTGAAAATAATTTAATAAAATAAATAAATATATATTTTTAAAGTGCCCCATCCTCATGTGCAATATTAAATGCATACATAGGTAATGCCCACATATGTAAATGGTGTTCACACCACAAATATGAGGTATGGCCAGGAATGTCTGAGCGAGAGCAATAATTCTAGAACTTGACATCCTCAGTAACTCTCAACTGATAACCTGTTTAAATTTTTAAAGCATCGCCTATAGAGAAGTTTTTTAAATACCGTAGTTTGGTGCTATTCCATGAGCACGTGCAATTTTAAAGCATGACATGTTAGGTATATATTTACTCAGTGTAACATCATCTTTCATATTATACAAAAAAAAATGTGGTATATATTATGGTTATTTTTTTTTTTTTATTCATTAAAGTATTTTTACCCAGAAAATTGCGTTTAAAAAAGCTGCGCAAAAACAGTGTAACATTGCAACGACCGCCATTTTACTCTATAGGGTCTCTACTAAAAATAAATATACAATGTTTAGGGGTTCTAAGTCATTTTGTAGCGAAAAAAAATTACTTGTAAACAACTAGTGTCAGAAAAAGGCCTGGTCAGCAAGTGGATATAATGCCTGCTAATACACATATTTGGCATTGTTTGTAATATTTCAAACGTTGCCTGTTCTGGCATGATACACTTTTGTAAATATATACATAGGCATTACCCTAATTATGTAATCAGAAAGAAAGGTATACTTTTTCTCTATGTATTACACTATTCTGTACACATAATTGTGTCCAGAGCTTCGACATTCCATATGGTATAAAAAAGTACCTCGCGCTGTCTAAAATTAGTGGTAGCAGCTGATACAGAAAACAGATAATTTTGCTATATTCAAGGAAGTATATAAGTGTAGCGCTAAAGTGTATAAATTGTTTGGCTAAACCAAACTAAATAGACAAATACATGTGAATCAAAAAATCACTATGAATTAATTAGTATGTGTCCATAAAACATGATAGTTGATACGAGATATCCAAAAATTGTATATAAATCACAAAAATTCCACGCGTGATGAGTGCCGTGTGAATGGCTGGAAAAATAAATATTGCTGGAAAAAGTGTCTGTGAAATAATTGGAAAATATGTCCGTGAAAGATTCCGTAGCATTCCATAAGCTGCTACTGATACAACAATGACAACAATGGAAACAACCTTTATAGAAACTCAGAATAATAAATGACCACATCACGCAAGCATTGTGTAAACATTACTAAACCTTTTTTGCATGACTTAATATTTTTTGTAAAAATGTATTCACTCATAACTGTCACAGCAACAGTGACTCATAATGCCAAAGTGGCACTATAACACAGAGGGAAAGTTCTTAATATCCACTTCACTACTCATTCATGACAACATAAAACCCAAAACCTTATGAAAAACATTTATACATATGCGATACTCATGTGAAAAGTAAAGGTTTCTCTGACCCCAATTTTCTTGCATTTGAAAGCAACCAAAGATATAAAATCTTACAAGAAGAAATAGGTTCTTGTTTATTTCATGGCAGGTTTACAGTGGTATTTTAAACTGGGCATAGTGCCAACATTTTTTAGTTTTGTTTCAGATGAAGTGTTAAAGAGCCTAATATCTGTATCAGGTTTTCTTCTATTACTCTGTGTGTATCTCTAACTTTTCACCATCACAGGAAATGCTGCAAGGGGAATTTTCTCCAATAGGGACATAGATGGGAAAGAAGAGAAAGATTAGAAGCACAGCTAGCTATTTAACTACTTCAGCTCTGGAAGGTTTTACCCCCTTAATGACCAGGTAATTTTTGGCGATACAGGACTGCGTTACTTTAACTGACAATTGCACGGTAGTGCAACGCTGTGCCCAAAAAAAATTAATGTCCTTTTTTTTCCCACAAATAGAGCTTTCTTTTGATGGTATTCAATCACCTCTGCGTTTGTTTGTTTTTTGTGCTATTAACAAAAAAAAGAGCGACAATTTTGAAAAAAACCCCAACTTTCTGCTATAAAACATATCCAATAAAAAAATTGAATTTCCTCACAAATTTAGGTCAATACGTATTCTGCTACATATTTTTGGTAAAAAAAAATCCCAATAAGCGTGTATTGATTGGTTTGTGCAAAAGTTATCGCCTCAACAAACTATGGGATATTTTTATGGCATTTCTATTTTATTACTAGTAATGGCGGGGGTCAGCGATTTAACAGGACTGCGACATTGCGGCGGACAAATTGGACACCTAACTGACACTTTTTTGGGAACCAGTGACACTAATACAGTGATCAGTGCTAAAAATATGAACTGTTACTGTACAAATGACACTGGTAAGGAGGGGTTAACATCAGGGACGATTAAAGCGTGAGTGTGTGCCTAGGGAGTGTTTACTAACTGTGTGGGGGATGGACCTACCAGGTGAACACAGAGATCCGTGTGCCTGCTTAGCAGGAACACAAGATCTCCATGTTCTCCCCTGTCAGGACAGCGATCTGCCTTGTTTACAAGGCTGGACCCGTTGATTGGCTCGCCCTCTGGCCTCCGCTGTCTATTGCACAAAATGACGTACAGGTAGGTTGTTTCGCGCAATAGAGCCAACCTGCCGCAGTATATGTACTGTAGCTGGTCGGCAAGTGGTTAAAGAAGAGCTAAACTCTCATTCTCTCAAGAGAATATTTGAAAGGGCCCCATTTATAAAGCAGTGGTATAGCCTTACAACAAGCATACCACTTTAAAAAAAAGGGTCACATTAATAAAGCAAGATGACCTTTACAGGCATGCTTAATTCACTGCTGGCATTGGGACTCTGAAGCCAGCGCAGTGCTAAAAAAAATAAATAGTCAAGACAAGCCACTCCTCTAATCATAGAGGTTTTCTTTGCTGCATTAAGTGGAGGTAACTGCTCCGCACTGTGACCTTCAGTTGTAAAATGTAGGTTGCGTTTCAGTTTTCACTTGATTTTATTCATGCTTTTCCTTTCTGCACTGTGCATATCCTGTTGAGTAATAGTATGAACTTCCTGTTGATATGTGCACTTCCTGTTGATATGTGCACTTCCTGTTGATATGTGCACTTCCTGTTGATATGTGCAAGCTTCATTAGCAGTTTAGTACCTCAGTTTTACTGTGTTGACTACAGCTGGGACAGCTGCTTGTAGTCTAACTTGGGAGCATACATAAGGGGAAACTGTGGTGTTTATACTCAACATACTTACATGCCCAGAGAATCCAGGGTTGTCCTGCTGTTATCTACAACTCCCCCACTGCATACTGGTTCCCATGCCATCATCTTACTTTCTGATTTCATTGGGATACAGCTGTCTCTTCTGGGTTCTTGCAGCCATCCCCCAATGACATGTTAACAGGCAGGTCCAACAACCATGATGGTACTTACAATCCTTTTGAGCACTTCCCTAATATAGCATTAGGGTCGGTCCCTGTTTGTTCTTTCTCATTCTGAAACCTAGACTGTGATGATGCTGCACTGTCATAACAGTCTGAGTTTTTTGAATGACACTGCAACATCATCACAGTTTGAATGGGACTAAGCACGCAGTGGGAAAGAGGAGACACTGCAGAATTGGGGTTGGTTGTCAGGCAGGAAGCACAGTGGTAGTTGTACATTCAAGATGAGCCTGCAAGTGATTTTTTATGCTTATAAGAGGAAAAAAACTAATAAGGCCACACTGTATGGGTAAGTCAAGTATTAAATATTAAACTATTAAAACTTTTGTGCCCAGAGTTTAGTTTTAAGGTGGCACATGGATGCCTGCTGACCAATAGCTCTTAGGGGGGACATGGATTTGGTATATTATAAAACCTGTCCCAGTTGTTAATGTTCTTCCCGGAAGTAATCAGAAACAGCAGTGTCTGCTCTCTTGCTCTCTCTGGACTAACATGCTAGATTGGCAGTGGCCATCTTGAAAGTTAATGAAGTAGTGATGAGAAGATGTGCTGCCCTGAATATCAGCATGTCTCACCTCCCTAATGTATGTAAGAAGCCTAAAGAATTAACGATAGAGCATGTTTTTGTCTTACCCCTATTAAGAAACCTAATATACAAGCTTTTCCAATGGAAAGTAGGTCGTTTTCACATATTGTGGTGTGAATATGTCCCTGAAGTTAACTAGACTTTCTACACTTTCTTCTGTATTGTTTTTTTTTGCACTTAACATGATAATTTGAATTTCTACGTTGTACAAGCTGGGCTACAAATATGTATTGCTTCATTGTTGTAAGCAGTGGCTGTGTGTCCATAAGAGCGCACGGGCGCCGCCCCCTGTCTCCAGCCACCCCTCTATCATCAATAGATAGATTCATGCATTACATGAATTTATCTATGACCGCAAATGTCACTCTCTCTTCAGGCACCCGGCCCCTTTTCAGGCACCTGAATTAGAACGGCGGGGTATTTTTTTTTTTTTGAAGCACCTGATTAGAGCCATAGGCTCTAATAGGCGTCAAAAAAGGTAAACAGCGAGCGACATGCTTGGCGCTTGCAGTTCACTCAGCTGTGTTAGAAAAGCGAATGAATATCGCTTTCCTAACACTGAACAGCCTCCCTGACAATCAGGTGCTCAGGTCTGTTACCTGTCACCTGATTGGCTGAAACGAAAGGTGCTGTGATTGGATGCCTATCAGGCATCCAATCATAGGAGAGGAAAGGGCCAGGACGGAGCACGGAGCCTTTCACTCCACTGAGATGCGATGCACAGCTTATCCCTCCAGACAGGCAAACTTTGAGGCAAACTTTGGAGACTGTTATCAGATTGGTGCACTCACGCACCTTGAAAATGTGAATACCCTAATGTAGGGAGCTTTTATGCTAATAAATATTTATATACGATATCACACTATCCAGTTTTTCTTTTCCTTTATTCCTAACTGTGGAGTTGCTGCTGAAAACTGTGTATCTGGATTCCATCACTGAGCCATGGGATGGCTCATAAGCGTGTTTAGACTCAGTCTCACAGCTGAGTCACACGCTCTGAGGTGAGCGGCTGTCCCCGAGAGGTCACTGGATGTCACTATATATATATATATATATTTTTTTTTTTTTTTTTTATTTATTTTTTTTTCGACGGTAAATTTCAGACTATATAAATGTTTTTTTCATCCATTATATATATAGGTAGTAGTTCAGTAATCACTACTCTCATTCTAATGGTATACATCTAGTATATTATTTATACATTGCACTTTAAAATCACTTGTTTTATACATATATATATATATATCCTTTGTGCCTTGCTGTGGCTGGATAAGCCGCTTATGCGGTATTTTCAGTATACCTCATATGCATTAATAATCTCCAGATTGATATTTTCAGCATTCCACGGGCACAGTGGGAGGATTTGATGGCACAGTGGGAGCATTTGATGGGCACAGTGGGAGCATTTGATGGGCACAGTGGGAGCATTTGATGGGTACATTGGGAGCATTTGATGGCACAGTGGGAGCATTTTATGGCATGGTGGCAGTGTTTGATGGGCCCAGTGGCTGCATTTGATGGGCACGGTGGCGGCATTTGATGGCACAGTGGTGGAATTTGATGGGCACAGTGGCTACATTTGCTGGTACAGTGAGGCTGCAATTGATATTTTTTTTTTCAGTTTGTTTGCGCACCACCAAAAATTTTGAGCACCAGCCGCCACTGGTTGTAAGTGTTACTTTTTGTTGAAAAATATAATCTCTTGGCAACCTATTGAAAACAACACTAATATAACTGAGCTGTAATTAGAACAGAACTAAAGGCAGGCGGACAGGTAAAACACAAATGAATGCAGTTGTGTAGTGTAAATAATTACATACAACTAGCGCAGTGTTTCTCAATTCAAGTCCTCAAGACGCACCAACAGGTCATGTTTTCAGGTTTCCATTATTTTGCACAGGTGATTTGATCAGTTTCACTACCTTAGTAATTACCACAGCTGTTTTATATGAGGGAAATCCTGAACACATGACCTGTTGGTGCACCTTGAGGACTGGAGTTGAGAAACACTGAACTAATGTATCTACCTGGTTCTGTCTTGACATCAGCCTCAGTCATCCCATGCATAATAGAGCCTAGACTGAGTGAGGGATGACTAGCAATAGGAGCTAGTCAGGCTCTACTGCATGCACATGTGTTGACAAGGAAGTGAGAAGAGATGATGAATTATAATTGTGTTGCTGCTTCTTTATTGTCCAATCAGTAGACCACAAGCAGAGAGGTAACATCACTGCATTTCTTAACTCTAACAAGAGAATGTGGTGTCAATCTCCTGGCTGTGCTGTCTAGAAAAGGTTTGCAAAGCACAAAAAGGGCTGGACAGAATTAAATCTCTATTGGCAGATTGGACAATTTACATATGCGTATTTCAACTGTGCATGTATCTGCTTGCCTGGAGTTTAGCTTAAGGGATACATTCCAAAATTTCTAAAGGGCATTTGTCAACAAAACACGCACACTAAATTAAAAATAAAAAAAACAGTCCAAATAGGACTCCTGAGAACATTTTCTGTTCAATTTTCCTGACCTCTTCTGTCCCTTGGAATCCCTGAATATTCAATGTGTACTTTATGCTAATTCCACAACTCAAGCCTGAGCATGCTGTCTAGTTACTTCCCATCCCTTTAATTTTCCTCCCTTTAATGCCTGCACATTCTATTCATGCACAAGCTCAGCAAAGCACAGGATCACTGATAAAGGTCTGCCAATGTACTGAGTTCCCTCTGTTTAATCAGATCACTAAAGTCAATGATTAATGTTCTCACTTTTCATAGTAGTATCTTTTACTTAATTTGCCCTTGCTCCTCCTTGAAAATAACTTAGATATAACCGATTGACATTCATCTAACATTTGCTTTGGGAGTCTAAAAGAAAAAAAACAATCTAAAAAGTTTATTGTCATAAAATACACACTTATAGCATGATATAATGCTATGTAGAGGTTTTAATAAGTTCATATTATTTTTTCTAACATAGATTTCCTTAATATGCTGCAGCAGTACTCTATAAAATGGTCTCTGCCAAGTGTCATCGGATGGTTGGGTAAATTGCACATTTCAGCTTGGAAGTGATCGAAGAGAAGCTTTGCCTGCACCAAATGTTTGCTTTACTTTGCAGCAGAATAGTTAATACAGATTTGAGGAAGGCAGAGATTTCTAGAGCTATGTCTACAGTTACAAATATTGGCAACTGTATAAAGAAAAAACTAGAGCCAATGCTGACCTCACAATCAGCATCTATAAATGTTCTGCTTATTTATGGATGGGTGAAAAGGCTTTCCCCTGGGATAGACAAGCACTCAATCTTTCAGTGGCTTTTATGTAAAAAGCTATTCACATTTAGTTTCCATTAGTAAGCATCTTTTCTTGGACAATTTTTCAAATGAAAGTCACAGCATAAGGTATGATAAAGACATGGACATTATATCATAACGCACATCTTCACATTAAAGTGTACTTATCATCCATGCACAACACAAACAGCTGATTTAATACCTATTTGTCAAATCACAATGGCTGTCTCATACAATATAATGATGTCTTTGTTTTTTTTTTGCCCTTGATCGGGTTGTCTTTTCTGAAATATTGGCCCTAATGGCTGCCTCACTTCTGTATATGAGGCAGGCACACTTTACATGACAGGTGACATGATGGTAAAGTTGGAAGCTAATCAGGCGATCAATTACAATTATTTTCCAATATTTGTTAATTATGAAGATGTTGCTGTGTGTAGACACATTGGTAGCTGCAAATGAACAGGAATAGCAGATGGTGGTAAATGCTAGTCATTCTATAACCCTGGGGACAGATTTAAACCTAACTCAAAACTGCTTGTATCTTTCCTTGTCAGTTTGTGTGAGATATTTGTGTGTAAGGTAATAATTGTGGATTAACCCCAGGATCCAGTTTATATTACCGAACAAGGTCCACACATGTTTACCTTCCCCCCAGACATCAATTTCATTACAATTTTCTTACTTAAGTTTAAAGTAATATTTTATTAATATGCAACTAAAGATTGGCAAATAATAAGTAAAATACATATACATACTGTAAGTAATATGTAAAATATATGACAAATGAACATGTACTTAGCCCCACGTCATAGCCAGTTAGAAATGTAAACATATAAATTTAGTAATTTTTACCATTTTTTAATAAAGCATCAACTTATTATGCAGTCATGTATATTAAAGAATAATGGGTGCAAACCTTGAACAAAACAAATGGCCAGGGGCAGGTGGTTACTTGGTAGGGAATTAGTGCTTTGAAAGCAAACTATAATATGTAGATTTGATTCTAAAGTTGATTGGAAGCCATTAAAAAGACTGTAAAAGACAGAAAGCAAATAGTCTTGCAGCATCATTCTCAATTTATTGTAGTGGGGAGAGTCATACTAGACAGAAGAAAATGTAAAGTATTCACTGTGAGAGACTATGAGGACATTAACTAGTAGTTTAGAAATCTCTTGATGACACATATTTTAGAAATGTTGGGTGAATTGAATAGTTAGGATTTAGAGATGTTCTGGATGTGAGGAATAAAGAGATTGCTGGGTACAGGGTGACCCAGAGGTAGCAAACTTTAGATGTATGTAGAATAGAGGTACTGTTTACATCAGGTAGTGGTTGGCAGGTGAGATAGGGTATTTCACTTAGCTTTATTCAGTACATTTTAGGTATCATCCTCAAAACAATCCTGTAGAAATGGCAAAGAGAGCCAGTATGAAATGGGTTTTCAGGTGGAAGGGAGGCAAATCAGAAGTGAATAAGCAGATTTGGGTATCATCTGCATACAGGATACTCTAGTAAATACATCTACATATTTACATAAAGTAAATTAATTTAGTGTAAGACAGGTAAGCCTATTCCTGGCATAAATATGAGCTTAGACTAGCCCATTCATAATATAATATATCTAAAATACAGTGGCATACTTCTTGACACCAGGGGCAGATTATGTCAAACCCCCTTTATGGTGAGCAGTATATATGGCCCTTTTATTGTAGTCCGTTTTTGCCCCCTTTTTGGCAGTATGTCTGTGCCCCCTTTATTTTGGTCAGTGTGTTCCCCTCAAATCGGTGGTCAGTGGTTATTGCCCCCCCTTTTCATTAATGGTTAGTGGGGTCAAAGTGTACATACATTTACCTGAGTAGCACTATACAGGTCCCACACCACTTCCTTCTGTCTCTCGGGTCTCCTGCAGAATGATATCAAGGCTGAAACTTTAGAGGCAGTGTTGGGCTGTATATCCATCTGCCTGGCACTATCTGTATAGAATTAAGCATGTCACTGACAGCCAAGAGTGACTTAGTTTCCATATCAATCCACCTAAAATGCAGCTTGCAGTGCATCAGTCCATCTGTACCCAACAGTGAATATATTTAGCAGTGGCCGCAGCAACACCTCCCTAAATGGTGGTACCCAGTGTAGTCTGCACTCCTTAGGTATGGCACTGATAAAATATATGATTTGTTAAATTAATCTTTGCTTTGTCTCAGGAATCTAAGTATTGCTTAATGATATCTGGGTGGCATATAGTACATCCAACAATAGAAGTATGCAATCTATACACCTTTCTTTTAGATGAATTATCTTTGAGGCTGTGGAAGGGTACATAAACAAGATTCTGAGTCTGTATCAGCAAACAACACCCCATATACTGCACAGAGATTAGATATGTTCTGATACAAAACACCATGAGGGATGGATGCGTTATGTAGTAAGCACCATTCATAGCATTGGGATCACTTTCATAGTTGGATTGGAAACAATCTAAGGTTTAAGACATATGATCATTTCTGAAATTAACATATAAAACCTGAAAATCTGCACTGGATTACATCTCAACATGTTTGCTAAAAAAATTATGTTTAAAGTATAAGCTGTTTGTTTATCATATCCTGAATGATTTCTGAATGAGAGAGTCTGCCTTTATTACACCCAAATAGGGCCATATCTCACCTGCATCAGCACCTGCATCCCTTGTTAATATAGATAAGCCACATAGCATCACCTCCATGACTTGGGCTGGCCATAGATGGTTTGAATCTCGTTCGGTTCAGCTGGAACCAGGTCAGGATTCGAACCGCATGTGGCAAGGCTGAATGTACCAAGTTGATCGATCAATCAATTTGGTTACAAACAGCCTTCTGGATTCACTTACGATTATCGTTACCAGCTGCTATGGACACTAGAAATAATCACTGTCTTCTCCCGGAGGGGACGGCTTCCCCCCACCTGCCCCCTGCCCCTGCTCCCCTTCCGGGAGCAGACAAATGCTTGGCAGGAGGGATTCCCCTGTCAGCACTGTCAGTGTTGATGGGGGAATCGTGTAAACTTCTTTCCTTAAACCCATGGTTGCAGGAAAAAAATTTGCACCAACTATGGCCTGTGTAAGCTCTGTGGGTGGGGCAAAAGATGTCAGGGGGCATGACCTGGATGGAGTTAAGCTGAGGCTGCTATCACCTATCACCTGTTTTTAAGCAAAAAGCCATTTTCCTTTAACATTGTGAATTTTAAATATTATTTTAGTCTTTATGCAAAAAAAAAAAGAAAACCTACGAAAATGTTGTACATAGCTTTTAAGAACTATATTTGTTTCGAGGGGGTCCACTCTAAAGTAGCCATACCTATGTTACATCCTCTGCATCTACTAGGATAGGCAATGTTTTTCCAGTACAGTAACAATTTTACTGAATTATTCAAAGTAAAGTTAATCCCAGCTAATTTTTTTTATGGGTATGTATAAAGTGGGGAAGGGCTTCAACCTCTTGTTGCAAAAAAACTGATGGGAGAGTAATTAAACCTGGTCAGAGTTCTAACATTTATGCCTCTCTCTCTCTCTCGTTTATTTTGAGTTTTCATACACCCTATATTTGCATATCTGGTAAATAAATCTAAAATGCACACACAGGATATATTGGTGTGGCAGTGCATCTGATTGTGCACAGTTTCCATGAACCTGTACCTTTCAAAATATGGTGATATGCTCAACACTGATCTATGCCTTGTTTGCATTAATGTCCCAAGACTGGAAGGTGCATCTGTAAAGCTGCATTTACTTAAAGACAAATGGGTTGCAGACAGGTTGGTGTGTGTGTGTGGGATTATATTCATAAAATTGAATCCCTTTACTAGATTGCATTGGGTCTTAACTTATCTTGAAATCAATAGCAGCTGTGAAAGCTGTCTTTATACTAGCCATGACTTAAAATAATTAAGTGTCTAAGCAAAGCTCCTATTTCTGAGATTGTTACAAATTATGCAGAGCCTAAATTCTGGTTATCTCAAAAATGAAGAAATCACCATTGCCTAACAATTGACTCCAGTCAAAAGGCCATTCCACTCAAAAGTGATATTTCAGTTATAGATTGCGCCTGGTGGGTTTAATCACTCCCTAGCTTCCTATACCACTCAGGAACTCTAGTGGTAACTAGGGATGGGCCGTACACCCCCCGGTTCGATTCCCACCAGAACATGCGAACAGGAAAAAAGTTTGAGCGAACATGTGAACCCTATTAAAGTCTATGGGACACGAACATAAAAAATCAAAAGTGCTAATTGCCATACAAAGTGTATGGGGACCCAGGTACTGCCCCAGGGGACATGTATCAATGCAAAAAAAGCTTTTAAAACAATCGTTTTTTCAGGAGCAGTGATTTTAACCACTTCCGGACTGCTGACTATTGTTATACGTCGATATTTTGAAGGACGATATCGTTGTTATGGCAGCAGCTAGCTGCCATAACCCCGGTATCCTCCTTTTCAGCGGGCGGTCCACTTTAAGATAAAAGTGGTCTTTGCAGCGGATTCTCCGCAAGATCACTTTTATCGGTGGCGAGAGAGGGGCCCCCCTCCCACCGTGATCTGGTGGCCTCCGCCAGTGCCGACGGCTCTGGTGATCGCGTCTGTCCTCTTGCTGGGTATGGAGACAAGTGAGGGGAAGATGGCCCCCACCCATCTCCATACCACTGCAGGGCGGAAGCGGCGTCAAAACTTTACTTTCCACCCATACAGTAGCTCTTAAAGAGCCATTTTTTTTTTCATTTTTTTAAATGACAATTATTTTTTTTATTGCATTTTAATGTAAATATGAGATCTGAGGTCTTTTTGACCCCAGATCTAATATTTAAGGGGTCCTGACATGCCTTTTTCTATTACAATGTTTACATTCCTTGTAATAAGAATAAAAGTGACACAATTTTTTTTATTAAACAGTGTAAAAATGTAAAAAAAAGGTAAAATAAATATGAAAAAAAAAATTTCAAACGCACCCCGTCCCGATGAGCCTGCGCGCAGAAGCGAACGCATACGTGACTAGCGCTCCCTGATGTTCAAACCACACATGTGAGATTTTTAAGGGTAAAATTTGTCACCATTCCACGGGCGGACGCAATTTTGAAGCGTGACATGTTGGGTATCAATTTACTCGGCGTAACATTATCTTTCACAATATAAAAAAATTGGGCTAACTTTACTGTTGTCTTATTTTTTAATTCAAAAAAGGGTATTTTTTCCAAAAAAAGTGCACTTTTAAGTTTGCTGTGCAGATACGGTGTGACAGAAAGTATTGCAACGACCGCCATTTTATTCTCTAGGGTGTTAGAAGAAAAATGTATAATGTTTGGGGTTCTAAGTAATTTTATAGCAAAAAAAACTGTTTTTAACTTGTAAACAACAAATCTCAGAAAGAGGCTCGGTCCCTAAGTGGTTAATAATGCTTAAAGTGAAACAATAAAAATTAAATATTCCTTTAAATATCGTGCCTGGGGGTCCCCTTAGTCTGCCTGTAAAGTGGCGCACAGCTGTAATGTATTGCTGGCTCCTGGCAATATAGATGAAAAATCAAGGAAAATCAAGCCAAAATGAAAAAAAAAAAGGCGTAGGCCCCCCAAAATCCATACCAGGTGGCGTGATTTAGGATGGATGGACAAAGCAGGACCCTTTTTTTTCTTTTTAATAAAGGAATTGTCAAAAACTGCCTTTTGTGGTTTTTACTTTTTGACACTTTTTTGGTGACTGGGTAGGGGTACAATGTACCTGAAACCCATTCACATAGGGGGGCTGGGATCTGGGGGACCCTTGTTAAAGGCGGTTTCCAGATTCCAATAAGCCCCCTGCCCGCAGACCCCGACAACCAAAGGCTAGGGTTGTCGGGAAGAGGCTCTTGTCCCCATCAACATGGGGAGGAGGTGCTTTAGGGGGGACCCCAAAGCACCCTCTCCATGTTGAGGGCAAGCGGCCTGGTATGGTCCAGGAGGGGGGTCGCTCACTCATCCCCCCCTTTCCTGGCCTGCCAGGCTGCTTGCTCACATAAGGGTCTGGTATAGATTTTGGGGGGCCCCATGACATTTTTTTAAAAATTTTGGCGTGGAGTTCTCCTTAAAATCCATGCCAGACCCAAAGGGCCAAGTTTGTATTTTTGGGGGGACCCCACACTGTTTTGTAAAAAAAAAAAAAATTTGGATGGAGTTCCCCTTAAAGTCTATACCAGACCCAAAGGTCTGGGGGGGACCATATGCTGTTTTTTTTCTTAATTCTGTTATAGGGTTCCCCTTAACCACTTCAATGCACTGTATTATACACTGTACACTGACTGCACTATATATACAGTATATATATATATTATACACTAGACTGCTTGCACTGTATATATAGTCTACACTAAATACACTATATATATATATATATACACTGCCTGCACTGTATATATAGTCTACACTGACTACACTATAGATATATATAACTGCTTTAAGACCAGCCGCCGTCGTTTGACAGCGGCACAATGGCTCTCCTGCGCGAATCGGCGGCTCACGCAGATTCAGTTGCGGGCAGGCATGCGCCGATGGCGGGAGCGTGCCCGCGGGTTGGGAGGACTCAATGTCCTCTGGCGGCCCACGATTGACTTGTACACAGGCAGAACGGGAAAATGCATGTACAAGGCATTTCCTCGTTCTGACAGGTGACATGACAGGGACCTACTGTTCCCAGTGGTCGGGAACAGTGATCTCTGTCATGTCCCAGTAAGTCCATCCCCCCACAGTTAGAAACACTCATAGGGAACACAGTTAACCCCTTGATTGCCCCCTAGTGTTAATCCCTTCCCTGCCAGTGACATTTACACAGTAATCAGTGCATTTTTAAAGCTCTGATCACTGTATAAATGTCACAGGTCCCAAAAAAGTGTCAAAAGTGTCCGATCTGTCTGCCGCAATGTCGCAGTCCTGATAAAAATCGCAGATCACCGCCATTACTAGTAAAAATCATAATAATAAAAATGCCATAAATCTATTCCCTATTTTGTAGACGCTATAACTTTGCAATATATTGCAAAGCGTATATTGCAATATACGCTTTTTGCAATTTTTTTTTACCAAAAATATGTAGAATATACACCGGCCTAAACTGATGAAGAAATTTGTTTTAAAAAAAATAAATGTGGGATATTTACTATAGCAAAAAGTAAAAGATATTGTTTTTTTTTCAAAATTGTCGCTATTTTTTTGTTTATAGCGCAAAAAATAAAAACCGCAGAGGTGATTAAATACCACCAAAAGAAATCTCTATTTGTGGGAAAAAAGGACGTCAATTTTGTTTGGGTACAATGTCGCACGACTGCACAATTGTCAGTTAAAGTAATGCAGTGCCGAATCGCAAAAAATGCTCTGGTCATTAAGGGGGTAAAACCTTCCAGGGCTGAAGTGGTTAAAATGCCTGCATGCCACTAACTAACCTGCCTAATCTAGCTCAAGTTCTCTCAATCTCCTCAACTTATCACACTACATACGGCCGTCGTGTAAGCGGCCTTATATAGTGTGGGGCGTGGACTTAGCCCCCCTGAGCCATGATTGGCCAAAGGCACCCTGCCTTAGTCCAATTATTGCTCTTACAACAGATCGCACTGTGATTGGCCAAAGCATGCAGGTCAGGTGCATGCTTTGGCCAATCACCAGCCGTCAATGCACTGCGATCTCATGCACTGTGATCTCAATGCACTGCGATCTCATTATGGGGCGCTCAACGGCGCTCAAATTTGCCGCAAACACCCCATATGTTTGGTTAGTTTGCGAACAAATGAACACCCGTTGTTCGGATTGAACTTACGTTCGATTCGAACATCGGGACTATCCCTAATGATAACATATCCCTGCCTTAATTCTGCATGTGTTCTTCACCATCTTGCCATTTTGGGTGTTTCCATTCACCTTTGATCATTTCCACTTGTTCTACTGCTTTGTCCATAATATAATTTACAAAGTAAAATTCAACAGGGAGAGTAAGACTTGACTGAAAACTGAAATAATAGTTTTTGGTTGAAGTGGTCCATTAAGTGACCTTTACCTACGCTAAAATAATAAATTTGCATTCACTGACATGCTAGTTTTGAAATAGTATACAAATGCAGACATAGTACTAGCAATGACATTTAAATATTTTTTTTTTTTTCTCTGGGTTGAAAGCACTTTTATACTTTACAGTCTTACAAATCCACATGGCAAATACTTGGAAATGGTTGCCTGTGTAATGAAGCAGAAAATAGCCATGTACTATATCTAATTGTAACAGCGTATATGATATGCGTAAATGACAAATGCACTTCTCTCTGGGGCTAGGAGGGCAAATGGAACTGAACTTTGAGTTTATGGTTGAGAATGCTGAAATGCATTAATATTAAAGGGGCTATCACCACATGATGGAAACCTGGATCAGGGCATTTAATCATTTTATTGAGTCCCTAGAGAAATGCTATTAACTCATATTAATTATTAACATACACATTATAGAAACTGAATATTCATTATTATGTATGCTAACTAATAGGCCAATTCATATGTCTGAGATAAGCTAAATGTAAGAGAAAAACCCTTTAGCTCCAACAGAATGTTGATTTTTTTCTAACAATTTTTAGAGGTCAAATAATAATCAAATCATTCACATTATAAGTGGTATGGAATATCTTTATATGTAAAATTTTCCTTCGCGCTGGTGGATATAAAATGTGTAGTGCTCAAATGAACTAAAGTGTTGTGTAAAATAATATTGCTGCAAAATAAGGGTGTTCACACCAAACACTTATGTCTAAATGAAAATAGAAAATAAATTTCGCGCAATATTAGGTGAAAATAAAATTCAAGTAGAAATAAGGTGTATATAATGTGTAATACTGTTGTCTGTCAGGTGGTGGTGTAAAAATCTCTCTGGTATACTAAAATAATCGCTGTTATTGCTCAAAAAGGTGAGGTTAAAATAGCAATATATACTTAATTAATCCTCATACCACCCATACTTAACATGCATAAATAAATATTGACATGGTGCATAAAAATTGTGCATAAAAATATATTCCCAGTAGTGAGTCGTGTATGGTCTTCTCAAATCCACAATCCAAAAGTGTGCAATAAAACTAAAAGTGCAACCTTAAAAATTATATATAGTGCAACCTCTAAAAAATATCTATGTATATTCCAATTTATGTGCAAAATCGGTTTGTTGCTACAGTAATTTGTAGATTTTCTAGTGTCCAAATAATAAAAATACACTAAGAGATGTAACATAAAGGATAAAAACCTCAAAAATCAGAATAAAAATGAAAGTAAAAAATATAAAGTAAAAAATATATAATTAAAAAATATATATATAAAGAGGTGAGTCTTTGTATAAAAAACAACTGTGAATAATTCTTCTGGTGTTGAAAAATAGATGTGGTGAAAGTTTATCTTTCTGCTGTTGGTGTCTCTCCGTTTGGTCTCACAGAACTCTCACCTTGCATTAGTAGTAATCAGGCATTCTGTGATATGTCTTTAAGGTGTGGGGATAATCTCTGGCAGCTTTCTCTTTCTCTGTTATTTTTCTTTCCTCCAACGCTCCCTCTCTCCAGCTCCACTCTAGTGAACTCAGTGTGGGGGAAATAGAATAGGGAGGGGGGAGAAGAAAAAGGCTCCACTAGTGCATTAAACTTTTAAAATCAAAGGGAGAATATTTATTCGCTGTTACTCTTACATTTCTCATATTAAAAACAGGCAGAGTGAATATAAAAAACGATCTGGCGTTCTCAGCGCCCTCTCACTTGTGCTTCAGATTCAATGTGTTGTTCCAGCCAATCCCTACGCGTTACGACACCGTCACGTGTCTTCATCTGTCCCCAGATGAAGACACGTGACGGTGTCGTAACGCGTAGGGATTGGCTGGAACAACACATTGAATCTGAAGCACAAGTGAGAGGGCGCTGAGAACGCCAGATCGTTTTTTATATTCACTCTGCCTGTTTTTAATATGAGAAATGTAAGAGTAACAGCGAATAAATATTCCCCCTTTGATTTTAAAAGTTTAATGCACTAGTGGAGCCTTTTTCTTCTCCCCCCTCCCTATTCTATTTCCCCCACACTGAGTTCACTAGAGTGGAGCTGGAGAGAGGGAGCGTTGGAGGAAAGAAAAATAACAGAGAAAGAGAAAGCTGCCAGAGATTATCCCCACACCTTAAAGACATATCACAGAATGCCTGATTACTACTAATGCAAGGTGAGAGTTCTGTGAGACCAAACGGAGAGACACCAACAGCAGAAAGATAAACTTTCACCACATCTATTTTTCAACACCAGAAGAATTATTCACAGTTGTTTTTTATACAAAGACTCACCTCTTTATATATATATTTTTTAATTATATATTTTTTACTTTATATTTTTTACTTTCATTTTTATTCTGATTTTTGAGGTTTTTATCCTTTATGTTACATCTCTTAGTGTATTTTTATTATTTGGACACTAGAAAATCTACAAATTACTGTAGCAACAAACCGATTTTGCACATAAATTGGAATATACATAGATATTTTTTAGAGGTTGCACTATATATAATTTTTAAGGTTGCACTTTTAGTTTTATTGCACACTTTTGGATTGTGGATTTGAGAAGACCATACACGACTCACTACTGGGAATATATTTTTATGCACAATTTTTATGCACCATGTCAATATTTATTTATGCATGTTAAGTATGGGTGGTATGAGGATTAATTAAGTATATATTGCTATTTTAACCTCACCTTTTTGAGCAATAACAGCGATTATTTTAGTATACCAGAGAGATTTTTACACCACCACCTGACAGACAACAGTATTACACATTATATACACCTTATTTCTACTTGAATTTTATTTTCACCTAATATTGCGCGAAATTTATTTTCTATTTTCATATGGAATATCTTTAAATTGTTAAAGCAATTTTACAAAACACTAATATGCATAGAATGGCCTTGTTCATAAGCCTGAAGCACTGGAGCACAACACCTTCCTATCTCATTCAAAAGCCAGGTCCTTTACATTTCACATTGTGGAAATATTTCTGAGTTCGATATCCAAGTATAAAATCACTAACTTTCATGATCCATCATCACATATTTCATTAATTAGATTGTATATGCATGCTGAGATAACATGTATGGCAGATGTGATGTCCAAAGAGACCATTACTGTATTATCCTTTTATTGTTTTAAAAGTAAGATGTATGCAGGAGGAGAAGAAATATATAATGTATCAAACATTAAATAGGCATCCTTGTTCAGATGTACTGTGTATTTAGTATGGGCTAAGAGATTTTTAGATACAATCATTTATAAATTAATCACTGCTTAAAAAGTTAAAAATATTTATCGCTTTCTATACTTTAATGGACATTTTTTTTTCATTTTCTAAAATCTATGCAAAAATAACGCTTAATAGAATATATCCAATTTCACAAGATCTAATAATCTAAGAATAAATCCAATTTCACAAGATCTAATAATTTACTATAATACATGATTACCCTAAGCACTAAATGTGAACATTAAATGTACTATTATGCCTACATGGAAGATATTTTTATTATATCTACAGATATGTTCATATATACAGTACATATACACAAATGTATATTGTATTTTAAATGTGCATTTATCTGTTTGGCTAGGGTTCCACTTTAGTTCAAGCAATGACTAAATAGCTTTGTAATGTTCTTTTAACACAAGATGCCTAACTAATTCAATAACCTATGCAATCCTTTTATTAAAGAGGGTCTTACAACAGAGCAATCAATAGTATAAAATTTAGCCCTTGCTAAAGCCATTTAGTTAACTAATTTTTGTTGAGGTTCGTGGTTTTCCCCTCATGTTCCATGGTTGGTTAACCATTCTTACATCTTATGTGACCTATGTTTTATTATAGTATATTTACACCACTATTTTTTAGATATAAATGATAAGATATGAGAACGCATATTCATATAATACTATATCAGCAACAAGAACAATGTCAGGAATAAGCTTCTCCTGCATCAACGAGCCCCTTTGACCAAACAGTTATTCAAAGCTACCTCGCTAGCAACACTAATGCCCTGTACACACGGTTGGACATTGACGGATTTTGGGCCAAACTTGTCTTGCATACACACAGTTGCACAAAGTTGTCGGAAAGTCCGATCGTTCTGAACGCGATGACGTAAAACACGTACATCGGGACTATAAACGCGGCAGTAGCCAATAGCTTTCGTCTCTTAATTTATTCTGAGCATGCGTGGCACTTTGTGCGTTGGATTTGTGTACACACGATCGGAATTTAACCGATCGGATTTTGTTGTCGGAAAATTTTATAGCCTTCCTCTCAAACTTTGTGTGTCAGAAATTCTGACAGAAAAAGTCCACACACGATCGGAATTTCCGACAACACAATATGATTGCACTTTTTCCATTGGAGAATCTGACCGTGTGTACAGGGCATAACTCTCCTCCTCTATGGCTTCAATCAACCAAAAGCAAAGAATATAATGGGTATGGAGGAACATGTGACTCCCTGCATGAGTACTCAACCATGTGTTATCTCTGGCTAAATTGCTTTGTAGCTTACACAGAGCTTCTATTCCTTATAGCAGGTTGCTGAATGAAGGCGATTAAGCTGTTAGAGATAGGGCTACTGAAGCAAACCTGTTGCCCTATTGGTCTGAATGTACCTGTACAAAACAATTAGCAGTAAATCATTTTTTTAAAGACTAAATAAATGTATTATTTTTCTGTCATTTTATTGTTTACGTTATTTCCACCCTAAGGCCGCGTACACACGGGCGGACTTTTCGACCAGACTGGTCCGACAGTCTATCCGACGGACTTTAGGCGGACTTCCGACGGACTTTCCCAATGAATGCACTTGCCTACACACGATTACACCAAAGTCCGACGGATTCGTACATGATGACGTACGACCGGACTAAAATAAGGAAGTGCATAGTCAGTAGCCAATAGCTGCCCTTGTCCGTTGGACTAGCATACAGACGAGCAGACTTTTCGACAGGACTCGAGTCTGTCGGAAAGATTTGAAACATGTTTCAAATCTAAAGTCTGTCAGATTTTTGACTGCAAAAGTCAGCTGCAGGTCCTATGGAGCCCACATACGGTTGGATTGTCCGCCGGATTCGGTCCGTCTGACCAGTCCGGTCAAAAAGTCCGCCCGTGTGTACACGGCATAAAAAATGCCTGAAGAAAATGTTGCAAAGAGGGCTATCAAGCAAACGCATAGCTCTGCTTACAACGTTATCAAATAGCCTTTAGTATTTAATAAGGATTAGAACACTTCAATGTAGATTGAGCTCACAAATTCACTAAAAAATTGATGTGACTAATGCCGCGTACACACGTCCGACAGACTTTCGACAGACTTTTGGCGGACTTGCGGCGGACTTTATAATGAACGGACTTAACTACATACGATCACACAAAAGTCCGATGGATTCGTACGTGATGACGTAAGACCGGACTAAAATGAGGAAGTTGATAGCCAGTAGCCAATAGCTGCCCTAGCGTGGGTTTTTGTCCGTCGGACTAGCATACAGACGAGCGGATTTCTGGGTCTGGCGGAGTTACGACGTAAAGATTTGAAGCATGTTCCAAATCTAAAGTTCGTCAGATTTGCGACTGGAAAAGTCCGCTGAAGGTCCGGTGAAGCCCACACACGATCGGATTGTCCGCCGGATTTGGTCCGTCGGCGTCCGTCGGACAAGTCCGGTCGAAAAGTCCGACCTTGTGTACGCGGCACAAAGTATGAAATACAAAATGTGGAACAATAATTGATATAACAAGAAAGGAAGCAGTACCCAGGCCACATTGATTGGTTAGTGTCCAGAATTGTGATCTAAATGCCAGCACTGACACATTGCACTGCTGAGAAGACCCGAGCCACAAAATATACTGAAGGGAGCTGTGGCTATAGGAATTCATCCCATGCAAACCATGCTTTTGAGGAAGGGTTTGATTTCTAATATTCTATGGTCAGAATACCCATGATGTCATTATGCTAGTGAATGTAAGTGATAGCAACAAAACAATCCTGCTTAAGTGCAGTGCCCAGTGGCGTAGCGTGGGGGGTGCGGAGGGGGCCGTGGTCCCGGGCGCAACATTTAGGGGGGCGAAATTCCGCGCCAGTGTGTGACTACTGGCTGCCTCCTCCTAAATTCACTGTCCTGTGTCCCCACACTCTGGCCGCCATGTTGTCTCCGGCGCCCTGTGATTGGCCGTATGGGGTCATGTGCGGCGGTGGGGCTGGCCTGTCCACAATCGCAGTACATCCTGGAGGCCTGCCTCTGCACATGTTCAGTCTCCGGCACCCTGTGATTGGGTAAACGGGGTCTTGTGCAGAGGCGGGATTCCAGGAGCAAGCGCGAGCGTTAACAGGCCAGCCTCGCCGCCGCACATGACCCCATACGCCCAATCACAAGGTGCCTTGGACTGAACATGGCGGAGCGCAGGGGGCCACAAAAATTAGAGACTGTGAGCTGGTGCTGTCTCCTCCTCCTGCTCCCCTCCGGACCAATGGAAAACAAAGAAGAAAAGGTGAGACTCCCTCGTGATGAGAGTTGTGTTGCTGGCCCCGGGGGGGACACGGTCTGGGAAGAGGGAGCAGCCAGCCAGAGAGAGAGAGTGAGTAGAAGAGCAGCTAGAGTCATGCAATGTAGTGGTCAGTATAGGAATACTGTAGGTAGGATAGTTTAGTGGACAGTAAAGTGGTCAGTGCAGTGTAGTGGACAGTATAGTATAGTGGTCAGTATAGTGTAGTGGACAGTATAGTATAGTATAGTGGTCAGTATAGTGTAGTGGACAGAATAGTACAGTACAGTATAGTATAGTCAGTGTAGTATAGTGGTCAGTGTAGTGGACAGTAGAGTGTAGTGGTCAATATAGTGGACAGCATAATGTAGTGGTCAGTATAGTGGACAGTGTAGTATAGTGGTCAGTATAGGAATCAGGTTGGTTAGTACTATTGTAGGAAGGGAAGCGACAGGACTCGGGGAGTGCTAAAAGTCCGCAGGTTAGGGGGCGCAAATTACTTGCCTTGCCCCGGGCGCTGACAACCCACGCTACGCCACTGGCAGTGCCTGTGCCAAGTCTACAAACATTAAACTATTTATATATTCTTAAATTGGTTCAGAAGGTTTTTTTATCTGCATGCTTTTTATGCATGCAGATAAAAAAACCTTTATTGTGCAGCAGCCCCCCTCAGCCTCCCTAATACTTACCTGAGTCCCCTGAGTGCCATCTCGATCTCGATTGCACAAGAGTCTCGGCTCTCTGGAACTCTCCCTTTTCCTTGGCTGAGACAACAGTGGGGCACCATTAGCTCCCGCTGCTGTCAATCAAACCAATGAGCCAATGAGGAGAGAGAGGGGCGGGGCCAAGCCACAGCCCTGTGTCTGAATGGACACACAGAGCAGCAGCCTGGATCCGGTGCCCCCATAGCACGAGAGTCTCTGGTGTCTGGGCCTCTCCCTTCTCCTTGGCTGAGACAGCAGCGGGTGCCACTAGCTCCCGCTGCTGTCAATCAAAGTCAATGAGCCAATGAGGAGAGAGAGGGGGCGTGTCTTGGGTGCCCCCATAGCAAGCTGCTTGGGGCACTCGGTAGGGGGGGGGACCAGGAGCGCCGGCGAAGGACCTGAGTAAAGGAAGATCTGGGCTTGCTCTGTGCAAAACCACTACACAGCAGGTAAGTATAACATGTTTGTTATTTTTTTTTTTTTTAAATTCCTTTATTGCAAATACACTGAAGGCATAGAAATACAATCTGGGTTACAGTGCCTTACATATTCCATGTTGAAACATTTTTGAATCACATAAAATCTGACTGTAAACCAAAGTCCAAGTTATTAATCAAACAGATATAGTAGCCTAGATAAGTTCTAGCCAAAAGTATGACTGTTCTATTCAGAATATAAAAACTTATTAAGGTTGCCTACAGCGGGCTTCCTTGCATAACACTAGATTGGTTTATGAACAGTTTTGATATTTATGGTAGTAATTAAATCTTCAAAGAGAGATATGTCTATTGCTGTATATATGAGTGTTACCTGCTCATCATAAAATAATATTATTCCCATTTTATTCGTTTTCGCCGTCACCACGGCTGCTTAGTGAGCGGATCAAGATACAGAAAAATATAGAGAAGAAGAGATTAGAAAACGGATAGAAAAGCAAAGTAAGCGGAGGGGAGGGGGATGCGTGAAAGGGGAGGAAGGAGGACAAAATAGGGTAATTTATATAGGAGTGGCTGCGACACCGCCCCCCCCCCCCCGACCCCACCCATCACACACTAGGAGGTTGTATATAGATATCTGCGTTACCAGGGTCCTCGCTCAGGTGGGTGAGGATTGTGTCTGGACTAGGTCCTGTAGATAGGCGTCTGTACCGACAAAATATCTCCAGGGTCTCCATTTATCAATAAATTGTTCCTCTTTGTTTTGCAAAGTTGCCGTCAATTCCTCCATGCGTAGAATACAGTTCACTTTTGAATACCACAGAGCCCTAGTCGGAGGTAGAGGATCCCGCCAGAGCGCCGGGATGCAGGTTCTAGCAGCGTTAAGAAGCTGCATAGTCAGCGTTTTCTTGTATTTTTGAATCGGTCTTGTGGTCAGGTGCAGGAGGCATGCGGCCGGGTTGTCTTTGAGATCGACCGAGGTCAGATTTTGGATGGTCGAGGTTACTTCCTCCCAAAAGGGTCTCAGAAGCGGGCACGACCAAAAAATGTGGAACAGATTGCCCACCTCCCTGTCACATCTCCAACACCTATCCGACAGCGACGGATTCATTTTGTTTAACACATATGGGACTCTGTACCACCTGGTCAATATTTTATATCCCGCTTCTTGATATTGGCTCGCTATAGAGGATTTGTGTGCCAAGATCAAGACCTTCTCTCTTTGCTTAGTGGAGAACTGGGTCCCCAGATCTCTTTCCCACTTCAGGAGGAACTCCGGGGTTGAGTCCCCTCTCTAAACCCGAAAGTAGACTGTACAAGAAGGACAGTGTGTGTCTAATAGGTTCTCCAGATCGGCAGAGTGACTCTAGAGGGGTGTAGCTCCGAGGGACATATGATAGTTCCTGGAGGGTCTTCAGGTAGTGCCTAAGTTGGAGAGCGCTGAGGCCGTCCAATGGGGGATCTATGAGTTTGGAAAGTGCGGAGGCAGTTGGGAACTCACCCTGGGGCCAGATCTCGCCTAGAGACTGCTTCTCATTAAACTTTAATTGTCTCAATCTACGACTTGTGAGTCCGGGGGAAAAGTCGGGGTTACCTATGATAGGTGTCATGGGAGAGGGTAGCGGTGATATGTCCGTAGCTCGGAATATTTTCCTCACCACTCGAAGGGTGGCCCCTATCAGCGGGTGAGATTTCATATCTGCTGGCGGAGTGGACAAGAGCCATGGTGATGGGAGTAAGGGAATAGAGGCATCTTCAATTTCCATCCCCACCCATTGTTTTGAGTCCCCATTGCAGTGCCAGTCTGCAATCCTGGCTAAGTGAACCGCTTGGTAATAACGAAATATATCCGGGAGCCCCACCCCCCCCTTGTCCTTAGATTTAGTCAGTGATTGTAGTTTCGTTCTGGGGGATTTGTGAGACCAGATAAATTCTCTAATGGTAGACTGAATTTGTTTAAAGAAGGTAGTTGGTAGCTGAATTGGTAGTGTTTGAAGTATATATAAAATCCGGGGAAGGGCTGTCATTTTCAGGGCGTTGCAACGCCCGAACCAGGTTAGGGTAAGCTTGTGCCACAACTGGAGATCCGTCTTTAGTCTCTGGAGTAGGGGTACAAAATTGCTGTTGTATAAATGTGCCAAGTCCGGGGTGATGTCCACCCCAAGATAGCGGATAGATTTCTCCGCCCACCTAAAGGGGAATGATTTGCTCATGTTTACTGCTTCCTTAGCTGGTACTGTGATGTTTAACACCGCGGACTTGGCACAATTGACTTTGAAATTTGATAATTCCCCATACACCCTAAGAGCAGACAAGATGTTGGGAAGAGTGATACATGGGTTTGAGACAAAGAAGATCAGATCATCGGCGAAAGCCGCGATTTTGTGATGCCCCGAGGGCTTGACAATGCCTGTAACATTAGGGTTCCCACGGATGCTACACATGAATGGTTCAAGGGTGAGGATGAAAATCAGTGGGGACAGGGGGCATCCCTGTCTCGTCCCATTTGTAATATTGAAGAAATCTGAACGCCACTCGTTGACCCGTACCGCCGCCGAGGGAGTCGAGTACAAAGACGACATCCAGCCTCTCATGTTTGGGCCCATACCAATATGTTCTAGGGTGGCCCGCATAAAATGCCAGGCCACCCGGTCGAAGGCCTTCTCTGCGTCCGTAGATAGGAGCAGAAAAGGCTTCCGGACTGATCTCGCTTCATGGATTAGATTGAGCACTCTGATGGTGTTGTCTCTCGACTCCCTCAGCGGCACAAACCCCGCCTGGTCTAGGTGAACCAACTGAGGGATATGTGGTAAGATTCTATTGGCGAGGATTTTGGAAAATAGTTTCAAATCTACGTTAAGCAACGCAATCGGGCGATAATTACTGCAATAATTAGGATCTTTCCCTTCTTTT
Organism: Lithobates clamitans; assembly: GCA_037952925.1. NCBI lineage: Eukaryota > Metazoa > Chordata > Amphibia > Anura > Ranidae > Lithobates > Lithobates clamitans. The sequence goes on from JBBGZY010000821.1 coordinate 119,575, forward strand.
GGGATCAGGGATATAAATGCCCGTAAGGGGTCTACCATGTTAGTATTAGTATTATTCCCCCTTAGTGAGTTGTATGCTTTAAAAAAGTGTGACGATAAGTTGGGCTCAAAAGTCTGGTAATAGGTCAGGGTGAAGCCATCCGGCCCCGGTGCCTTCCTGGGTTTCGTTTGTGCCAGGGCTAGCAATAGTTCTTCCTGGGTAATATCCGCTTCAAGAGCGTCACTTATTTCAGCTGGCAAAGTAGGCATGCCCGAGGACCTGATGTATTCACCCGCTAGTCTCTCTTTCTCCACCAGAGAGCCCGTGGGTTCCTCCCTATGTATATTATAAAGCTGTTGATAATACTCAACAAATTCTCTGGCTATACCCCTAGAGGTATGGACTTTTGCTCCTTGTGGGTTCATTATAGATGGGATATAGGTGCGCTGTCTCGGAGCCCTTAGAAGCCTGGCCAGCATGGTTCCTGGCTTATTGGAAAATTCGAACATGGTTCTTTTAGCCCAAGCCAGATTCTGTATGGTTTTATGGTACAAGAGGTCTTTCAGTTCACCCCTGGCCTTCAGTAGAGCCTTGAGATGTGCTTCGGCCATGGACTTCTTGTGTAGCTGCTCGAGAGATCGTACCTGGGATATCATGAGTTCGATCTGTTTGGTTCTTTCCCTTTTTTTGGCAGCCCCGATCCTAATTAGTTCCCCTCTTACTACACATTTGTGGGCCTCCCATATTGTAATAGAGGACAACAATGGGTCTGTGTTCTCTGAAAAATAGTTGGTTAATGTCCTACTTATCTCTGCACGTACTTCCGGAATTTGTAGGAGGGACTCGTTCAGTTTCCATGTGGGGGGGGATCTTATGTCCGTATCCCAGCACATGGTTACATGTGTGGGAGCATGGTCCGACAGTGATATGTAGTCAATTTGGGATGAAGTGACATATGGGAGATCTTTATGCTGGATCTGGAAGAAGTCTATCCTGGAGTAAGTTCCATGCACCGCGGAGAAGTAGGTGTAATCCCTCTCCTCCGGGTGCATGACCCTCCAGGGGTCAACCAACTGCAGGCCAGCTAGCTCCTGTTTGAGCTTTTTCAGGTAGTTGAAAGACAAGTGGGATGCCCCTCTTGAAACGTCGAGGAGCGGCTCTGGGGCAAAGTTAAAGTCTCCGCCCATCAGAAACATACCCTCCCGGAATTCCAGGATCAAGGGAGTGAGTGCTCGCAAGAAGGACAAGTGATCAGAATTAGGGAGATAGACATTGACCAGGGTCACTATGGAATTTCTAATCTTGCCTTTCAGAAGTAGGTACCGCCCCAGAGGGTCTGCTCTCTCTTCTAACAGCGTCCACGGTATAGATCTTGCTATTAGTATGCTGACCCCCTTGGATTTCGACAGGGGGGAGGGGGCATGATATACATTGGGGAAATCCCTGTTGCCAAGTCTGGGAACTGCCGACTGTTTGAAATGTGTTTCCTGAATAAACGCCACCTGTGAGCGCGATTTTTTCAGGTCAGAGAGGAGTCTGGAGCGCTTTTCTGGTGTCGCCAGACCTCTAACATTGAGAGAGGTAAACTTTATCTCACCTTGCTTACGTGAACCCGGGGGGATTCCCAGGGGGGCCATGTCGCTCACCAATACCATGCCGGAAAAACAAGAAAAAAAGGGCACTGATCAGTGAGGTATAAAGCAGGGGGCAATGGGGGGGGTTGCAGACAGGAGTGAAAGGGGTGAAGAAAGGAGAGGAGTAGGGGGGGTGGAGAAGAGGGGGGGTGGGAGAAAAAAAGGGGGGGGAGGGGAGAAGAAGAGGGGGGGGGACTAGAAAATAAAGAAACAGGTATAGAAACAGAGCAGGAAGGTGGAAAAGAACAAATGCTAAGAGGGATAAACGAGTTATCCCCCTGTTGCTAAACTAAGCCTTGCGCACTTATGCGCTACCTATTAGTGGGAGTGGAAGGCTAGACTCTGTGATACAGCGGGAGACGTGTCGACAGGTGGGAACCGGCATGTTAAGAGATACCGGACTACTACCGTTTATAATAAAACATACAAAATAATAATAAAACTTTCCAAAAATAACTCAATTTGCCGTATTGCAGAACCGTTCAGGTCGCCTGTATGTATCCCCCTGTATCGCAACATATTGGAACACAGAGGAACACGCACACTAGCTTCCCGTCAGCAATAAAGCTATCACAGTAAGTTCCAGTATCGAACCTCAGTACATCATTAGATTATATACCATTCCGTGTCTTGTGAATTAGGGCTCCTTCAGCGCCACTCCCCCGCCCCCTCAACATAGAATGAGGAAAAAACTGCAATAAACTGCAAACGGAGGGCAACAGAACAAAAACACGAACAAAAAATGTCTCCGTTGGAAGCGGTAAGTGATGGAAGGGGGGGGCAGCGCGAAGTCCCCCATGTCATTTGGGTCCAAGTGACTACTTTAGGCAATTGCCTCCCTGTGTCTAGAGGCAGGGCCCCTCTTAGGTGTATATACAAGATAAGCCCCTTCGACTAACTATAACCCACTCACGGAACCGTGTGGATATATTGTGAGATCAGGAAGGTTAGTCCAATCAAGACTCTGGTGAGGTGAGGTTGTCTCTCGGAGAGGTTCTGGATCTGGAACGCCATTGTCGTCTACTGGGTCTTTGGGGTCTCGGAGATGCAGAACGTGGGTTGCTGGAGGTTATTGGAAAGTCCAGCCAGTTGGGTACTGAGAAACCGGGGATTGCCAAAAATCCGAACAGATCAGGAAGCTGGTCGGGCCATCGCAGAACAAAAGAGTTGTTCCCTTTCTGTACTATCAAGTGGAAGGGGTGTCCCCATCGGTATGTAGCTCCTGTTGATCTGATTGCTTCAAGTAATGGTCGTAGTTGGCCCCTCATGCGTAGAGTGAGTCGCGATAAATCCGGGAATAATTTCACAGACGCCCCATCAAAGTCCACGGGACCCCGAGTCCATGCTCTTTGCAGAATTTCCTCCTTAATTGTGTAGTAATGAACTCTCGCCAACACATCTCTCGGTGCGGGTTCTTCTCCTCCCCTAGGACCCTGTACACGGTGCACTCGGTCTAATTCCAGCTCAGCTGTAGGAGGTTTGTCCAGCAGTCGGTTAAATATGGCTACTATCGTGGCTCTGAGATCATTCCCTGATGTGGCTTCAGGTAGGCCGCGTACCCTAATGTTGTTCCTCCTGCTGCGATTTTCGCCATCGTCTATGGATAGTTGCATCAGGATCAAGCGCTTTTTATAATCGACATGAACCTTTTCCATTGCTGACATTCTGGATTCAAGCAGGGAGGTGGATGTTTCCACTTCAGATACCCTGGAGTCCACTGTATCAATCCTCTGCTTAAGGTCATGGATTTCTTTAGAAAGGGTATTCACAATTGTAGCTGCAGAGTCAGAGATATCCTTTTTGGTGGGGAGAAGGGCGATCAGCTCTTTCCAGCCTTCAGGGAGTACAGGGAGTACTGGCCCCTGTGTGCTAGCAGATTGTATAGTTTGTGCGAATGAGCAACTGTCTAACCCCGGGATTTCTGGGGATAGTATCGGGGAGTCCGGTCTGTTGGGAAGAGACCCGTTACCTTGTGTGGCATTGGGGGGTCCTTTACCCGTCTTTTTGAGCGAAGCAGTGCCAGCGTTGTTGTTGCTGCGCGGCGGCGCCATCTTGGATTCCTGGGCCTGTGACGGAGTGGCCGAATTCCGCAAGAAATAGGCTGCAATGTCCGCGGTTTTATTTGTTGCGGGAGATCCCGGGGGTCTGTCCGTTATGGGCATGTAGTTATTTATCCGGTAGGTGTAATAAATCCGGTTCCCGGCCCGAATGAAGCACGGAGCTCCCTAAAGAAGCAGCCTCACAGCGCCATTGCCAAGCCACGCCCCTGTTATTTTTAAACTAAACTAAAAAAAAATAAATTTTAGTATAATTTAATGAGTTTTTAAACAAGCCATCTCTGGCTTATTAGCAGCTTTTAATGTGAAGTTATTAAAGGGGTTGTAAACCCTCAAGGTTTTTCACCTTAATGCATTCTATGCATTAAGGTGAAAAACCTCCTGTGCTGCAGTGGCCCCCCAGAGCCCCCCTTTTACTTACCTGAGCCCGATCTTTCCAGCAACAGGAACGAGCACAACATCTCCAACCGGTGTCTCAGGTCCTCATTGGATAGATTGATAACAGCAGGAGCCATTGGCTCCCGCTGCTGTCAATCAAATCCAATGACGTGGGAGCAAGGGGGCGAGACCGAGTCCTGCTGTCTGTGTCAACGGACGCAGCAGCAGAACACGGGAGTGTGTCCGCATGAGTGCTGCCACGGAAAGCGCTTCTCTGTGGGGTTACTCGATGCGGGGAGGAGCCAGGGGCGCTGCTGGGGGACGCCGAAAGAGGAGGATTGGGGCCACTCTGTGCAAAACCCTTGCACAGAAAAGGTAAGTATGACATGTTTGTTATTAAAAAAAACCGAAAAAACAAGACTTTACAACCCCTTTAAGTCTAAAATTTCTTAAAGCGGTATTAAACTCCACCAAAGAAAAATGAAAAATGGTCTTCCTGAAGGTTTATGCGATAATGTCTTAGAATGTACCACATACTAGCACATTATGGCAGACTTACTTGTCTAATAGCGCCCTCCACCCTCCAGTGCTGCACTATCACCACTCTCACTAGTGCCTGGTGCTTCTATCTTCCATCCATCACACGGTTTTTCTTTCCGAGTTCCATCTCTTTTAGCTGCTTGAATGGCTGGGTCGCAATGATGTTATTCCCACACATGTGAAGTTTTATGCGATTTTTCATGCAATTTCATGCATGATTATGGTTTGTTGGTTTTACTTACTGAACCAACCCATTATATCTATGTAAGGAGAGCTGTGCACTAATTGTTAATTTAGTTTAAGCGCATCATTTTTTCTTTGTTTTTTTTTTTTTTCCTTTATTCCCACACATGTGTCACATCACCATGACAAAAGCAAGGGTGCTGTAATTGTGGTCTGTGCTGTGTATGAGCAGCTCAAATGACATTACCACTGACAGGCTAGGAGAGGCATTTATAACAAAAGAGACCACTACTCCTCTGTTATAAAAATGCTGCCCATCAGCAGTTTCAATGTTACTTCAGTACCACTTTGAAAGAACCACTTTGAAAGAAGAAGTCAAGTTTTAGTCGGTTTCTAACATCTTAGAAACACCCGCTGTATTTTAAAATTAGAAGTATAGCAGGCTACAGAGATCTGTTCTGATAGAAAAGCACTATGCCTCTTTGAAAATGAATTTCTTCACAATGCTTACAGATATGGGGATGAATGAAGGCTTGTTTTAAAGCACTTTGACTGTTTCTTTTAGAATACGTAAATACTTTAGTGTACATGATCTGGACACAGGTTCACTTAAGCACTCCTGGCCACAGAATAGACGATTATTGATGTTGATTACCCTTTGAAAAGTTTCAGAATGTCCTTAGCAGGACATTTCAATTGTCTGCAGTGTAATTACTCATGATCTTAACTCCTTTGTGGCTTTTGACCAACACTATTGATTGCGGTTTATCATCAGTCATCCAAATCAAATGCAACTACAAATACCAAGTGACAATGGACAACTTCAAACGCCATGAACATTTTCACAATGAGAGCTTAAAATGATGAATGCAAAGTTAATTACATTTAAATAGCGCCAGGGAAAATGTACAGTTAAACAGGTACTTTATATAAATGTAGATATTTAAATAACATTTATTGCATCGTAAAACAGTTTTCAAGTAGTAAGGCTGGTGTTCTTAGAGTCACGCAATATGGACCAACTGCCAATATGCGTGTGTGTTTACAGATGTATATATACATTTACACCTATATACCCTGCCAGTTAGATAAGCGCAATATAAGATCAGTGGAATTAGCATATACAGTATGACCTATGAAGTGCTGACTGTGGAATTTTGAGGATTTTAATGCAGAAGCAGCAATAATTCATTGAACACATTTGGCTATAATTGTAATAAGCTCCATGGCCTATGACATATATGGGGGTAGGATTTTATAGTTATTTTCTTTAATTTGTGTAAATGTGTGGTTTATCATTGCTACACCTGAATAGTCCCAAGCCCAAAGGCTTTTACACTTCGATATTAGGAATGTGGGGGAAATAGCTATGATGCTAGTCCAAATCTATATTTAGTCACCACAATTAAAGAAAGCAAAAAGGGATTGTAAGTAATATGCTGATGTGTATATATGTTTAATACTATTCATTTATTAGGTTATCGATTTTTTAGAGAGACAATTAGGGGGAGGTTTCCAGTTTAATCAATATGGTGGTCCTTTTGAGCAAATGCTATTAGGTTGTTATAACAGTTATTTTCAACTGTTCAATATACCATGGTGATATATTGATAACTTTATATGGACGTTTATAAAATAAACTGTAAACCATGACGAAGAAAATCCTTGTGATATCAACTGATATAAACTCATGTAACCAAAATGTGCAATTGTCATTCAAACAACACAAATGGTTTAGAGAATTTGTTTTGTGTAGTGTGTTTGATTTATAATTGTTTAATTGTTATCTAACCATGAGTTTATCAATAGAAGGAGAATATGCGGTTGGTGGTGAAGTGGAAGGAGGAGCAGCCTAATTTCCAGGAATGTAAGAGCCTATAATCCAGTGGGTAATCCAGAGGGGGAAGCAGTGGGGATTATTAACTCTTTGGGTGTCCTTTGCTCTTGATGACCACCTGTATTTAAGGCATCCTTCTTTCAAGGTGAGCATACACCCCCTATCATGGAAGGTATCTAGGTGGTGTTTTGCACAGGAATTGTGTAATTGCACATGAAGATAGTGTGGAGCATTGGAACACTATTCTGAAGCACTAATCATACATACTATGACTATTGTTTTTTAATGGACGTTCTTTGAGTATTTATTTAAACTGCAAAATATTATACATATTGTCTGATTGCCTGAAGCTGAGACAGGTGAGGGAATGTGGTTTGTACATTACAATGTATGCTGAGTTTGGAACTATTAAGTCTACATACTAAAACCCCTTTGTAGTGTTTTTCTTTTAGGGAAGCAAACACAATTTTAATTTTTTAGTACTTATTGGATTCACCTATTTAACGTGTGATGGTGAGAACCATTATTAAAGTGCTGGGTTGCTGGTAAGTAAGGTCATACCATGTGCAGAAACTGTATTGTCTTTTTACGAACTCTTATTATTACAGTTGTTGCCATTTTAATGAGAGTCCCTTTGCCATGGATTGAGCAACGTCTAGGTCAGGGGTAGGCATCCTCGGCCCTCCAGCTGTGGTGAAACTACAAATCCCATTATTTGACTCCTAGAGGCAGGTGGCACCTGCCCCTAGGAGTCATGTCTGTGATTGACAGGGTCTTGCGATGTCTCATGGGACTTGTAGTTTCAAAACAGCTGGAGGGCCGAGGTTGCCTACCCCTGGTTAAGGTCTTAAATTACTTTAAAATATGTCTCCTAATTTGTGGACCTTTTTTTAAATTATCACTCTAATGCCCCGTACACACGGTCGGATTTTCTGATGGAAAATGTTCGATCGGAGCGTGTTGTCGGAAATTCCGACCGTGTGTGGGCTCCATCGGACATTTTCCATCGGATTTTCCGACACACAAAGTTGGAGAGCAGGAGATAAAATTTTCCGACAACAAAATCCGTTGTCGGAAATTCCGATCGTGTGTACACAAATCCGACGGACAAAGTGCCACGCATGCTCAGAATAAATAAAGAGATGAAAGCTATTGGCCACTGCCCCGTTTATAGTCCCGACGTACATGTTTTACGTCACCGCGTTTAAAACGATCGGATTTTCCGACAACTTTGTGTGACCGTGTGTAGACAAAACAAGTTTGAGCCAACATCCGTCTGAAAAAATCCTAGGATTTTGTTGTCGGAATGTCCGAACAAAGTCCGACCGTGTGTACGCCCTATAAGAGAGAGGCTTCTTGTTATTGTTACTTGTTTGTCTGTTAGTCTGTGCTATATAGGTAGCGTGCCCTTGTTCAAATTTTCTATTCAGAATTAGAATAGTGTAGATAGATCAATAATACCTGTAACAATAGTTTGCTTATTTATTATTAGATTATGACATTGTGAACATAGATTTGCCTTATCAGAAATTTTAAACAGTGTACACGGGCACTGTCGTTAAATTTGAAATGTTGGGCCAACTATCTGAGTAATGCCAGTCTTGATGTCCACCATAAGCCATGTTGGTGGAGACAAATGCATTTGACAGCAACCTTCTATAAAACACTTCAGCACTTTTCAGCAGCTGAATTGCCTGATCAAACAAGTCAAAGCTCTGTCAGCCATAATGGTCAAACACCTGCACATCAGCTATGTGAGAACTGTAATGTTCCAAAAGATAACACAAATCAGTAAATGGAAAGATCTGTTTTATGTGCTTTCATACACGCATGCAAATTTGTTTAATCTGCAGATATTAGTATAAAGTAGTCCAATGCTAGGACTGCCTGAATTCATGAGCAGTATTAATCTTCAGAATCTCACAGTTCTAGATGGAAATATTCAATAAATCAATAAAGAAGAGAATCAGCAAGTTCCCCGATTTAATAATCTGCGGTTATAAACAGTATAATTGGCTGTATCATTGGGTATTAAACCAACATAAAAGTGCCCACACCCCCTAGATATTCAAACTTATTGCTTCAATCCATGATCAAAAGAACCATTAAAATAATGGTATCTAAAGCTTATCAATGTGAATAATTACAAATAAGGGATAACAAATTACTATATATATCATAAAACTGATATTCTTATTAATTCATATTTTGTATTACATAAATCAGCAACATACTGTAAATTATATTAAACATAAATAAGTATAAAAAGTCCAAACAGAAAAAAGAAAAAAACAGTCCAAATCCTCAAATAATAATCTAGGTGCTCTATTAGTGCTTGGTGATAAACACAGACAAAATTGTGTAAAGCCTGGTACACATTAATAGTTTTTTTTTTTCATTCTGACAGCTCTGGGCGGAGCCACTGTACTAATGATCCGATGTTAGTACAGTGATCTCCCCTGCTGAGCTGTTGTGTTCTGACAGGGGGACAGCCATTGTCTGAGAGCTCTGATGGAAAGCCAGCCGGCTGTTGGTTTTCCAGTATGCTCATCTGACAGAACTGTCTTCTTTTGGACTGGCTGACATACACACGAGCCAAATGTCATCCAGTTTTTATTTAAGTGGCCGATGTCTCCCAACATTTGGCCCGTGTGTATTAGGCATTAAGGTGCTCAGGAGGTGCTATCCCCACAAATAATAACACCTCTTACCAGATAGCATTAATCTTTAGGCTTTTCCCTCTGTTTTCTCCTGGTGATCTGGCCAGTAACACACCTCCTGTATTACAGTGCCCCTACTCTGGATGAATGAGCACAGGGGGCCCAGGAGACAGCAGCATTGTCAGTCTGGAAAAGATGGTAGTATTAAATGTGCTAGCAGATTTGAATACAAATACAAATTGAAGCCAAACGCCAGCTCACACTTTGTAATCAGTTATAGCAAACATTTTTTTTCCTTTTGGGATTAAGGTTCTATAAATAATAGTTGATATTTGTTAGCACCCTTGCCAGTGTTAAATGGTTTGTTCCATCCCTGGAAACTGATACATCTGCAAGAGAACTTGTTCTTTTGGGAAACAACAGACTTACTGGCTCTATCACCAGGGAAAAATAGAAGAATTAAAGCCTTAACAAAGAAAACAAATGCAGCCATCACTTCTAAGAATCGGTAAGCTGCAATAAAAATAAAAAATGCTTCTGCATTTAATACTGCATTAAAATTATGTGTAAAATGTTAAAAGACAGATAAGCATGTTACACTTAAGTAGGGATGAAGTTCTGATGCACCTCTAGCATGGGTTTGAGACAAATCTTGCTGATTTGAAGATTCACAGCCCCAGTGAATTTATGTGCAGATTTGCTCGGGAGATTTTTTAAAAACCATAATGCACTGCTTGGTCTTTGACAATGCAGAGCAGACTTAGAAGGGACGACACGTGGGCTTTTGGGTAAGCCAGCCCCCCACTATAAAAGGGAGAGCAGAAAGGAGCCATGGTGTACGCGAGTTAGAAGCCGTTGCTGGAAACGCATAGGGAAAGCTGACAAACTGCTTGGGGAGAGATTGAGATCAGTTAGGAAACTGTACTTTAATTCTGATTGCTAACTCTTTGGGAAATAGACCCCTTTGCTGCCACAATATGTAGAAGTCCCAAGACACTTGGTGGTGTTAAGGCAGTGGTTCTCAACTCCGGTCCTCAGGACCCACTAACAGGCCAGAATTTAAGTATTACCTTGGGGAGATGCAGGCTAGAATACTGCAATCACTGAGCAGCAAATGATATCACCTGTGATGTATTTCAGTTATCTTGCAAACCTGGCCTGTTAGTGGGTCCCGAGGACTGGAGTTGAGAACCACTGTGTTAAGGGATATACTCTTTCACAGATTTTGTGTAATTACTTTCTAAGGAAGCATATTTCTTGGATGTTTTCTATTTTTTCTGATTTTGTTCATTGGTCTGTATGGACAAAAAAAACATGTATATTCTGCCTAAGCAGCAATTAAAATTATGCTCTGGGGGCGTGGCCGGACGTGATACAGGGAGGACGTGTGTATGCTGAGCTCCGTCCAGGCATCTCCCATCCATTGCCATCCCTGCTCTATTTCCCTTGGGAAAAAACCCATCTATTGCTGGGAACGTCCCCAACCCTCTCCGCTGCAGATCCGGCTGGATCTTGCCTCAAATCAGGCAAATCTGAGCTTTTTTAGGCCTCCTGCCTGCCCTGGACTGTGAACCACCGCCGCCATATTGAGGCCTGCGGCCTGTCCGGAGCCTGGCACTCGCCTACGCCGCGGACCGGAGGACGAACGGATCCTTCCCTGGGATCCTCCCGACCGGGACATCCGAGCTACCACTGAGAGGAGACAGACACCCACAGCGTGAGGGAGGGCCGGGCGGGATCCTCTCCTTCCATCCCGGACCCCCCCGCGGCCTGCCGCCACTCCTGGGCTTCTCCACCGGCCATCCTGGACTCTGTGAGTACAAGGGCTGTCGCCCGAGCCTTCTTCTCTACTGTACCTAACCTCAGAATCCCTGTACCTTAGGCCCGGGGGACCCGGTCCGGGCCCGGAGGAGGGCCCCCCCCGACCGGCCTCAGCCTTCAGGATAGGCCGCGGCTTCGGCCTAGTCCTGGAAGTCGGCGGCCATCTTGGTACTCCAAGTACCCCCACAACCTATTCCCTGCAATTTAACCAACTACAGATTGCTTGCAGACACCAAATTCTTTCATATACCTGCTAATCTCATAGCTGCCACCTCAGCACTCCCTGATCCTTAATGTGACCACCCCCAGACCGGCGTGCAGGGAAGCAGACATGTAAGAGGAGTCCTTTGATCCCCGTCTCTTTAAGAGATGCTCCTACAAAGCTAACAGTCCCCTATTAATCGCAGGAGCGATATCATAACAAGACATCAGACCCTTCCTAACACTGCATGGGGAAGATTGGCTTCCAGAAAGCAATATATAGAGGTTTTATCCCACCGCCAAAGTCGCAGACCCCTGACACCATGGAGCGATTCCTATATAAACAAAGATCCCCGACCCCCAGTGAACAACCGAGATCCTCGGACATTGCTGACCCACATACTCGGCCGGAAGACATGACCCAAGATGATAACAGGTCTCAATACTCCCAACACTCTCTTCCACCCGATCACCCCGTGGATGTAGTAACAGTAGCTGTCCTAGACACAAAGTTGAACTCATTACTACACGAATTAACCCGCAGTATTGCTAAAGAAGTGAGCAAAATAGCACATGAGTTACGGGGTGAAATTGACCAACTAGGTGAACGCACCAACACATTGGAGAACAAATTCGATGAACTGACCCAATATGTACATGTTCTCGAAGAGGACAACTCCAACCTGAAACATACAGTCTCCCTACTTCAACTTCAACAGGAAGACCTGGAAAACCGTGAAAGACGCCAGAATCTGAGGATTAGGGGAATCCCTGAGACGGTAAACGACAAGGAACTACGTCCCTACCTTTTAGGCCTATTCGTCACTTTAGCCCCACACATTCCGGACATAGACTGGCGTATGGACAGGGCGCATAGATCTCTGGCCCCAAAGCCTCCTCCTACTGCCAACCCCAGAGATATTATTGTCCGCTTCCACTTCTACGAAAGCAAAGAAGCCCTCACACTTGCAACGCGGAACAAGTCACGTATTGACTATAAACAACACAAAATCCAGATATTCAACGATCTCTCCCCAATCACTTTGGCCAAAAGGCGCAGTTTCCGTCCTGTTACTACCCATCTACAAAATCATCAAGTTCCATACCGCTGGGGATTCCCCTTCCGCCTAACCGTTTCCAAAGATGGTGTTCAACATTCCATAAGAGACCTTTACGAAAGTGAAGCCTTTATCCGCAATCTAGGTCTTCCCCCCCTGCCTGAGGAAGATTCTATACCCCAAGCTCCGAACCCCAAACCACTTACCACACCAGCCAAAATTTGGACCCCAGTTCAACGAAGATCCCAGAAGAACTTCTCTACCCCACAACGAGCCAACCGTCACAGACATCCAACCTGATGTGACTTATTATTTTTTATTTTCTCAATTTTTCTGGCCATTTTTTCATGACCAGATAATATTTACCATGGTTATCCTAGTGACCTCACAGTGGTCGGGTCACTTTGTTGAGAGGTCACACCTCTCACCGATGTCTTTGTTAGATGCCTTCTTGGGGGTTTCCCCCCCCTTTTTCCTTTTTTTTTTTTTTTTTTTTTTTTTTTTTTTTTTTTTTTATATACTTCTTTGACATACACCAGCTTGTCTTAAGATTTATCTACCTGTTCATAATTACATGCCAAATACCTATGCTCCTCCTGTCTGTTTGTTTTCTTTTTTTTACAAAAAACAGAGACGAGGATCTCCCCACCTCCCCCCCTCCTCTATCAAACCCTGCAGGCTAACATGCCCCCCCTCATGACCCAAGGCTTATGCCTGGGCAGCCTGAAATTTTTTCTCAGGCTTTTCAAAAATTATTTTTTCTATTTTTTTTTTTTTTTTTTAACATTTTTCATCTTCTTATGCAATATAGTTCCTAATTTTTTTACTCCCTTTGGAGTTTACATATGCAGGTCTTTTTTCTTTTTTTCTCTTTTTGACCTATATATGTTTTTTCAGTGTTGTACTTACATCAATGTAACAATTGTAAGCAATGTTTGTCTTCAAATGTTTTTCTTTCTTAAGGATGCTCATTTCTATGCTCTCAGTCTTTATATTACATTAGCACTCTCTGGTTTAGCCAAATATGGCCCTCAAAGTTTACTCTTGTAATGTTAAAGGATTGAATTCTATAGGCAAAAGGTGGCAGGCCTTAAAAGAATTTAAATCATCCAAAGCAGAGGTGATTTTGGTTCAGGAAACCCATTTTAAGCCCAGTGGCTCATTTAAGTTTGCCTCTAGACACTTCCCCGTAGCATATACTGCCTCTGATCCCTCTGGAAAAGCGGGAGTAGCAATTCTTATTAAACGCACAAGCCCAATAAAAATACTCTCCTCCTACCTAGATCCTCACGGTAGGTTCATATTCCTGAAGTGTAGTCACTTATCTACCTCTTTTTCCTTAATTAACATTTATGCACCAAATGTAGGACAAATCAGTTTCCTTGAAAAAGTTTTTGAGAAACTACAACCCTTTTCCCAGCCTTTCATGATCATGGGAGGCGACTTCAATGTGTGCATGTCCCCGACCAGGGACAGGAAAACTCTATTCCAAACCACCCCACAATCTTCCTCTAAGAAACTATCAACATTCTTTCGCAAACTAGTTAGATCCCATAATCTATTTGACTCTTGGAGGATAAAACACCCGACCCAAAAACACTATACATTTTATTCTCACCCCCACAAGTCTTATTCTAGACTAGATTACTTCCTTATTACAGGCCCTCTATTGCCCTATGTAGTATCTTCAGAAATAAATCCTATTACCTGGTCGGATCATGCACCCATTGAACTCAATGTATTATTGACAAAGTCTTTTACTAAAACCTGCCACTGGCGCCTCAATGAATCCTTGCTTAAAAACCCTTTATCTCAAACCCAACTACAGCAGAAACTAACTGAGTTTTTCCAGCTTAATGATGGTTCTGTCCCGGAAATTTCCACCCTGTGGGAGGCTCATAAGGCCTTTTTTAGGGGTGAATGCATAGCTATAGGCTCACGCCTAAAGAAAGATTCTGTAAAACTCAAAAAGGATCTTATCACCCAACTGCAGACAGCGGAAGGAACTTTGTTGGCCTCCCCCACGGTGGAAAAACTGAGAAATGTCATCTCAATCCGAGATCGGATTAAGTCTTTCGATACGAATCAAATTTCTAAATCCATGTTGTGGGCCAAGCAAAAATTTTACGATTATGCAAATAAACCACATAGGATGCTAGTGAACAAATTAAAACCACGGCCCTTTCTTTCTATACCCGACCACCTGATACAATCTGACGGCACCCCCACATACTGTCCGAAAGCTATGTCAAAGGTCTTTGGAGATTTTTATAAACGGCTTTATAACTGCTTAGGTCCTGATTCACATCCTCAATTCTCACAATCAGAGTTTGATAAATTTATAAATTCCCTCCCGCTACCAAGGGGGTCTCTGCTGACCATCTATCCTCCCTTAACTCTCCGATTACTGGGGAGGAAATAGGAGAGGTGATTAAAAATCTTCCAACCCACAAATCTCCGGGCCCTGACGGTCTCCCTTACATCTATTATAAAACCTTTACACATATTTTAACCCCCTATCTACAATCCCTATTCTCCTCCTTTTTTAAGGGATCCATCCCACATTCACAATTCTTACATGCCAATATAACGGTAATCCCTAAACCAGGGAAGGATCCTGCACTACCCGACAACTACCGCCCAATTGCTTTATTAAACTCAGATTACAAGATTTTCACTAAGATATTAGCCAATAGACTATCCCCACTTTTAACGCTCCTGATTCACAGAGACCAGGTAGGATTTGTACCCTCGAGACATGCTGGAGATAATACAAGAAGAACCATAGACCTGATAGACCTAATAAACAGAACTAAACGTCCCGCCTTAGTCTTGAGCTTAGATGCTCAAAAAGCTTTCGACCGTTTAAGTTGGCCCTTCATGTTCGCAGTCCTATCCCGATTTGGATTCTCAGGCCCCTTTATAAGAGCCCTACATACCTTATACTCCCTCCCTACGTCTCAAGTCCAGCTGTCCTCCTATATTTCGCAACGATTTACTCTCAGTAATTGTACGAGACAAGGCTGCCCTCTGTCGCCCCTATTATTTATATTAAGTCTAGAACCTTTAGCAGCAGCTATCAGATCCCATCCTAATATTAGAGGAATCCCACTACGACATCAGGACTACAAACTCTCTCTTTTCGCAGACGACATTCTGCTCACCATCACACACCCCGAGATTTCATTACCCTTCTTACACGAAACCCTATCCACATTCGGATCCTTATCAGGATTCTGTATTAATCAGACTAAAACAGAAGCTCTCCCCATCAATATACCCTCAGATATACTCAGCTCCTTACAAAACAGATTTAAATACAGATGGTGCCAGACTTCACTAAAATATTTAGGAATTCATCTTACCCCTTCATACCACTCTCTTTATCAAGCCAATTTCCCTCCTATGTTCGCAGAAATTGCTAAACTCCTACAACATTGGTCTTCTCTCCCAATCTCCCTCCTAGGTAGGATTAACGTTCTTAAAATGTCGGTTTTGCCCAAATTACTGTACCTTTTTGAAACACTTCCGGTCCCAGTCCCTATGTCGCAGTTGAGAAATCTCCAGAGAAAGTGCCTTAACTTTGTTTGGAAAAATGCATCCCATAGAATTGCTCAATCGGTAGTCCTCTCTCCTAGAGCTAAAGGTGGATTAGCCTCCCCCGATTTTATTAAATATTACTATGCTTCTCATCTTAGAGTATTGACAACATGGACCTCAAGGAAGGCTGCAAGTAGCTGGGCCGAAATTGAAATGGGGATTACTGCCCCAGTACATCCATGCTATCTATTATGGCCTTCCTCAAAGAAATTCATACCCCAACTAAGGTCTCTGTGTCTCTCCCCGATGCTTTTTACGCTATCAATCTGGAAAAGATGTAGAGACAAATTTCACCTCTCCTTACCCTGCTCCCCTCTCCAGAATTTCCTTTTTAACCCAGAAATTCCGGACGGATTATCATATCTGCGAACAATTGCATGGACACACGCGGGAATGTTTCAGCTGCGACATTTAGTTCATCCAGTAACACATAAGCTTTTACCTTTCTCAGTCCTTAAAGAAAAACACACCCTACCGAAATCTACAGAGTACTTCTACTTACAAATTAAACATTTTTTCCAATTCTGCTTTCCCTCCTTATCTTTAGAAAATCCCACTGCCTTTGAATTATTGTGTACAAATGGCCCATACGAACCAAACTTAATCTCATCCATATATAAAATACTCCAGACAACACCCCCTCTAAATGACTCCATACATAGATACATGACAAAATGGTCCAATATGCTAAACAGATCAATTTCATTAATTGATTGGGGTAAAATCTGGGAGTCAGCTTTTAAAGTTTCTAGATGTGTGGCACAAAAGGAGACCGCTATTAAGATAATATTTCTTTGGTACAAAACTCCTGAGTTGCTACATGCCCAAAATGCATCTCTTTCTAGTTTGTGCTGGAGATGTGGACGGTCCGTAGGTACGCACCTTCACATTTTCTGGGACTGTCATGTCCTGGGTACGTATTGGATTGAGATACAAAATCTATTACAGTCACTTTTCGCCACATCTATTCCATTAAAACCCATACATTTCCTGTTAGGTCTACCTTTTCCGGGTATTCCTAAACCACTACAGAGATTAGGGTCCTTTGTACTTTTGGCAGCAAAAAGAGCCATCCCTAGACTTTGGCTCTCCACCAACGCTCCCACTTTACACCATGTTCTCTCTATTATTACAGATATGCGTAAAATGGAACATTTAACAGCAAAAATTGAAGGTAAAACTCCCCAATTTGAAAAAATTTGGAAATCTTGGGATGATTCGAAATTTTCAAAATTTTCTTCTGTACCTTCCATTTCTGCTTCCTTTTGATTCCAACTTACATGTCCTCTTGAGCATCCTTGTGTTTTTTGAATATGTAATTGAGATAAAAGCATAGATACTGTGTGGAATTATTTCTTTCTTAATATATGTCCCAATTCGGGAAGAAGCTGATTTCTATCTATACAGATATCCTCACTATGCTTCTATACAATGTTTGCACTAATTTTATTTTGATTGTTTATATGTAAATTGTCATGACTTTTCCTTATACTTTTTGTTATGATGATTTATATTTGTTGAAAAATTATTGAAAATAAAAAATTTATAAAAAAAAAAAATTATGCTCTATATACAACCAATGCCAAATTTTGACAGTGTTCATAAAATGATACAAGGCACCGTTGAAATTAGGTTAGTCTTCTGTGATTTGTCAACATGATTTTAATGTTCTGTCTTCTATTCTTGACATAATCACTTAATGGAGATAAAGATGCGGCTGTGGTTATACTCAAGAAGGCAAGAATTCTAGTTGACAAATAAAGAAGAACATAACATAAGAAAGAAAACAAATATTAAGAAGAGATTTATTTAAAATAAAAAATGATGCATATATGGTAGTCTCTGTTTTTTGTAGAACTACTTTAATGCCCCGTACACACGGTCGGACATTGATCGGACATTCCGACAACAAAATCCTAGGATTTTTTCATACGGAAGTTGGCTCAAACTTGTCTTGCATTCACACAAAGTTTTCGGAAAATCCGATCATTCTGAACGCGGTGACGTAAAACACGTACGTCGGGACTATAAACGGGGCAGTAGCCAATAGCTTTCGTCTCTTTATTTATTCTGAGCATGCATGGTACTTTGTGCTTCAGATTTGTGTACACACGATCGGAAATTCCGACAACGTATTTTGTTGTCGGAAAATTTTATAGCCTGCTCTTAAACTTTGTGTGTCGGAAAATCCGATGGAAAATGTGTGATGGAGCCTACACACGGTCGGAATTTCCGACAACAAGATCCTATCACACATTTTCCGTCTGAAAATCCGACCGTGTGTATGGGGCATAAGAGTTATATGTGCAAATAAACTCTTGACTTTAACCTACTGTAACCAACCGATTTAACCAACTATTGACTATCATCCTATTAGCAGCACATTGATTTCAGGGCACCAAATGGGGTGAATGCAAACATGTAGTTAAAATTGCCAGTCGATTTAAGTGCCTGTATAGCCCTAGAGTGTCTTATTTTTCGTTTTTTGTTTTTTTTTAAATACAAAAAAGTTAGCTACCGCAGGGTACACAGTATTGGGTGAACCTTTTCAAATTGGTTTCCTTGACAATTCACCCATACGATCTTGTTCATGGCCTTTTTATTTATATTTTTACATTTTTTAAAAATGTATTCTATTGAGTTCCCTGTGTAGCTCGCCTTTGTTTACCAGAATGCACATCTATAAACATATTAAGATATAAATATTATAAGGGAGCAGTGTTTTGCTAAGGGTATATACAGTATATACATATACTGTATATAATATTTATATAGTATTTTTACAAATTAGCTTTAAAAGCACCTTTAGCTTTTTAAAGGGGCAGGTGACCATAGACCATACAGGGTGTAGATAATGATTAATAGGTTAAAATAGATTTTTAATTCCACATTATTCTTCAATACATTATTTGTCTCTAACAAGCTTTGCTAAGCTTGTATTAAATTATGGAAGTGATAGTTTAATTATCATGAAGTGTTTTTCTATTGTATACCATGATGTTTTCAGTGGGGTTGATTGACAAAAGGAGTATGTTATTCACTTATGCCCAGTGAAGCCATGTTCATTTCCATCGTCTAATCTTGTGCAAGGTAAATCCTTATTTTTAAGTTCCTGTGTTCATAATTGGTTATTAGAAGTGAACACAGGTTCTGCTACTTTAGTAAGTCAAAACACCATAAAGTTATAGCTCCTCAATTAAGTCTCCTCCATCCAGTTATCATGATTTATAAACTGTTTTTTTCCCCACATCTTCATCTGATTTACAGGCAAACATACAGGTATCATAGCTAGTACTACAGAATACTCTTTCGAAGATAATTGGTCCATTATGGCCACCCTGCATGTTTTAACCTCTGTATTTGCCAGTGATGCTACCAGTTCTCCACCATAGCAACTATCATAACTATTACAACTATCATAACTATTACAAATTATAAATGTAAAGTAAACAAAAGTCATAGTGCCTGCTAACAGTGTTCATAGTAAACTGTGCGATCACTGTAAAAAGCATTTTTTCCGAATATCTAAGTAAAGCACTCCAACTTGACCTCTCACTATCTGCTGGTAACACTTTCAAAACAGATAGCACCTGTGTTTAAGGTGTTTTCATGGGTTGATGACTGGAATTCACTAGATTAATGTATCGAACACATATTTGTCACAGTTAGTGATGAGCTCCCTGTTCAGTCCAAACACAAGTTTGGTCCAAGCTAGACTTTCAGCCTGTTTGTTAGGAACCAAAGTAATAAATGGTTGTGGATTTTTCTCCTGCTAATATATATGACAACTTCCTTCTTCCGCTGTCAATGGGTGTTAAGAAAGCAACAGGTGCCAGCATCCACTGGGTCTTTAGCAACCAGTGATGTCAATGTCCCCATTCATTTTTTTTTTTTTTAAATCAAAACAAAGTTTATTGAGCATGATATTCAGAGCATAGTACAGGTAATAAATGACAATATACAGCATTTTTCTGGATTCTGGATTCAGGGGCGTTGGTTTCTGCATGGAAATTTTTGGACAAGCATTCACAAGCCGGTATCAGGGTGCACAGCTCAGTTAGGTTACTAGGAAGTTGGTAATAAGTAAAGACAGATGACACTGTACCAACGATCGTGATAATGTTATAGAGTGCTAGTCTGTGCATGTAGAGGCCTCATTCAACCATCTATCCCATATTTTGTGGTATTTAGTGGGACAACCACGGTGAGAATACAAAACTTTTTTATACGGCAAGGTGAGATTCACCGCCCTCTTCCACTGCTGTACTGTTGGGGGGTTAGGCCGAAGCCACAGTTGGGCAATCTGCAATCTGGCTATGAACAGGGTCTCCTGCATAAAGATAAATAGGTATTTCTCTTCCTCTGAGACTGTGAGCAGGCCCAACAAACACTGGCGAGGGCACAGCGTCAGGGGAGAGCCCATTTGATCATGGAGGAATTTGACTATTTGTAGCCAGTAGTTTTGAATAATTGGACAAGTCCAGATTAGATGGTAGAAGGTGCTTGAGGTGTCACCGCAACGTGGACAGGCCGAAGAGGCATCCCGCTTGTACTTGAGTATGCGTGCAGGGGTGAGATAAGATCTGTGAAGAATGTATAGGTGGGTGAGGCGGTCTGATAGTTTCGGGGATACTTTGGCACTAATCCCGAGTATGTCCCCCCACTGGTCGTCATCCAAGTCCCCGGTGTCAGCCTCCCATTTAACCCTTAGGTTTTGTGTGTGGTTAGTGGCAGCAGGTAAGATAAGAGAATTATATAGGGTGGAGATCAGCTTTTTGGGGTCGTCGCCCAAGAGAGTGTCTGTGATGTTTACCACTTCTAAGGCGGGGATATTGTTGTTGAATTGGGATTGAAGGGCGTGACGGATCTGAAGATATCTAAAGAACATGTGGTTGGGAATGGCGAATTCGTCTTTCAAGGTTTGGAAGGGCTTGACCTCCCCTCCCGCTATGACCTGGTATAGATATATGACTTTATAGATGATCCATAGTTTAAAGTCTGGGATGGTCAAAAGTTCAGGGAGCTGGGGATTATTCCATAATGGAGTATGAGCGTGAATAGGAGGGGCGCCTATGATTGTAATTGCGCGATGCCAGACTTTACTGTGGTGCTGTATCAGTCGATTCCCACCCACAGAGCCGGAATTACCCCTGTGTTTGCAGAAAAGTATCTGGAAGGGGTGAGCCACCACGTCAGAGGCGTGTGTACATACCAGGATGGTGTATCGGAGTCTGTCGTGCTTGTTGAGGTAGTAGAAATGGGACAGCTGTGAAGCTAAGTAGTATAATGTTAGGTCGGGGGTGGCCGTGCCCCCCAGGTGGGTGGGGCATTTAAGGGTCTGCCATGAGAGCTTATGTCTGGATGTGCCCCATATAAACGTGTTTAGTATAGATTCAAGGGATCTGAAGATGTGGGCTGGGATATATAGCGGGGCCTGCCAGAATAGGTACAGCAGCTTGGGAAGAAGGATCATCTTCACCAAGCTGTTGCGACCCATCACCCCCAGTGGGAGTCTGGACCAAATTTGCGTTTTGTTTTTAAGGTATGCAAACATTGGTTCTATGTTCAATTGTATATAGTCAGTTAAGGAGCGCGAGCATTGAATGCCTAGGTATTTAAGTTGGCTGGTCCTAATCAGTGGGAGGGACATCTGAGTGTGCGTTGGAGCAGAAATATCAAGGGGGAGTATTTGAGACTTAGACCAATTAATTTGTAGCCCCGAGAAGGTCCCATGCTGCTGGATAAGCTGCAGAGCCGAGGCCAGTGAGGGGCCAGCGTCTGATAAGTAAAGTAGCATATCATCAGCGTATAAGCTGAGCACCTCAGTCAACTGCCCCCGGCGGAGGCCCTTGATATCCGGGTGCGCTCTGATGGCTATGGCCAGTGGCTCGACAGCTAAAGCATACAACATGGGGGATATTGGGCAGCCCTGACGCGTTCCCCTGGACAGTGAGAATGGGGTGGACAGCTTGCCGTTGACTCGGATCCGAGCAGTGGGGGCCTGGTAGAGAAGCCGAAGCCATTTGATGAACCTGGGGCCAAAGCCGAATCTATGGAGGCACTCCCAGAGGTAGTCCCACTCCACAGAGTCAAACGCCTTGGCGGCGTCCAAGCTGACCACCACCCTGGACCCAGTCTCATCGTGCGTAGCTTGTAAGTTTGTGAACAACCTTCTCAAATTGAACGCTGTGTTCTTGTTGGGCATGAAGCCTGTTTGGTCGGGGTGGATTAGGCTGAGGATGACCTTGTTGAGTCTCATGGCAAGAATTTTGGCAAGGATTTTCACATCCAGTTGGAGGAGAGAGATCGGGCGGTAGGACTCAGGTTGGAGGGGGTCTTTGCCAGGTTTGGGGATAAGTACAATCAGCGCCTCACTCATAGTGCGTGGGAGTGTCCCTGACGTATATATGTGTGAATATAAAGCCTCTAGCCTAGGAATAAGGACCTCTTGGAATTGAGAGTAAAACTCCAGGGGGAGGCCGTCCGAGCCCGGGGCCTTGGACAATGGGAGGTTTGCCATTGCCTCTTTAATGCACTCTTCGGTTATGGGTGCCTCCAGAAGCTCTACCTGGGTATTTGAGAGGGAGGGGAACTCCACACCATCAAGGAGGCGGTGCAGTTCGTCCGCAGGCTGGCCAGCCCTAGAAGTGTACAGATCAGCGTAGAATCTTCTGAATTCGTGGGCTACTTGTTCAGGGTCCGTGAGCATGGTGCCATCCTGCGAGCAGAGACGGACCACCACCGGAGGTGTGTGATCCAAATGAGCCATATAGGCCAAGAGTCTCCCAGCCCTCTCACCATGCTCAAAGATCCTTTGTTTTCTAAAGAATATTCCTTTCTTTGCTTTCTCAAAGTGTAAGCTATCAGTGAGCCTAGATTGCAGGCGTAGTTGGGCAGAGTTGGAGGGTGTTGGGTTTGACAGGAAAGCCTGTTCGAGGGAGCCCAAATGCTCCTCGGCCTGTAACAAAATATTGTTAGAGGAGGCTTTGTGCCTATTGATGTGTGTAGATAGGATCAGGCGGGCATGGGCCTTGAAGGCCTCCCACACTGCTCCAGGTGGGGCCGACCCTTGATTGGTCTGGAAGTAAAAAGACCACTCGCGCTGTATGATCTCAATGTCCTTGAGGGTTGTCAGCCAAAATGGATTCAACCTCCAAAGGTGGGATGGCGCGGAGGACGGTAGCCTAAGGGTGATCCAATAAGGTGAGTGATCTGAGAGAACTCTCACGCCGAACCCCGCTGCAAGAAGATTCGGAATGAGAGTGGGGGTGAGCAGAATCATGTCTAAGCGGGACATTGCGTTTTGTGCGGGCGTGAAGCAGGAGTATGCGGCTGTGTTGGGGTATCTGAGCCTCCAGCTGTCAGAAAGGGCGAACTCCGAGAGGAATCTGCCAAACCTTGTGAGAGCCGGCTTGTTCTGCGGCGTGTCTGATGGGTGGAGCCTGTCCAGTTTGGGGTCAATCACCATGTTGAAATCCCCCATCCAAATCGCTGGTGTCGTGGGATGTTCAGACATGAAGGCCAATCCCTCTTTGAGGGCAGTAAATTGAAAGGGAGGGGGTATATAGAAAGCTAGTAGGAGGGTTTCGAGGCCCCCCACTGTTGCATGTAGGAACAGGAATCTCCCCTGCGGGTCCGACCTTAAGTTGTGTAGTTGAAAGTTGACCGTCTTGGCTATGAGGATAGCTATACCTCTGGAGTTGTTGGTGAATGGAGCTTGATAGCTCCAGCCCACCCACGGTTTTTTGAGAGCCATTTGAAGCTGTCCCGTGATATGGGTCTCCACTAGCACAGAAATATCTGCGCGCATGCGCTTGAGATGAGACAGCGCCGCGAGACGTTTGGATCTATCACAAAGCCCCCTCACATTCCATGTCACTATTTTTAAAGAGGCCATCATTTATGTGGAAGGAATGTGATGGCAAGTCGGACCAGCTGGGGGAGACCCCCCATCCCGTTCACCAAAACCCAGACCCGCACAAGGCATAACAATGAAATGATAAACAGTTGTCATCACATAGGTCCCAGTGGGGAGGTCCCGCAGTCTGGCTGACCAGACCCGCGAAGCGGGTCCTGCCAGCCTACGGGAGGCCCCGCATGCATGTTGGACAATGAACACAGACATATTTAGATTAGTTGTGGGCTGTACAGCATGTAATGCAAGACATTGCTCGTATGCAAAGAGATCAATACCACTTACAAACAAAGTAAAAACAAAACTGAAAAAAACAACTAAAACTGTGCCAACTCTGGACCAGCGTGGCTTATTAAACTTGTGGCAACCCTCCGCATCCGTGGGGGCTGCTGCTGGCCAGGGAAACATTTCTTTGTGCGGCTGCGGAGGGGCACCCGATGCAGGTAGCATTTTAAGTAGGGTTCTTAGATGCGTGTTTGTGGTTAGGACGGGCGCCATCCCGCAATCCGCTGAGGGCGAACAAGAGTTAACTGAAAAACAACATGGCGATGCTAAACAGTTCAGCATTCGAACGTCTGAGGGGGGTGCTGCAGAGTACTTGAGCCCGGCTGGGCATGTATTTCAGGGGGGCTAAGAAAATGATGTGATGGAATGGCAGAGGCGGATGGCTATAAGCCGGACATGTGGGATAGGAGAAGGAGGCAGGTAGTCAAGCGGTGTAGGCATCCACCGAGTTAGCGGGGAGTTCAGGCTGGGTGTGGGGGAGGGAGAGTGAAAAGAGTAACTCACTGTTTGTGCGGTAGATGGCTCCGGGGTGGAGGGATTCTGTGTGCCACGGGACGAAGGAGCGATGATTTCGGTGTTCAGCTCTTGGTGTCATCTGTGTGAACGCGACTCAGCCTTCTAGCCAGGAGAGCACCGCCGAGGGATCCTCAAAGAAGTGCGTCTTGCCATCCCGGACCACTCTGAGGCGCGCTGGAAACAGCATAGCGTAGGCTAGATGGCGGTTGCGCAGCTGACGTTTGGCCTCTGAGAATTGTGCCCTCTTCTTCTGCACCTCGGCGGAGAAGTCGGGATAGACTGCCACATGTGCATCTCCAAGCGGGATGCTGCCCTTTTCCCGAGTAAGGCGCAGGATAGTGTCCCTGTCACGAAAATTTAGCAGTTTCGCGATGAAGGTTCGCGGGGGGGCTCCAGGAGGGGGTGGCCGCGCCGCCAGCCGGTGCGCACGTTCCACTACAAAGGTGGAGGAGAAGGCCTCCCTGCCAAAGTTAGTTATCAGGAGGTTCTCCAGGAACGTTGGGGGGTTTGAGCCCTCCACCTTTTCTGGAAGTCCCACGAAGCGGAGGTTACAGCGGCGCAGTCTGTTCTCCATTTCGTCCTGTTTACTGAGGACTGTGTTCAGCTGGTATTGCAGTCTCTCCACGCTGATTTGCAACGGCGGGATTTCATCCTCAGTTTGGCCGATCCTGCGCTCCGTCTCAGACACTCTCTCCCGGAGCTTATGGATGTCTTGTCGGATAAGCGAGATATCCATCTTAACCTCTTCTATCTTGGAGGTGAGGGTAGTTTGGCAGACTGAGACCGCCTCTAGGATCCGAGCAGTGTCTCCGGATGTCTGGGCCTCTTCCCCTGATGTCGAGGGGGCGCCATCTTCGGTCGCCGGTTCCCGCTCCTCGTGGCGGTATTTGTCAAGTTTCCCAAGGGTGCCGGTGTTGCGTTTGGGTGGCGACATGGTCACGGGAGTCGACTGGGTAGTTTGTGGTATCTGTAGCCGAGTTTAGAGGTGATTTAGCCCCGCAGGATGAGTTTGTAGGATGTTTGTAGCCGGAGCTCTCACGCCGCACACCTTACTCCATGAAGCTTCAGGCCACGCCAGTCCCCATTCATTTAAAGGCTGGAAATCCCTGGCCATGTAAACAAAGCAGCTGGGATAGTTTAGAAAATAATGGTGTGGGTTTCCCTTATAATTCATATCAGGCTCTTCAGGTCTGGCATGATATATCTTACTGCGGACCCCACAAATATTTTTTTTCTTTTGCATGGGGTCCCTTTTGATGTCCATCCCAGACCCTCATTAAGGAAGTATTTTTTGTGGGGTTCCCCATTAACATTTATACCAGACTCCTATCTAGGACAGGGGTCTGGTATAGATGAAGGAAATTCAAAGCAGCTTTGTTTACAAACAGAAGTAAAGTGGCTGAAGCTGTCAATTGCTGCCAGGTTTGTTGCAGCAGGTTGTATACATTGTACAGATGTGCCACTTTACAGGCTGGTTAAGAGCATCCCCAGTGTTATTTAAAGGAATTTGGCATTTCTAATTTTTAATTTTTTTTTTTTAATTACTAACTCCCTTTTTTTATTTTCTTTGCTTTCGTACATGTTCATCTGTAATGTTTGCTGAATTTGTCTCAAACTAAACCTGGTTACATTCAGCTTCCTAGCCAAAAGTCCACCAACTCCACCGCTGCACATTCCCCAGTAAATGTGTAGCAAATGACAGGGGACTGGGGAAGGATTTGCTTCATGCTTTATCAGTAGGCTGATTAGTCTTTTTTGATTGGCTGATTCTTTGGGAAAAGACTGTATCATTTTAAAAAAATATGTAAAGAGTGAGAATTGGGCTGTAATGTATTATTTTCAATAATACTAATTGTCCATCCATTTCAATGAACTGATGAATAATTAAGTAAAAGCACTTTATCTGTGTTTCCATTTGCATATCCCCTGAAGAAGCAATCAGCGAAACATGTCGGGTTAATGTGCAATGTACTTATGCTATATGAACCCGCTCTCTGCGACCACCATATTTGTGAATATTTGTTCATGTATTTTTTAACCCTGAATCTGTTAAAATAAAATATTAAGTTATATACATTTTAAACAATAACTTCTTCTGGATTTTCTTGGCACCGTAAAAATCCCTGCTACTCCTCTGCCTAGATTTATCTAAGTAAAAGCAATGGTCTCCTCTTACCTGACCATACACTGTGTGAATTTTGCCCGGTTCCTGAGAAACCAGATAAAATTTGTCCAGTGGGTGGCCCTGCTGGCTCCACATCATTCCAAAAAATTTGATCATTCAATTCACTTGCGTCTGCTGGAACATTTTTGACTGAACAGCGGCTTCATCCAGTCAGATACAGCCACTGTTCTGGTATTTTGACAACCTGAGGGGCAAGGTATTTACAGTGTAGTTTAACAAGAATATCAGGAGTACTGTTCGACATACACTGCACTAGGCACCAGTGACAAGCAAAATAGGTTCATGTGTTGCCAAAAAATGCATATACAGTGCCTGGAAAAAGTATTCACACCCTTTGACATTTTCCACATTTTGTCATGTTACAACCAACAACGTAAATGTATTTTATTGGGATTTTATATGATAGACAAACACAAAGTGGCATAAAGTTGTTAAGTGGAGGGAAAATGATAAATGGTTTTCATTGTTTTTTTACAAATTAATATGTGAAAAGTGTGGCGTGCATTTGTATTCGGCCCCCCCGAGCCAATGCTTTGTAGAACCACCTTTTGCTGCAATTACAGCTGCAAGTCTTTTTGGGTATGTCTCTATCAGCTTTGCACATCTAAAGAGTGACATTTTTGCCCATTCTTCTTTGCAAAATAGCTCAAGCTCTGTCAGATTTAATGGAGAGCGTCTGTGAATAACAATTTTCAAGTCTTGGCACAGATTCTCAATTGGATTTAGGTCTGGACTTTGAATGAGCCATTCTAATACATGAATATGATTTGTTTTAAACCATTCCATTGTAGCTCTGGCTGCATGTTTAGGGTCGTTGTCCTGCTGGAAGGTGAACCTCCGCCCCAGTCTTAAGTCTTTTGCAGACTAACAGGCTAACAAGATTAGCTGTATATGGCCCCATCCATCTTCCCATTAACTATGACCAGCTTTCCTGTCCCTGCTGAAGAAAAGCATCCCCACAACATGATGCTGCCCCCACCATGTTTTAAGGTGGGGATGGTGTGTTCAGGGTGATGTGCAGTGTTAGTTTTCTGCCACACATAGCATTTTGCTTTTAGGCCAAAAAGTTCAATTTTGGTCTCATCTGATCAGATCATCTTCTTCCACATGTTTGCTGTGTCCCCCACATGGCTTCTCACAAACTGTACACAAGACTTCTTACGGCTATCTTTGAACAATGCCTTTCTTCTTGCCACTCTTCTGTAAAGGCTAGAATTGTGGAATGCACAACTAATAGTTATCCTGTGGACAGATTCTCCCACCTGAGATTTGGTCCTTTGCAGCTCCTCCAGAGTTACCATAGGTCTCTTGGCTGCTTCTCTGATTAATGCTCTACTTGCCTGGCCTGTTAGTTTAAGTGGACAGCCATGTCTTGGTAGGTTTGCAGTTGTGCCATACTCTATTTTTGGATGATGGATTGAACAGCTCTCCTTGAAATGTTTACAGCTTGGGATATTTTTTTATAACCTAACCCTGCTTTAAATTTCTCCACAAATTTCTCCAGGTTCTCCCTGATCTGTCTGGTGTGTTCCTTGGCCTTCATGATGCTGTTTGTTCAATAAGGTTCTCTAACAAACCTCTGAGGGCTTCACAGAACAGCAGTATTTATACTGAGATTAAATTACACACAGGTGGGCTCTATTTACTAATTAGGCGACTTCTGAAGGCAATTGGTTCCACTAGATTTTAGTTAGGGGTATCAGAGTAAAGTCTGGATGCCACACTTTTCAGATATTTATTTGTAAAAAAAATTGAAAGCCATTTTCCTTTCACTTCACAATTGTGTGCCACTTTGTGTTGGTCTATGACATAAAATCCCAATAAAATACATTTACGTTTTTGGTTGTAACATGACAAAATGTCGAAAATTTCAAGGGGTTTGAATATTTTTTCAAGGCACTGTGTGCCCTACGTTTAGTACTAATTATTTGCAAGTTAACCTCCACTGGGCTAGGTCATTTTATTGATTTTTGGACATCAATAGCTGTATTACATTTGCTGTACCTTTAATTTATTTTATAATAAGCATTGTATGTTATAACAACTTTCTAGTTAGCAGCTGGTAGGCAGCTAGAGGATGTCTAAATATGATAAAGTCATTATTGTAATGTGAAGGTCCAACACTTGTTAGTCTTTGCCGTGGGTGGATGGTGTATCCTTGCCACCTCATCTGACTCTTGTTCAGACCGCCAATATGTACACTCGGTGTTTATTTGCATTTTTTAGAAATACAAGAGCACTTATTACTGCAGTTAGACAATCTGCACTTTGAAAAATACAGTATAATACTCTAAGCCTTACAATAATTATTCTGTTATGCTCCTTAAAGTGAGCTGTACCTGATAGAACCTGTATTAGGAAATGCTCATTGTGCACTCGAGGAACACCCCCAGACTTTGCAACACC
Organism: Lithobates clamitans; assembly: GCA_037952925.1. Lineage (NCBI taxonomy): Eukaryota > Metazoa > Chordata > Amphibia > Anura > Ranidae > Lithobates > Lithobates clamitans. The sequence continues at coordinate 148,830 of JBBGZY010000821.1, forward strand.
TCAGGCGTGCCTCACTGCTATACCACTACAAGAAGAAAAGGGGACTTTTGAAAAAATGTTTATATTTTTATGCTTTGAAAAAATGCCATTTAATAAGATAACCTTTTTACAACATTTCATTTGCATGCATTTGTGTAATGCTTTAAAGTCCCCATAGTTGGGGCAATTACTAAAGTTTGCCATGAAAACTTGATATTTATTGATTTATCTTTTTAGAGAGTTCATTAGAGGAATTCATTAGCACACATTTCCCAGGGAGCAATGGCATTGCATAAAGTTTCCCTACTAGAACTTTGTAATCAAATGAAATAAGTTCCAAAAGCAGTACTCAAATGACCCCCCAAATCAAAAATCTTTCCACATGTACATCCTCCTTTCACTACACCGTCAATTAGAATATCATATGACAGTATTTACTTTGCACATATAATTTACCTGTTGTGCCTACCAATGATTGTGGGAATCTCTTACTTCCTGTAGCGATATCATCAATGATAATGTGGTCCCATTGTTGGCCCTTTGAGCAGCATTTTCTCGTTCCTGTCAGCGTTGATGTCATAATGCTGGAATTCATTGCCCTAGAGGTGTTATTGGCCATAGAGATATTGCTCATGCTGCCTGCAGGGTCATTATAATGTCAATAGTCCAGCCCACTGCCTGAAGAGGAAGAAGCTTGATCCAAGTATTGGTGGTCATATGACCACAGCAGCACTGATGTTTAAAGGTAGATCTTTTTTTTAAATGATGGTTTAATTCAAAAGAATGTTCTTGCAGTACTCTTCTTTATGTATATGTGTCTGTACATGCTTGCTCTCCAAATATATGTATATATATATGTATATATATATATATATATATATATATATATATATATATATATATATATATATATATATATATATATATATATATATATATATATATATATATATATATATAATTTTGTAACAACCATTTTTTTTATTTTAAAGCATTTTAATGTTTCCTGTTAAATAGATATTTTACCACTGAAGGCTTTTTTAAATTTTGAACTGGCTTTCATCTAAACATCCCAACAAAAAAGCTCCTTCTGCTCTGCTTGCTAGACAAGTAACATAGAATCATCACCAGCTAGAAGCTAGTGGTATTTTAAGGAGTGATAACCATTTCTATAATCTTTGTGTTTTGCCTTTTAAAAAGTCATTAATTTAACATGCATAGTGTGGATTCTGCTGATCCCTTCACTTAAACCCTAAGTGCGTTGAAAACAATCTCAATCATAAAATCTTGAGAATAACCTACAGAAATTAATATTATACAGCAATTGTATTTCCACATGATTTATGTCTTAGTAAATTGACCCTATTGTATTCTATTATTTATGTCGCCGAGCTAAGAGCTATTTTATGCAATGTTATCGTTTTGAATATGTAGCACCCTCTCAGCATCGGTTGCTAGGCAAACTTAGCTTAGGCTCCTTCTGTAATCAAGGTAGCAGTAAATGTTTGCTCTTGTCTTATAAGGGTCTCAGGGGTTGGGAGTTTGATTATTTCCCTCTGCCTCTGGAAGAGACTTTCAGAGCTTAGGGTGGGAGATTCAAATTGACCAGCCTTAATATTTATTGGGCTCCAGCCAATCCATGGAGATGAAGTGACCAGAAGGGAGGCGGAATGTAGATAAATAGTCTGAGACACTGAAGAGCAGGAGTCCTTATCCCTAGGAGGGTTCTAGAGGTGCAAGGTTTACTGCCCTTAGGCAGCCCATGGACTCTGCTACTGCTCCAGAGGCTGCATAGGTGCCAGGACTGAGGACTTTAATGAACTTAATAAGGAGTTGATGACAGCGCCACAAAATGAGGTATCTGGTCCAGAGATGGACAATCTCACTGACTGGGTAGTGTCCGGGGGAAACTGGAAGGAGGTAGCTATCCTGGGGACCTGTGAGTAATGACTTTAAGTTATGAAAGGGGATTTGCCTCATCTACAAGACTAAACTGCCTGTGCTTCTCATCCTGGATGCAGATAGTCAAGAAGGGTTCCTCAAAAGTGAGATCTTAAATGGATGCCAGGTAGTGATAAATATAAAAATTACAAATTAAAAATATAAAAAAGAAGGAGGCCCGCAGACTGGTGTCCAACGCGTTTCGATTACACAAACAGTGTGGATCTTCCTCAGGGACTATGCAGGCTTCAACACTTCAAACGCTGCAATACCCAAATATAAAATAATTTCACTGGCAGAAAGGATCTGTCAGGGCCAGACAGGGAGCGGCAACCCGGACATCATGTCAAATGTGGTACCACATTTGACAGACCCCACATCTCTATTCCACCTTCAAACGACAGTGGCCATGATGATTTTAACTACAGGACAACCCCTGTCATGACTTTGTCCGGATAAGTTCCATCATATAGTATAGGAACATTGCTCTGTTTGGTTACATCCTCCATGAGCCAACTTTTTCTAATTAAGTGTGACGCAACTTGCTGTAGTAAATTTATTAAACGATCAAGAGCAACCTTTGGGAACACATATTGGTCCATGATGTCCGGGTTGCAGCTCCCTGTCTGGCCCTGACAGATCCCTTTATGCTATTACTTGAATGTCTGTTCATTGCCGGTGAAATTATTTTATATTTGGGAATTGCAGCGTTTGAAGTGTTGAAGCACGCATAGTCCCTGAGGAAGATCCACACTGTTTGTGTAATCGAAACGCACCAGACACCAGTCTGCGGGCCTCCTTCTCCCTTCAGCTGGTTTCCACACTTGTCTCCCACATATATGTCTTTATCATTGTCCATTCATGTTTTTCATGTTGTATGTTATTGTACCGCATAATACATTTTGTAATTGTTATATTTATCACTGCCTGGCGTCCAAATCCCACTTTTGAGGAACCTTTCTTGACAATGACCTTAAGTTGCTCCTTGAGACTGTTTGTTGGAAGCTGCACTGGGTACTGACAGTTACATATTGACCCAAGGTAACCAGACTCCCCACATTTTGCCCTATAGTCTTCAGCTGTGGGGTCTTGGACTGTTCGCCATTAGTTATTACTGCTACTAGAAGAGACTGTCCTCTAACAACTAGCTACTGCTAAAAGTTTTGGGGTATCCCATGCCCTAACCCCCCCCATTTTCTATTAAAAGTTCCTTCAAGCAATAAACCTTAAAAATACATCCCCCTAGACTGTTTATTGGAACTATTATGAATGGACCAATGCTTGTGTGGATGGGCAGCCTCTGTACTTACTGGGGACAAACCGATTAAAATCAGCAGCGACTGTGAGGATATCGTTACAAATTCAATGGAAAAAAAAGAAAAGTAAGAAAAACACAACACAAAAGAGGGTGTATTTCATAACAAAGGTTACATGCAAAGAAAAGATGGTGATAGGACAGACCTGCATATTTTTAGAAATATAACAAGAGGGCTAATAACAAAAGTAGATTAAATGGTACATACTAAAACTAAATAGTAACTTCTTACTACATTATACTCATATATAATCCCTTGCACACACTAATGCCCCGTACACACGGTCGGATTTTCCGATGGAAAATGTCCGATCGGAGCGTGTTGTCGGAAATTCTGACCGTGTGTGGGCTCCATCGGACATTTTCCATCGGATTTTCCGACACACAAAGTTGGAGAGCAGGAGATAAAATTTTCCGACAACAAAATCCGTTGTCGGAAATTCCGATCGTGTGTACACAAATCCGACGGACAAAGTGCCACGCATGCTCAGAATAAATAAAGAGATGAAAGCTATTGGCCACTGCCCCGTTCATAGTCCCGACGTACGTGTTTTACGTCACCGCGTTTAGAACGATCGGATTTTCCGACAACTTTGTGCGACCGTGTGTAGACAAAACAAGTTTGAGCCAACATCCGTCGGAAAAAATCCTAGGATTTTGTTGTCGGAATGTCCGAACAAAGTCCGACCGTGTGTACGCCCTATAAGGTTTTTATTCCATTATGGACAAGTTGATTTAATAGATTGGGCTATTTTATGATAGCTAATATATATTTCTTTTCATATTCTCTGTATTAAATGATTTTTATAAAGCAGTGCAAAGAGAAGTGATGCTGTGCAGAGTCCACTTTCATTAGTTTGCAATAGTCAATGCCAATGAAACATGATTATGTACTGTACATATTACTCTGCTATATTAAAATGAACCAGTAGGCTAATCTTGATTCTTCTGCTATGCAACTGTCTACCCCAGCTTCTATAATCAGTTGTTGTCCTACCTCCTTTGACCCTCATGTGCATTACTATTGGCCAACAAATACAATGGCCAGTCACATTGGTCAGTGAAAGTTAATTACAGAGGATGGGAGCAGCAGGAAGGATGCATTGTGTAGTTGACAAGGCTGAGGCCTCATGGTATTGATGCTCCCTCCCGTTTCTCTTTTTTATACACACTGGGACTCTTCTAATTTTTTTTTTTTATATTTTCCTCTTGGTTTAACATATTTCAATTAATTTCTATTAATATTTAATTCAAGTACGCAACACCCCTCCCACTTTTTTTTTCTGGTCTAAATTTATTGGGGGGGGGGAGCAGGGTTAGTTGATTAGTTGATTAGTGGGTGGACTAATTGAATCATTGTTTTTTTCCTTTTTATTGGATATGATCCTACCATTCATTAGAATTAGGAGAAATATTTAGTTAACATTAAGAAATTAGCATATCTCCCCGCAATTATGAAGTCGCTTGAAAAATTACATGACATGCTTACAGTGCCAATATTTCTTGATGGCCCCCCAATGTGGGTTGTCGCATGTCTTGTCACTCAGATGTGAACAGAGCCTAAATCCACACTAGACTTGTCTACATGTTTTGGTGAGTTTGTGCTATTACCACTCCCTTTTTTTCCTAAATTCACACCAAGTGTTGTGTATTTATCTGCATAAAGTGGTTGTAAAGCTTAAACATTTTTTACCTTAACCACATGCCTACCGGCATTTCACCCCCTTCCTGCCCAAGCCAATTTTCAGCCTGGTCGGAATTTGAATGACAATTATGCAGTCATACAACACTGTACCCATATTCCATTTTTATCACATTTTTTACACAAATAGAGCTTTCTTTTGGTGGTAATTAAGCACCACTGTGTTTTTTATCTTTTGCTAAACAAACGAAAAAATTTAACATTTTGAAAAAAAAGTTTATAAAGTTATAACATTTTGCAAATAAATTATTTTTCTCCTTCACTGATGACCACTGATGAGGCTGAACTGATGGGCACTGATGAAGCAGCACTAATGGGCACTGATGAGGCAGCACTAATGAGGAGGCAGTGATGAGGCTGCACTGATATGTGGCACTGATGGGCACTGATAGGTGGCACTGATAGGCAGAACTGATCGGCACTGATAGGTGGCACTGATGGATACTGATTGGCAGCACTGATGGGCACTGATAGGCAAAACATATGAGCACTGATAGGCAGTGTTGGGGCTGCACTGATAATCAGGACACTGATGATTAGTGCCCTGATTATCAGTGTAGATGTCCCCTGTCACACTGGCAGGTTACCGGCTCTCCTTTCCTCGTGCTGAGACAGCGTGTGAGAAAAGGAATGCCAATAACCAGCAAGCCTGTTTACACGTGATCAGCAGTGATTGGACACAGCTAATCACATGGTAAAGGGCCGCTGTGATTGGTCCCTTTACCCTTATTTGTGATCAGCTGTGGCCAAAGGATACAGCGATTACAGAGCATGCCGAATGCACACCACAGTGGGCGTAGTTCTGTGAGGAAGTCAATAGACATCCTCCCAGAAATGGACAACTGTGCTGTGGCTGTCATTCGGCTATAGCGCGGTCAAGAAGTGGTTAATACTTTCCCTGCATTTAGGTAAAAAATGTTGCAGTGTGTATATAGCCCACTCATCTTCTTTATACACACCTGAGCCTGATCTCAATCCAGCACTGTGCCCATCTGCAGTAGCTCTCTCCTCTTCTCCCCACTCTCACAGGCTTTGCTGCGAGCAGCTGGAGCCATTGGTTTCCCATGCTGCCAGTCAAAACCTGTGAAAGGGAGAGGGGGTGGGGCTGAGCCTCACTGTCTGTGTCTATAGATGCAGACAGTGTGGCTCAGGATCAAGCCCGCAGAAGTGCCACGATAGTAAGCTGCTTCTTATGGTGGCACACCGAGAAGAGGAGGAGCCAGGCTTGATGGGGGACCCAAGAAGAGGGAGATCAGGCTGCTCTGTGCAATGCATTGCACAGAGTAGGTAAGTATAACATGTTTGTTATTTTAAAGGAAAACAATTACTTTACAAACGCCTTATATTTTAGTGTATTGTTGGTTAAACCCCGAAAAACAAACCTATATTACAGCTTATGAAATCTTCAAGTGGTTGTAAAGGTTCGGTTTTAAAAAACAAAAACAAACATTTTATACCTACCTCCGCTGTCTACTTCCTCTTCTGGGGTCCCTCCGCGGCGCTCCTGTCTCCTCCTCTTCTCGAGTGCCCCGTTAGAGAAGCGCTCTCCTTCGTGGACACCTGTGCGGGCGCGCTCCTGTGTCTTGCTGCTGCGTCCAAAGACATAGACAGCAGAACTTGCAGCACCCGCCTCATTAAATTTGATTGACAGCAGCGGGAGCCAATGGCTGCGCTGCTATTAATCTATCCAATCAGGACACGAGACACCTGCCAGAGCTGGTGTGCTCATTTCTGTCTTGGGAATTATGGGGCTCGGATAAGTATAAAGGGGCTCCGGGGCGCTGCTGCAGCACAGGAGGTTTTTCACCTTAATGCATAGAATGCATTAAGGTGAAAAACGACAAGGGTTTACAACCCCTTTAAATGTAGTAGCTACATTTTTCTTCTTCTCTTTGGGCCTTTTTGCCTTATATAGGCTTTTCCGTTGATCTGGCCAGTAACTCTTTATTTTTAAATTTCCTTTATCAGACCAAGCTGTCCAACAAAAATTAGCAGTTAGAGGGTAGAGAGAAACCATCCAGCAATGACAGGGGTACTACAATGGTCAGCGTCTATTCATATAATTAAACCTTATCCCAAAAGAAAAAAAAATACTTAATGTAATCACTTTAAAAGTTTTAGCAGGAGTTTGGTTTTTATTTGTTAGTTAAGTCCATCTAAATATGCCAGTGCATCTAACACTGTCCTCAACAGATTGACAATGCTGCTGCCCAAAGGTATCTCCGTTGCTCTTTCATTCAGAGTGGAGACACCTTATAGGAAGTGTGCTACTAAATGGATCACCAGGTGAAACTAAAGGAATACACAGCAAAAAAAGAAAACTAATACAGCCACCACATTTAAAGGTTGATAAGAAGCAATATATTTTTATTTTATTTTGGGGTTTAATACCACTTGGTATTACAATGTTGCAAGCAAGTCCGTGCAACAAGAATCCTGACTGGTTGCTACTGGCAACATGAACATTTTACCATAGACAACATTTCTTACATTGATCCAAAAAATGGTGATGGTTATCATTTGGCAGAGATGGCAACACACTGGGGGGAGATATACTAAAACTGTTGCACACAGAATCTGGTGTAGCTGTGCAATGTAACTAATCAGCTCGTAGGGTAAGACTTCCTCTATGTTCCCCTCCTTGTTGGGCAGCAAGTGTGGGTCACATAGAAGGCCTACCCTGGGGTGGGTTCTTCTGGGCTACGCTGGACACCTTGAACAGGGTCACTTGCCTTGCACATGGGGCACCGTTACCTGTTCTTGTGCCAATGTACATCGTACTGCCTCTGTTGCATTTAGGAGGGACACGCTGAGCCTATGCCCCCTCCATCTGTTCAGCGTATCTCTGCTACCTCACTCCCAGTAACAGAATGGGGTCCCACCGAGCACCTAGCATGGACTCCATAGTGCTCTGCATTAACTCTTTCTCTTTTGTACCTGTGCACATGATGAGCACCTCTGTGGCGCATATCTGCTCCTTTTGCTATGGGAGATAGACAGCTCATGGATAGAGTGACGACAACATCTTCCTGGGTGCAAGAGGCTGTCTCTGCCTATCACAGGTACATGCTTCACGACAGGCTGCTTGGTAAACCTCCCTTAACCATGGTAACCACTTGCTTTACTCTGCACCATGTTACTCCTGCAGTGCTATCTTCATACCCCAATGTGCTTTACTGACCCACACTGTAGTATGTCCCGATTACTTACATACACTCCTTTAGTAACTTTGGACCAGGCACGGACAAAGTTTAAAAAGCTTTACTGAAAACTCTTTGCATAACAGAATAAAATGCCCAGTCTTTTCTTAACATCCCTAATCCCTAACTTAGCTTTATGGCTGCCCCAGCATACCTGCACAGTCCATCTTTGGCAGAGTAAATGGTGGCGTTATGCCGGGCTGGTAATTTTAGGGCAGACTGCAGGTCCCAGCAATCCCCATACATGATGGATGTGACAGCAGGCAGGCTTGCTCTCCGAGGTGGAATTGCTCCCCCCTCTCTCTAAGCAGCTAGAGATTACATGCTGTGGCTTGTCCGTGTCTTATTTTCCATGCAGCAGGCTCACTGTGTCTGGGCAGAGTCCCCCCCACTTTTATCACCAGTACAGGGAGAGAGGCAGAGTTTAGCAGAAAGAGTGGGAAACCAGGTTAACTATTGCCTTCCCAGCTGGGACAGCAGCTATCTTACTAACCAGCATTTCAACCTGCTGACAAGATTCTAGGTCAGTAGTTCTCAACTCCTGTCCTCAGGACCCACTAACAGGCCAGGTTTGCAAGATAACTGAAATACTTCACAGGCGATATAATTTGCCGCTCAGTAATTGCAGTATTCTAGTCTGTTTCTCCCCAAGGTAATACCGTATATACTCGAGTATAAGTCTTTCCGAGTATAAGTCGAGGCCCTAATTTACCACAAAAAATAGGGAAAAACGTAGTGACCCGAGTATAAGATGAGGGTGAGAAATGCACAGCTACTATAAGTGGGAAAAGAGGGTCAACAATGCCCATTTGCAGCCTCACTGTGCCCATTTGCAGCCATAGGTCCCCCGAACTTCAAACTCGGTAGTTAAGGGTTCCTAGATGCCCCCTTTCTGCAGCCAAAATTTGGGGTCTCTGAACCCAAAGGGTCCCGAAATGGCATTGCTGCAGATGGACACAGTTGACCGACTTTGGGGCCCCGTATCTTGGGGCCACTTAGTGTTAGGAACCCCAAATTTGGTGTGCAAACCCAGTGGAACTAGCACCATAAAATATACAAAGCTGGGGTTTCTAGCCCTAAGTGTCCCCGAGATCTCGGGGCCACTTGGTCCTAGGAACCCCAGTTTTGGATATGTTGTGGTACCAGTTCCACTGTGTTTGCACACCAAATTTGGGGTTCCTAGCACCAAGTAGCCCTGAGATACGGGGCCCCAAAATCGGTTCAGAAAATGTCAAGCACTTTTCTGCAGCAGAGAATGACATTTTCCGAACCGATTTTGGGGCCCCGTATCTCAGGGCCACATAATCCTAGGAACCCGAGCTTTGGATATGTTGTGGTACCAGTTCCACTGGGTTTGCACACCAAACTTGGGGTTCCTAGCACCAAGTGGCCCCGAGATACGGGGCCCCAAAATTGGTTCAGAAAATGTCAAGCACTTTTCTGCAGCAGAGAATGACATTTTCCGAACCAATTTTGGGGCCCCGTATCTCGGGGCCACTTAGTGCTAGGAACCCCAGCTTTGGATGTGACCCTTTATGCTAGGGTCACTAGCATAAAGTGAACCTGAGATACGGGGTCCCAAATTCGGTTCAGAAAATGAAATTTTTTGCTGCAGAAAAGTGCTTGACTGGAGTATAAGTCAAGGGGGGCACTTTCAGCACAAAAAAATGTGCTGAAAAACTTGACTTATACTCGAGTATATACGGTACTTAAAATCTGACCTGTTAGTGGGTCCTGAGGACAGGAGTTGAGAACCACTGTTCTAGGTTTTATTGTCAAAACTTAATTGAACAAGCTGAAGTCATAAGCTGGTTGGTTACTATGCACAGCTGCACAAGATTCTGTGTGCACCAGTTTTAGTAAATCTCCCACATTGCATTTTATAAAATTCTATTTGTTTGCTATTCTTTATAGCCTAACATCAGTGTTTGTGGTTAAAAAAAATGACAGCAATGGCAATATATGACATTTTCTTATATTCTACTAGTCAGACATTGCTTATCCTTTACTGTCAGTTTTATTGCCTGAAATATTGTTTAGGTAAATGTTTTATCAGATATTAAGTTAAAATGCATATGTTATAACCTGCCTCTGAAAATCACTCAGCAGGTACAGTAGAGGCTTGAAGAAAAGACTGTTTTCATGGCTCCTAAGCAATATTTCTTTTCACATTGGAAAGTGCCAAGAAAAAGCTTGCTACTTCAACTTTATTTCCATGGTGGAAGATCATATTAGGCCTAAACAGCAATAACGATACATTACACTGCAAAGTGAGAGCATATGAAGATAGAGGGAATGCAAGGCTCACAGAGCTTTTAGAATGTGTCAAGTGACAGAACATTTATTTCTCAGTCCGCTATCTTTCAGTCAAATAAATATAAGCTATGCTAACAAAATGCAGTTTTTTGTAGTCAGTGGGAAAATGCATAAGAGAAAAATAGAAGGTGAGGTGGAGAGAACAAAATGTTAATTGCTTATGCTCGTGATTATTGCTTTTTGTGGCAGAAATACATAATTTATCTGACTTAAAGTGGAGTTCCACACAAAAATGGAACTTCCACTTTTCTGGTTCCTCCTCCCCCCCTGGTGTCACATCTGGCACCTTTCAGGGGGGAGGGGGAGCAGATACAGGTATTTTGCTCCCACTTCTGGGCATAGATACCCGAGCCACCCGCAGGTATCTATGCCACTTCCCGCACCCCCCCCCCCCGCTGTATTCTGTATTCTGAAGCTTTGCTTCCTTGCTCTCCACATTGCTTTTTTAACTGTGATCACCATTTTATGCCATTATATGCTGGTTTTATGAAAATAAATACCCGATTTACTTTTGATCTGCACCATCTGAAGCATTTTTTTCTTTTTATTCCTTCACCATGAATATGTTTACTCCATCCATCCGGTCACCATTGGCCCAAGGGCTGGTTCTCCTGTAGTGATTCTATTGGAGAAGAGCTGACTCTCGATGATACCAGTGCCTGTTCCAGTCTCTTCGCTGACCATCTCAGGATACTTCAAGCTGTTCCTGTCCATGCCTGTTTGATCTGGTGTCGCTGACATCCAGATCCATTGGCTCCGGTATGAGTACCCATTTATTTTTCTTCTGTGATACCTGCTGTCAACATCACACCTGGTGTTCCTGACTGCTTGCACGAAGATGTCTTCAACTTGATGTACACCTCCCTTCATTTGTGGTGTATACACCACTTTTTTTCTAATTGACTCATTTGTGATTCACCACTCATTGGGACTTGTTTGTTTGTTGATCACATTTTGCATATGTGTATTTACATGTTTTCTCATATTTTATTATATTTTGGTTCACTTATCTGTTTTACACAGTTTTCATTAGCGCTACATTTTCACTCACGTCTTGTTCATGAATTTTAGTCACATTTGTATGTAGCTGCTCCATTTTTTCAGATTTTTTCATAATAGCGCAATTTTCTTTTTTGATTATATAGTACAATTATCTACCCTGCTGAGCTATTGTGTTCTGACAGGGGGATGCACCCTCCGCCAGAGTGAATTTAAATGTATGCGTAATTGGAGAGGTTTCCTTGAATGTAAGATGTTGTATATTTATATATACGTCAGTGTGAAACTGCATCTTGTGACATTTTTGTGCTGTTTGGTAGAAGTGATAGATTACTTGGTCACAACTTCAACCCTGTATGGTCTGTCTAATAGTTAATAAGATGTACTAAATATAAGTTAAAACTTTAGTAGCAAGGTAATTTTGTATAGGTGGTAATGCAACTGTAGCTTTTCTCTAATTTAAAGTGTTACTAAACCCAGGACCCTGCATTCACTGTATCTGGTCTCCCACAGTACACAGAACAGGGAGATGCAATTATTTTAGTAAATATAAACTCCTAAATACCTCCTAAATATCTCATCAGCAGTATATAGCAGTCTTGTATCTTCTATTGGTGTCTGGTTAAAGCTTGTAGGAGGAGTTTTCATTCTCCTCTGACTGTCTTATGAGGCTGCATGACCCCTGACCCTCTTTCTGGACATTGCTGATTGGCCCTGTGCTAATCACAAGCTCCCTCCCAAGAAAAAAAACTCTCTAGCAATACACACCACACCGAGCATTTGCAGAGTGACTCCAAAGTCCCTGTCTTATCAGGAGATGGCTTGGGGACAGTGGAAGAAGGAGAAGATCAGAGAATGACAGAATCAAACAGCCTTTTTAAACAATGCAGAGGATTAACCCCTTAGGTTCCACAGTGGGTATAACAAGCATGTTCTACTGCATACTGTATACACACTGATTTTACTGTTGTGGGTTTAGAGTTTTTTTTAGCCTTGGTTTAAATAGGCAATGAAACAGATTGACAAACTGACATTTCTCTAAGCTATTATTTATAACAGATCAGCTCTACTGATATATTGTTCAGATGAGAATTCACTAATTGATGAAGACACAAAATATATCGTTGTAATTAATTTCTCCAGAAAAATGTAATTTGCTTCCATAAGGTCCATGAATGCTACCCTAGAAGCATGGCTGGCCAATACTTGGCTACTGAGCACATAAAATTCCAGTATTATCTTGGATTTTATATGACGGGTCCTTCTATTTTATCATCTTGTATCATCCCTGTGTAAGCACTAATGAGTGAGGCTCTCATGCATGTGTTTCCTCTAATACTTTGTGTTACTCTCAATCTATTTACTGCACACCCAACTGTAAAGTGCTATGGAATATGATGGTTATGTTAATTATATTTCTATTATGTTAATGTTTGAGTCTGCAACAGAAAAATATAACAATAATGTCCTTATACAGTATAGTAAAATGAAGCTACTAATAAAAAAAAAAAAAAAAATTGCCAACTATATTTGTAATGCTTGTTTAAGAGAATACTGTATATTAACGTGATCATTATGAACATTGAGCTATGAGTGATTTCCCTTTCATATCTACATATTTCAATTAGACTGTAAAGCAGTCTAATGTCTATACTTATTATAAAAAAAATTAGATATTTTCATGTGTTCATTTTCATGAAGAGAATGTAAGCTTTCAGTTGTAGCTTTTGCCCCAGGTTTGCACTAGACACTTTATTAAATATCCCTGTGAAACTTTAAATAGCTCTGCTCCAAGGAACAGAGCACTTTGATACCACATTTATAGGAAACAGGTTCTTGGTTGTCCCCAGGGAATTCAATCCCATTCCCATCTAGCACTTTGATTCTCACCCTTTAAGCTGTTTCTCTTCTTTTTATTTTATTTTTGACATCAATGCCCTATTTCAGCACTTCCATCTAAAAGGGCACACGGGAAAAACACTTCACTTAACAGAAGTATTTGACACACATGAATGCTGAGGATGTCTATAAAGGTTTCATTCAGATGTATTGTCAGATCACCACTAAACAAGCCATTAACTTACAGGAGCAGTTTTATGCAAAATGTAATTTACCAGATGTACACATGTACTGTACATGACCCAAAAGCTTTATGGTAATATTGGACCTCCTGTTACTGATATCTCACTCAGAGCAACCAAGTCTGCCTGATTAAAATTGGTAAACAGGGATGAGAAAACATGTTTGATTTAGGTTCACTGAACCCAGAGAGAGAAAAAAAAGTCCTTAATAGCGAAACAATAAAAGAAAAATGTAAGTAATGTCCCCAAAAATTTGACCATGTCTGGTCATGAGCATATTTGGCCAATGATGTCTCCCAGGATACTAGGCTGTTTGCTTACAGCAGCGGCAAAGATCATTTAACGGCAGTAGCATTGTCAGATGTCAGGTTGTTGTGATTGAAAATGGATTTACATTATTGGATAATGTGATTGCAAGTGGATTTACACCGGGGGGACATTACTTACAATGTTTTCAATTTTCTTTTGCAATAATGGTTTTCTTTAATTTTTTAATTTCACTGGGTTTGGTGAACCCAACTCAAACAAGTTTTCATATCTCACCACTAACTCTAATCAGGCAGACTTGGCTGCTCTGAGATTCAGGTTGGCAAACTGGTCAATTTTGGCCAAATACTTAGTCTTGTCTGTGATTGGACTGGGTTCAAGTTGACCGTTATGTTTGACCTGAACGTGAATCTAATTTCTAGTAGTGAGTGAAACTGTCTGAAAACCAGGCAAATCTGAAAATTGGAGATGTTTTGATTCCCATAAATATTTGTAGGCAGAATTGTCTAGTCTTCTTATCCATGAATAATTATTGTCCGACTTTCTAAGCCAGGTAATCCTCTGCAGGTCAAACAAGATTTCATGCATATAGATATTCAGTAGAAATAGAAAGGAATCAGTAATTTTCATGACACTATCATTATTAACTGAATGTCTTTGGTCTTAGCATACCGGACGATGCACATGACAACAGGAACGTACATAAACCTTATAGGCAAGCCCATGCAGTCACTGTACAATAGCTTCAACATTCCTGACTGTGTGGTATCTGACTGGCCCATGCTTTAGCCAATTTACCTTCAAGTTATGCCTACAACTACCTAATCAGTCCAAAAATTGGATACTAAACCTAATAAATCCAATCTCTAAAATCTCATGTAAGCTTTCAATTGTTGTTGATTATGTAATTTCAAAAGTTGTTTTTCAGTCTTTTTAAATGTGTGATTCTACTCCTAAGGATGCATTCACACTACAGCGTTTTAAAACGTGGCCAGATTTGTCGCAGATCTGCCTGCAATTTGACAGCGCTGAGATGTGAATGACAAAATACGGGACTTGCATTTGAGATGCCATTCATTTGAATAGCACCTCAAATTGCTGTGTGGATCTTATGCGAGTTTTGCATGATAAAACGTGCTGCAATTGCGGCGACCTGCATCACAGGACTCATGTCGCATAAAAATAGTTTTTTAAAGCACTTCTGTTATGGGGTAACAATAAACTTTGCTTATATCAACACATAAAACATTTAAGTGCTCTGTGAAGAAAATCGCACTGTGTAAATACTCCCAACTATATGAGAAAAAGTGATACACACTTGTTATTTTTAAGCTGCACTGTTATATGTTTTAAACATACTGTATATTAGTTGTTTTTTTTGTAAACATTGTAGGCTTTTGATCACATTGTGCTTATGTGTTGTCACCCTGTCACATTTCCCCTGGCAGAGATTACAAGCGGCCATGCCAGCACACATCCTGCAGGCTTGGTTCATCATTATCAGTATCCAGTGTAGAACAATTATGTGAAGCTGGAGCAAGTATATGTAGACAGGAAGGGGCTGAAAGAAGCTGGAGGAAAACTTACTTTAAAAATAAATCTTCAAACAAACAAAAGTGTGTGCAAAGAGTTTTTAATACCATTCATTGATATGTTGTAAAGATTTCAGGATATCATTAGAGCATGAGATATCTGAAAGAGAAATAGTATACTATGGAATGGTATTTTTAAACACACGACTTTACAGGCTGCTTATCAAAGATCTATGAATGTGTAATATCGTTTTATCTTTATATACAATTATGGATCTATTTATAAGTTATATTATCAAGTATTGCCTATACATTAAAAAAAACCTTATCTCCCTTTCTCTTCCTTCAATACTCATTGTTATACACCTGTGTGTACAGAACAAACATCGGTGTGGAGCATACTTTAAAAATAGAAATCTATAAAACTTTTAAAAGACAAAAACTTAAGCATATTAAACTCCGTAAACACTTATTATCTTACAAAAATATACGTAATGTAGCATTTTGAGTTAATGTTTCATGGCGCTCTAACTTGTTTGATAGGTGCTGAAAATACACGCAAGCGCGCTAAACCAAGCTATATTTTCTTACTGGTCACATAGTAAGAACAGACTGCTCTTTTTGTTCTAGTGGTCAATGGATTCTTTAGCCCCCCTACTCATGGGCCGAATGCCGGCCGACATCATCCGGTTTAAAAAAAAAACAGCTGACATTTGACCCATGTGTATACCAGCCGGTCTGTCAGACGTGCATGCTGGTAAACCAGCAGTTGTCCGGCTCCCGATCAGCGCTCTCTGGGAAAAGATGAGAGCGCTGACCAGAGTGTTCAGGCTGGGGGCCATTCCCCTGTCAGCAGAGGAGATCGCTGTACTAATGTCCTGCTGGGTTGAATGGAAAAGAAAAAACGAATAATGTGTACCAGGGTTTAGGGGTTGATTTACTAAAACTGAAGAGTGCAAAATCTGGTGCAGCTCTGCATAGAAACCAATCAGCTTCCAGGTTTTTGTCAAAGCTTAATTGAACAAGCTGAAGTCAGAAGTTGATTGGCTACCATGTACAGCTGCACCAGATTTTGCACTCTCCAGTTTTGGTAAATCAACCCCTTAATGTCTAATAAAAGACATTATTAGACATTGGGATTGTATTGGAATTGTCAATAAAAGAAAGGATAGCTGTAAGGTATCTACTAGTAATTTTACTATATTGACAATCCATAAAAAAAACAAAAAAAAACAAAACAAAAAAAAAACCTTCTGCTACACTGTTTTTCTGTAAGTTCTATGGAAAATGAAAATTGTTCCTAAGCACTCCAGAAAAGGATATCAAAATGTAACAAGACAATGTGCCTCATTTAGATATGTAGGACCTGGATAATTGACAGTAATAGAATATAATAATTCAGCACAATAGCATATTTAATATATTTTATTTTCCTTGTATTCTTCCATACTTTGCAGTCTAAGCAGTATGAGATGTGATTTACATTCTCTGCTTTTTTTTGTAAAAACATAAACATCAAAAATCCTATTATGGACAAATTATTTTTGACCACATATTTATTCCTATCTTACATTATGTGCATTATGCAAATAAAATATAACTGTATCAAAGTCATATGCAAGCATGTGAGGCCATTTTAAAGCATGTAATTCCAGGAAGCTGGACATAAAGAGACTGTGCTCAATTCAGCAGGTGCAGATTTTATTAAAAACTGATAAGCAGCACTTGACGGTAATTATAGCATGACAGAACCTTCCCCTGTCCAGCGCTGTGTGCAGGTGTTTCCCTCTGTTCCTGCAGAGCAGTACATCAAGCAGATGGCAGGCAGCAGGAGACAGGGGAAGCAGAGAAAGCTTTCAATAATATCTTAAACACTTTAAATGCTGCTGGGGAAATCTATTAGAGATAGAATGGAAGAAAGGGGCAGGTGGGCTAATAAGATTTCAACAGCTGGAATCTGAACCAGACCAAGGGTGAGGGTGGACCAGAGACAGATGTTTCTTCTCTTACTAGCGGAATTAGCCATTTCTTTTCATAAAGAAAATTCTATATGTCTTGTTCAGGCAAAAGACAAAAAAATAGCTCCTAGTGCCCCTCACAGAGTTCCAGAGCTCTTTCAGCCCTTAACTGCTAGGCTAGTTGCCTTTCAACTGGAATAATTTAAAAATCATACACTGGTGGTTTTGGTTTGGCTCTCTAAAACCATTTTCTTGTCATGTTTTTATGATGAGTACTGAGTGGTACTTTTGGCAGTTCAGAAGCAGCAGTTTACAATATAACCCTGCACACTTTTAAATATGTTTCTATGATTTAAAGTGGTTGTAAACCCTCACATATACCCAGTGAAGTGAACAGCCTGAGATGATACACAGAAATGAAACAAATCCTCCTACATACATTTTACTTGTTTATCTGCAGTCCTCTCTTCCCTACACCCCTTCAAAAGGGCAGAAACGTGTTAATATCCTTCTGCATCTGTCAGGAGCAGAGAGGAGGGGTGGAGAGACTACCGTTACAGTGTGTGAGAGCTTATTGGAGGAAAGGAACACCCCCCCTCCACACAGCAGAAGAACTGTGTTGTGAATAGACAAGCTCCATGCTTATCTCCCTCCCTGACACAAATGTATCTCACGTGTCCGGAAAACTTCTCAGAAGTGACTCATGCTGATAACAGAGGAATGCAGCACCGGAGAGAAACAACACTCAGAGCTTTGGAGATAGATAGGTTAACACTACACATATATGTGCTTTGTTCACATTTCATGACTGAGGTTTACAACCACTTTAAGAAATTATTTTGTCTACATTCCTAGACAAGAAAAAAGTAATTTGAGATATGAAATCATATGAGAATATGAGCCATGGAAAAAAGTATTACTGACACAGCAGATGTATACAGAGCTGATGTGGAATACTTGGTCTGAAAATGCACATACTCAAGGAGATGGGAAATAGGCGGGTCATTAAAGTACAACTAAAGGCTCCTGTATGACAGACTAAAATAGCATTTCCCAACCATTTTTCAGTCACAGCACCCTTTAAAAGTGTGCAAAATTTTAAGGCATCCCTGTTATATATCAATGGAAAACCTGAGCCTGAGACAATACACACAACCTACCACCTTGATTAAATTAACTTCACATCAGAGATTTCCCCACTAGATCTCCATCACATTAGAGCCCACGGTCACATCAGAGGTCATGTCAGAATGCCCACTTCGTGTTAGAGGCCCCCATCACATCAAACCCCCCTATGCATCAGGGGACCCAAAAACATGAGAGCCCCTAATTACATCAGAGTCACTCCTACATGAGTCCCTCATCAGATCACAGTTCCCTTATCACATAGTCCCCCACCATAGAGAACTTCCAATTACATGAGCCACCCAATCAGACAATTGCACCAATCACACAATCCCTCAATTACAGAGCAAACCAAACACAGATCTCTCCCAATCCCGCAGTCTCCTCTTCACCACAGAGCTCTACCTTTTTGCTCCAGTAGCACAGCAGAGGAGAGGAGGTGTAAGAGGCCTGGTGGAGGTAGACTTCTCCTGAACTCTGGGGGAGGCCCTGCATTATACATGCTCTTAGTCATGCTTTGCAATGGTGTTGCTGAGCCAGTCACAATTACCATACCAACAAATTACACTATTTGTCCTGGCCCTAGAGCATAATTGATTGTTAAGGCAACTCATGATGTTGATCCAGGGCTAACTGGGTCTTATGCTCGTAGCACCCCAGTGGAACTCAGACAGCACACCAATGTGATGTGGCACTGTGGGGAAACATTGTTCTAAACAAGTACCAAATCCAGGTAATATGTGATCCACAAGCCTCACAAAGTAAATACAATCATCCTTGTGTGCGGGATATATCTTCAGTGAGCCTCAGCTCAGCAAACTAGTGAAAACAAATGTAGTATACCGTACCTCAAAGATGAAGTTAACCACTTCAATACAGGCCACTTCGTGCCCAGGCCAATTTTCAGATGTCAGTGCTGTTATACTTTGAATTGTGTGGTCATGCTACACTGTACCCATATTATTATTATTTTTTATAATTTTGTTCACACGAAGAGCTTTCTTTTCGTGGTATTTAATCACCACTGGGTTTTAAATTTTTTGCTAAAAAAACTTTAAAAAGGTCGAAATTTTTTTTTAAAAAAGTGTATTTCTTCATTTCTGTTATAAAACTTTGACTGACACGTGCTTCAGCTCTTGGGCGCCTCCTCTGTTTCCAGTGAGAAGGTTCTGGAAAAGAGGCAGGGCAGAGTGATGGAATGACTTGGGGTATATTTGAGAGCCATGACCAATCTCCAACTAGGATTGGCATGGTCAGCCTGTTGTGGGAGGAGTTGCCGGATGGAAGAACTGAATGATGGCGTGTTAGGCTGTGGTGGCCCTTGAGGGACCCCCTTTCTGGGAGGATGACCTTGGGCCTGGAGCTCAAAAGCTGGACATTGAGAGGTGTCCTGGAACAGGAACAGGAGAAAGACAGCGGGGAGCATGGCCAGGAAAGTCATTCAGGAGGGATCCATGCTGGGGTCAGTGAGTGAGAAGCACAGTGAGAAGCTCTGGGAGAGACATGCCAGGTTTGGATGTGGAGCCAGAGGGAGAGACTGTGGTGTTGTTGAAGTCAAATCGCTGCAGAGAGGAAGGTTGTCAGGATTTGCACCGGACTTGCTGGGAGCAGAGGTCCACCAAGAATCAGTTAGCACAATTATCTTCTTAATCTAAAATGGTTGCTATCACAGAGGGGACTGCAGACCCCCGCCTGCAAATGGCTAATAGGAAAATGTTAGTACTTATTCAGAGTGAGGCCTAGCCATGACAGGAATCTAGAATTGGACAGTGAAGGAAAGCAAGTGATCTGCTGGAGGAGATGTGCAGTAGAAGAGACTGTCAGTTTGGGTTCAATTACCTTTATTTCAACTAGAAGTATTCATCATCTGGGCATCCCATGTCCCTTTTCCCCATCCAAGTTTAATCCCCTAATAAAAACAACAAAAACAAGCAAGAGACTGTTCATTGTCTGGAGAAAGCGTGCCTATAATGTAAGTCTGACAAGTAGGGTGATGTGTGGATGTTGAAACACGCAGCGACCCCACAGGGGCACCACTACATTAGCTTATTTGACTAATGTGACATTGTACTAATAAATGAGTGTATGAGTATATGTGTGCAACTGAATGCAGGTAATGTCTCATCATTTTCCTCATGAAAGTAGGTTGTGATTTTTAGGGTATAGAGATTCTGGTTATGAGGAAAGATTAGAGGAACTGAATTTATTCACTCTTGAGAAGAGGAGATTAAGGGGGAATATAATCACCATTTATAAATATATTAGGGGTCCATATAGTGAACTTGGTGTTTTTATTAACTTTACGGTCAACACTCAGGACAAGGGGGCACTCTTTATGTCTAGAGGAAAAGAGATTTCATCTCCAAATATGGAAAGGTTTCTTCACAGTAAGAGCTGTGAAAATGTGGAATAGGTGGCGTGTCCAAGATGGCGACAGGAGCGGACGTCTTTTAGCCTCGCTCCGCCATCCGGATCTTTAATCCTCTGATCCCGCGGTGCTGGGGACCCATCCGCCATCACAAAAGCTCACCCTTGGCCCCTGGCAGCCCCTGCTCATGCCCGGCTACAAACGGGGGGGGGGGGGAGCAGTGTGTTGACAGAGCTAAAAACGGCCCGGGACTGCACAGCGTGCTGAGGAGAAGGCCGCAGCCATATCCCCCACCATGTCGGCTCAGGGACAGGAGATGAGTCACGAGGCTGCAGCTCCTCAGGTCCCTCCAGAACACAGCACTCCTGGAAGCAATAAATGGATGTAAAACAGCCCTGACTGAGAAGATTGACCACGTAAACATTGAATTGGGCTTGATCAGGAGAGACATTGATGCTTTTAAGGGCAGAGTGACAGAAGTGGAGCAACGTGTGTCTGCAGCTGAAGATGTGCAGAGGGAGCACACGGCTGATCTCCACTCCTTAAAAATCAGAGTCAAGCACTTAGAGTCGTGCGCTGAAGATGCAGAAAATCGCAACAGACGCAATAATCTGCGCATCATTGGGCTGCCTGAGGGAGCTGAAGGGAATGACACCACCCTGTTTACAGAGCAGCTGCTGCGATCTCTTTTGCCCCGTGCCTCCTTTTCCTCCCATTTTGTGGTGGAACGAGCCCACAGGATACCGACAGTCAGAGGCCCACAGGGGATCCCTCATGCACATTCATCTACTAAATTATCAGGATCGGGACCTCACTGTCAGGAGGCACAAGCTGCCTCCGTCCGCCGGGCTCCACGGCGCATGCGCGGAGGACTCACGCTGCGCCGTACACTCGTTCGCGGCCCAGTGGTGCGGCGCGCGCGGGTGCACGGCGGTCCCCGTGTGCGCGCCGTGGCCGTGCGGGTGCCCGGCGGCGCGTCACGCTGACGCGCTCGCCGGTGGGCTACTTCTGACGGCTCCAGCGCCCAGTCGGGTTGCTGGTTAGTCGTCAGCTGTGCCCTGTCCTCTGTACCTGAGTTTCCCTAGTGTGTTCCCTGTGCTACTCTGCAAGTTAAACGGATAATCTCTCTGCCTGCTGGATACCCCTGACCTCTGCTAAGTAAACGGACTACTCTCTCTGCCTGCCAGATACCCCTGACCTCTGCTAAGTAAACGGACTACTCTCTCTGCCTGCCAGATACCCCTGACCTCTGCTAAGTAAACGGACTACTCTCTCTGCCTGCCGGATACCCCTGACCTCTGCTAAGTAAACAGACTACTCTCTCTGCCTGCCGGATACCTCTGACCTCTGCTTGTTTAACGGATTACCCCTTGTCTGCCTGATACCCCTGATCTCAGCCTGTTACACGGACTTGCTCTTGCCAGAAACCCCAGTTTCAGCTAACCATTTGTTGCAGCTTCTTCTGTGTCCACGGCTACACGGACTTCCTTCAGGAATCCAGTCCCTTCCGGAAGCCCGTGCCTCCGCGTGCCCCCAACTCCCTGTATCACCTCCAGGGGTCGGGTGCGCGTGGTCGTAAGGGCGAGCCGCTCTCGGCATCTCGGCCTCGGTGAGTATAGTCTTGACAGTACTAACCAGCCAGATGTCCGAGGCCGACAGAGCGCGCTCTCCTTTGGAGATCCTGTGCCAACAGGTCTCCACCCTGGCCGACTCAGTCCAGAAGCTACAGGAGGGGTATACTCAAGTTGACAGCCGCCTCCAACAGATTGCTGGAGTACTTCCCTCCGCCACTGCAGTTCCGGCACCCAGCAATGAAGGGCCGCTCCCCCAGGCCACCGCCAGCCCTACCGTTGTCATGGCACTTCCTGAACCCAGGGTCCCTACGCCCGAACGGTTCTCTGGGGACCGTAAAAGATTCAGGTCTTTTAAAAACGCCTGTTCGCTTTACTTTGCCCTTCAGCCCCGGACATTTGCATCAGAGATCGTTAAAGTGGGTTTCGCTATCTCGCTGCTGTCAGAGGAACCTCAGGCCTGGGCCCATGGCTTAATGGAACAGGGAAGTCCTATGTTAAATTCCATAGATACCTTCTTCGACGGTATGTCCCAACTCTACGATGATCCGCAACGGAAGGCTACCGCTGAAGCCACTCTCCACCACTTGTCCCAAGGAAGGAGACCCATCGAAGATTATACGGTGGAGTTCCATAAGTGGGCGGCTGACACGAATTGGAACGAGCCGGCTCTCCACTACCAGTACCGTCAAGGCTTGTCTGAACTCCTCAAGGATGAGCTAGCCAGGATGGAGACTCCGGAGACCTTGGAAGAGCTCATTCAGGCAGCCACGAAACTGGACAGGCGCTTGCGAGAACGTCGCTCGGAGCGGTTTCAGGGTCCACGCCCTACGTGGACGCCGTTTAGAGCCCCATCCACGCCATCACCATCTTCCACAACACCTCCTGAAGCTGAGCCCATGCAGCTAGGCCTGGTCTGGGCCCCGCTAACTTCGGAAGAGAGGCAACGCAGACGGCAGTCCAATTTGTGTCTGTACTGCGGGGGAGCGGGACACTTCCTGCGCAATTGTCCAATAAGGCCCAGTAAGTTCCTTCAGCCTAGATTAATGAATCATCTGGATAATGATGCTCCAAAGTCTTATGTTATGTTGTCTGTTTCCTTGCAGCTGCCGGAAGGGGAGTCTCGCCTACCCGCCATCATTGATTCGGGGGCCTGTAGCTGCTTCATGGATGCAGCCTTGGCCCGCAGCCTCCGTATCCCCTTGCAAACAAAGGCCCAAGGCTTACAAGTGCATCTAGCCGATGGCTCTCTTCCTAGTTCAGGTCCCATCACCCAGGAGACCCAGCCTATCCTAGTAACCACCGACTCCGGGAATCAGGAACTCCTACGGCTCGACCTCATCCACTCTCCCATCTTCCCAGTCATCCTTGGCCTGCCCTGGTTACAAGCTCATGATCCGCAGATCCAATGGAGCTCCAAGAGGGTGTCCTTCTCCTCTCCATACTGCTTGGAGCATTGCCTCCCTCTAACTCCGAAGGTTTGTGCTACGGTTACTACCTCGTCAGATAACCTTCAACAGATTCCCTCTGAATATCTGGAGTTCCAGGAGGTCTTTAATAAACAAATGGCTGACCGCCTACCACCTCATCGGCCTTATGACTGTCCGATCGACCTGTTGCCGGGATCCGTGATTCCGTTCGGTCGTATATTCCCTCTCTCCGAGACTGAACTGGAGGCGCTCAGACAGTACATCGATGAGAATCTGGAAAAGGGGTTTATCCGTCCTTCATCCTCACCTGCTGGAGCAGGAATATTCTTCGTCGGGAAGAAAGATGGGTCCCTTAGACCTTGTGTGGACTACCGGCAGCTCAACAATATCACCATTAAGAATAGATACCCATTACCACTCATCCCGGAGCTATTCCAACGATTCCGATCTGCTAGGGTCTTTTCCAAATTAGACCTGCGGGGTGCCTATAACCTTGTTAGAATCAGAGCCGGGGATGAATGGAAGACAGCGTTCAGATCCAGGTTTGGACACTTCGAGTATCTGGTGATGCCATTCGGGCTATGCAATGCTCCAGCCCCGTTCCAGCACCTAGTAAACGACATATTCCGAGAATACCTGGATGACTTCCTTGTCGTTTACCTGGATGACATACTCATTTTCTCTCCCACGATTGAGTTACACAGGGGGCATGTCAAAAAGGTCCTTACTATATTAAGACAGCACAAGCTTTATCTGAAGATGGAAAAGTGTGAATTCGAGAGGTCAGTGGTACAATTCCTGGGGTTCATCATATCGGCCGGCGGGATCGCAATGGATCCCCAAAAGATACAGGCCATCCAAGATTGGCCAGCTCCATCTGATAAAAAGGGGGTTCAACGTTTCATAGGTTTTGCTAACTTTTATCGGAGATTCATTGTCGGATTCTCGACCATTGTAGCACCCATCACCCAGCTAACCCGTCAGCACAACTCTTTCCAGTGGAGTGAGGCCGCACAAGAGGCTTTTTTGAAATTAAAGGATCTATTTAGTTCGGCTCCAATTCTTTGCCACCCCGATCCTTCCCAACCATATGTTTTGGAGGTGGACGCTTCGGAAATTGCCACAGGAGCAATTCTCTCTCAAAGGCAAGGGCCCAAGGCTATCCTTCACCCCGTTGCATTCGCTTCTCGGAAACTCAGCCCGCCTGAGTTAAACTATGACGTAGGTGACAGGGAGTTGCTGGCCATAAAATTTGCTCTTGAAGAATGGAGGTATCTGCTCGAAGGTGCATTACATCCGGTAATGATATTTACAGATCATAAGAACCTTGAGTACTTACGGACAGCAAAGCGATTAAGACCTAGACAAGCCCGCTGGGCTCTCTTTTTCTCCCGCTTCAACTTCCACATATCCTATAGACCTGGCTCAAAGAATGGAAAGGCAGACGCACTCTCACGGATGTTCTCGGCAGAGTCCCAGACGTCAGAGCCTGGTACTATCCTTTCTTCCCAAAACTTCCTTGGGGTGGCACAAGTGGATTTGATGTCATCCATCAAATCATCATCCAACTCTTGCACGGAACCAGAGGTGCAGTCCTTGAAGAGAAATGGTAATTTCTTCTGGATCCGTGGAAAAATTTTTGTACCTCGTGAGACACGGTCACTAACCCTTCAGATGTGCCACGACCATAGACTCGCAGGGCATTTTGGAGTAAGAAAAACGTCTGAGCTGGTTTCCCGTTCCTTTTGGTGGCCTGGGTGGAGACAGGATTGCAAGGAGTATGTGGCATCCTGCCCTCCGTGTCAGCGGAACAAGGGGCGAAACACCAAGTCCTGGGGTTTACTAAGACCTCTACCGATCCCTGAACGACCATGGTCTGACGTCTCCATGGATTTCATAGTAGACCTGCCAGCCTCGGGGGGCTTTACCACTATTTTTGTAGTGGTTGACCGTCTCTCCAAGATGGCCCATTTTTTGCCCATGAAGGGCACCCCCTCGGCCTTAGAGACTGCCAATATTTTTCTCAAGGAAATCATCAGGCTCCATGGCGTACCAAAGAACATCGTATCGGACAGGGGTGTACAATTTACGTCCAAATTTTGGAGGGAGCTCTGCAAAGCCTTAAATATCAAAGTCTGCCTCTCATCAGCCTACCATCCTCAGAGTAACGGCCAAACGGAGAGGACGAACCAGACCCTAGAGCAATATCTGCGGTGCTTCTGCTCGGGATCTCAAGATGACTGGGCAAGCCTTCTCCCATACGCAGAATTTGCGTATAACAATTCTGTTCACACCGCTACTAACCAAACGCCTTTCTGGGCAAATTGTGGATTCCATCCCACCTTCCTGTCCAACGATGTTCCCGAAATAGCAGTCCCTGCCGTGCATGACAGAGTGGCCTCCTTACAGGCAAATTTCCGAAGGATTCAGGACATGTTGCAGAGGGCTCAAACGGATTACAAAGAGCAATATGACCGGGGCAGGGGGAAAAATCCAACCTTTAAACTTGGAGAAGAAGTCTGGTTATCCACTACCAACCTTAAACTATCCGTGCCTTCACGGAAATTGGGACCCAAGTTTATTGGTCCCTTCCCCATCAAAAGGATTATCAACCCTGTGGCTATGGAGCTAGCATTACCAAAGACTTATAGGATCCACCCTGTCTTCCACGTGTCCTTACTG
The DNA here is from genome assembly GCA_037952925.1 of Lithobates clamitans. NCBI lineage: Eukaryota > Metazoa > Chordata > Amphibia > Anura > Ranidae > Lithobates > Lithobates clamitans. The sequence continues at coordinate 175,296 of JBBGZY010000821.1, forward strand.
AAGCCTGTGGTGGACAACACTTTTCCGGAAAGAGGGGAGCTTCCTCCGCCACCAGTTAGGGTGGATGGAGAGAATGAATTTGAGGTGGAGTCCATCCTTAACTGTAGGAAGAAGGGCAGACAACTGCAGTATCTGATCCAGTGGAAGGGTTACCCACCTGAGGACAACTCTTGGGAACCTGCAAGGAACCTACATGCACCACGCTTAATTCAAGCTTTCCACCGAGACCACCCGGAAGTGATGTCCAGTCTGGGCGTTCAGTGTCCGCCCTTAGGAGGGGGGCACTGTCAGGAGGCACAAGCTGCCTCCGTCCGCCGGGCTCCACGGCGCATGCGCGGAGGACTCACGCTGCGCCGTACACTCGTTCGCGGCCCAGTGGTGCGGCGCGCGCGGGTGCACGGCGGTCCCCGTGTGCGCGCCGTGGCCGTGCGGGTGCCCGGCGGCGCGTCACGCTGACGCGCTCGCCGGTGGGCTACTTCTGACGGCTCCAGCGCCCAGTCGGGTTGCTGGTTAGTCGTCAGCTGTGCCCTGTCCTCTGTACCTGAGTTTCCCTAGTGTATTCCCTGTGCTACTCTGCAAGTTAAACGGATAATCTCTCTGCCTGCTGGATACCCCTGACCTCTGCTAAGTAAACGGACTACTCTCTCTGCCTGCCAGATACCCCTGACCTCTGCTAAGTAAACGGACTACTCTCTCTGCCTGCCAGATACCCCTGACCTCTGCTAAGTAAACGGACTACTCTCTCTGCCTGCCGGATACCCCTGACCTCTGCTAAGTAAACGGACTACTCTCTCTGCCTGCCGGATACCTCTGACCTCTGCTTGTTTAACGGATTACCCCTTGTCTGCCTGATACCCCTGATCTCAGCCTGTTACACGGACTTGCTCTTGCCAGAAACCCCAGTTTCAGCTAACCATTTGTTGCAGCTTCTTCTGTGTCCACGGCTACACGGACTTCCTTCAGGAATCCAGTCCCTTCCGGAAGCCCGTGCCTCCGCGTGCCCCCAACTCCCTGTATCACCTCCAGGGGTCGGGTGCGCGTGGTCGTAAGGGCGAGCCGCTCTCGGCATCTCGGCCTCGGTGAGTATAGTCTTGACACTCATCCTGAGGAAAGCTAGGAATGCAGGGGACCTCAAGTATGAGAATGCTAAAGTCCTTATATTTCCAGACTATTCCATTGAAACACAACGACAGAGGAAATCGTTCGATCATGTGCTATCCCAACTTTGGCCAAAAACCTGAAGTACAACATGCTATTTCCCACCAGACTCTGGGTTCAAGATGGAGAAAGAGTGAGATTCTTCACATCACCTGAAGAGGCGTCTTCCTGGCTCGACACGATCTGGGTGGGATGAAGCAAGTATAAATCCTACAGTTCCTTGTTGCAACTTACTCTTTCATGCTGAGCACTTATATCAGGCTTTTTGGCTTTATCTGCTGTTGGATTTTATCTTCCCCTCTGACACCGAGACTCCAGTGGAAATGGCGGCCTCCCCCTTTCTTGCACTGAATGTTATCCTGCAATGGGGAGTGAGGGAACACAGTCTCCAGCACCTCCCTGCAGATGGGTGATCTGGATGGATTTTTCATCTGTCCCCTCTCCATCTCCCCTCCTCCTCGCCCTATTTGCCATTAGCTGGGAAACATTGTCTAAGCCAGAAACCCACGTTTGATTGTTTTTTTTTAATTTATTTCCTTTTTGCTCTCCCAGGCATGTCTGTCTAATTACACACCTACATCAAGTTTTTGTACCCCCAGCTTGCTGGGAGACTGGCACCACATCTTTTATCCGGATGACCCTACCTGTTATGGGTCAGCAGACTTATGTCTAGTAAGCCTCTTGCACACGTTTCCTCCGAAACATGGTGGTTTGCCATGTTGCTCTTGGGAAGGAATGCCACCCACTGTTCTGGGGGGGGGGGGGGCTGGCAGGAAGGGGGGGTTGTTTTGTTATTGGTTTTGTTTGTTTTATTGTTTATTATGAAAATGTATATCTGACAGTCATTTGGGCCTATAATTTTACCGCCCTTTAAGGGCTGCTCTCGCTATGCTATGTGTTTTTTTTTTTGCTTTTGCGCCATCCCGGTTGGGCTTATCCCCTGAATACTCTCCATTGTTGATATACTTGATAGGGGAATGGCATTGCTAATAATTATTTCATGGAACACTAGGGGCCTAAACTCCCTAGTGAAGCAGTCACTGGTGTTTCAATTCTTAAAGTCCCACAATTCTTATATTTGTGTTCTCCAGGAAACCCACCTAGTGGGGAGGAAGACTCTTAGCCTAAAAAAACCCTGGGTTGGCCATCAGTACCACTCAACATTTTCCAACTTTACCAGGGGGGGGTAGTATACTTGTATGCAAATCCGTGCTGTTTAAGCTTCTGGGGCTGAGGCTTGACCCGGATGGACGATACATTATAATGCATGCAATGGTGGAAAGTCTAGTGCTTGTGGGTGTCTATATACCTCCCCCTGCCTAGGTCAAACTGCTCCATAAGTTGGGTCCCCTTCTTGCCAATTACCATACAGATAATCTGCTGCTTACGGAGGACCTTAATATGACACCTAACCCTGGGCTGGATCGCCTTAACTCAACCGGGGGATCCACCTCAGATCTGTCGGTCTGGGGTGCTCGCTCCCCAAATTCTTCTTCTTTAAAAAATTGGATTCTATTATCTCCACCTTTGTCTGGGCTGGGAAAACCCCGAGACTGGCAAAGCGGACGCTCCAGCTCCCCCTGTCCGAGGGAGGACTGGCCATGCCTCACTTCCAGCTCTACTATTGGGCGGCAGTCCTGGTAACGGTCTGGTGGTGGTTTGACCAGCCCAGACAGAATCCTGTGGTGACTCTTGAGGCAGCCATCCTGGCATCCTATGCGACATTAACCAACTTACCCTACAGGGGGCCCAAAGCCCACCCCCAAACAAGGACTCAAATGCGCATGACTATACAGGTGTGGCAGAGGGCGAGGTATATCTACAAGTCAGATTCCGTCATTTCACCACACACCCCTCTATGGGGTAATCCTATGCTGCCACATCTGTACGGGATCCCAGACCCCCAGCTGTGGGCGGCTAGAGGGATAATCACCATCAGGCACATATTCACGGATGGGTCCTTCTTCTCCTTTGAGACTCTACAGGGTAAATATGACAACCCCGCCACTATGAAGTTTAGATATTACCAACTCAGACACGCGAGACTGGCCCAATTCCCAGGTCCCCTGACCCTCCAGACTGACGCGATTGAAAGACTGCTCATTGCTAAACAGACATGGTCTCTGACTATACCACTAACATGGTCTCAGCAAAAGATTGTTTCATCTAAATCAAGTTCCTGCATAGGGCTTACTACAACCCTGTAAGACTAGCCAGCATATACCCTGGAATGAATGCTCTCTGCTCTAGATGTGGTTCATCTCCTGGCACATTCTTCCATATGGTATGGTCATACCCTGTGTTGCGTTCGTACTGGGAAAGCATACTGGAAGTCTAGGGCACCTTTGGAGACTGGTCCCTCAGTATGGACCCGACCTTGGCATTGCTTGGGAATATGGAAAACATTGAAGCCTCAAGGCATGAAAAACTATTTCTGTTCTATGCCCTATATTATGCAAGAAGAGAGATTCTCCTCAAATGGAAGCAGTCCACTCCCCCCTCGCAGCATATGTGGAAGGCCATGATAAACTCTGTCCTACCACTGTACAAGCTCACATACAAGAGTAGAAACTGCCCTAAAAAATTTGATAAGGTCTGGTCCCAATGAATTGACGCACATGGATAGAGCCTTAGAGCTCATAGGGAAACTTTAGGTAATATTGCTGTTCCTTAGAGTTATCTCCTGGTTACGGATAAGAATGCTACTCTATTATGCACCTAAGTAAACCCCCCCATCCCCCCTCTCCCCCTCCTCCTCCCTTCTCCCCCCCAATCCCTTTACCCCTCTCCTTCTCTCCTCTCCTCCTTTTTATTTAATCCGACGATACTATCAGGAACAATATTGTTGTTATGCTTAATTGCCAAAGATTACCATAGTCTGAAAAAGACTACTAGATGTATCTTGACTGTTACCTTAGACCTGTATGAGCTTATGTCTGTAATTGATGTCCATAAACTGTGTCACTGTCAACTTTTTATACTTTTAAACAAAAAACTATTTACTGAAAATGTGGAATAGACTCCCACCAGAGGTGCTTCTGGCCAGCTCAGTATATTGCTTTAAGAAAGGCCTGGATTAATTCCTAAATGTACATAATATAACTGGGTACTAACATTTATAGGTAAAGTTGATCTAGGGAAAATCCAATTGCCTCTCTGGGATCAAGAAGGAATTTTTCCCCCTGCTGTAGCAAATTGGATCATGCTTTTCTGGGGTTTTTTTCGCCTTCCTCTGGGTCAACTGTGGGTATGAGATTGGGTATATGGGATTGTATGATATTTCCTATTTTATTTTATTTTTATTTTTTTTATGGTTGAACTAGATAAACTTGTGTCTTTTTTCAACCTGACTAACTATGTAACTATATAACTATGGTTAACCAGGGCAAAAAGAGACACTGAAATTTTGGTATGAAGATAATTTACCTAGTTACGTTACTGGAGATTTAAAAGCAGAACAAAAATTGAAATGAATGCTCAAGAAAAAAAATGGACGCGTACAAAAATCATGTGTAAGGACATCCTATTGTATCCTCCTTTTGAGGCAAAGTTGGACATGAATGGCCTACCGAATGTATTGATTTCATTTTAACAAATACATGAATTCAAATACCTTACACAGTGAATGAGAATAAAAGCTAATTATACCTAACAAACAAGTCATGACAGTGCTCTTTTTGCCCATGAAGAGGAAGCATGCTTGAGTGAGTCTCAGCTCTTGGTTTACCCAGCAATATGAATCCAGTAGTTACTGAACTTCTGCTAATGTTATTGTTATATCACTAGGCATGTGTCTGAAATTCAGAAGCAAACAGCTATGCTTATGCAATATCTCAGTCACACTGTGCTATATGTGCACAACACATATATTTTCTGAAACTGGAGAACATAATGAAGTCACTTCCCTTGGTTAACATACATACTGTGCTGCGTCGGAGCAGTTTATGAAAGCAGAAGTTAATATATATGAGTTCAAGTCAACATACCTTGAAATGGTTGTAAGCGACAAAGAGCCACACGCAGCCATGTTAGCAGATCACTCCCTGTTATCAGCTAATACACACATATCACAACATGAAACTCTAAAAGGTACTGTGGGGATAATTAACAGAGTGAACTCTTGGGAGAGAACTACACATTGTGTAAATAAAAAACACCCATTGTTTCCCGGTACTGGAGGACAAACATCTTCAAAAATATCCTGTGGGATTATTGGCTCAGCACCAAAACCCACAGCTTGCATAAGTCAGAGATAATATCACAATGAACATGGCATAAAAACTACACAGATGGGAACAGCTCATAAACAAAACAATTCATTTATATAAGAATACCATAAAAAAAGATAGTCGCTGTTTCTGAAAAAAAAAAAAAAAAAGAATTAAGCTTGTGTAATAATAAGATTATAGACCCTTTCATCGCTCCCAATGTACTTCCATGCCCATGCTTAAAGTGATTGTAAACGCCCACCTACAGTAGTAAAACAACATGTTCAGTTTAAAACAGATATTAAATGCAAAATATTTTTGTATAGATATAAAACAAAACTTTATAAATACCCTTTTTCCCTCTTTTTATAAGTGATCACATTCCCTCTGTTCTCAGCTGCATAAGAGCTGGGGGGAGGAAAAGCAGCACATACACACTGAGTTTCCCAGTGAATGGCTGTGCAGGAGGGACATGTCAGGACAAGTCTGATCATTGGAGGAGAGCATTTAGAGTTCCCAGCATAACTAGAGAACTGACCACAGTGTGCTCTCCTGCTTAGTGTGGTCATTTAGTAATAGGAAAGCAGAGGGACTGGAAGGATCACCAGGGATTTCACATAAAGGAAGTAATACAAAGAGAACAGGATACTTTCTCATACAAGTACATGGTACAGCAGGCACATATCAGGAATAGGAAGTGTTGGGGTAACAAATGCTTTAATCTTCATACTTATAGTAACACAAATTGTTTAATGCTCACACCGGGAATAAAATGTTTTCAGGGGGACACATGCAGCTTTTTTCTTGCTTCCCCACCTTTTTATGATCTCCCACAAAACTTAGTGTCACCATCCAAATAACTGATTTAAAATGTCAATATCTGTTACACGCCCAGAAAAGAGGTGACAATAATGTTGTGATGTATCTATAGCGATGTACTTTCAAATTTACTTTAAATTTGGACTCCCAGCCACCCCTTCAGTCTTACACAGTTGTACACTCTCCTCTCCTGTACTGCAATTGCTTGCTCTGATTTTACCGCACACTGTGAGCTCTTACAGTGTGCATTAGAAGCTGCAGAAAGTCATATAGAGCCTGCCTAATATCCTGTCGGGGGGACATTCAGCATGGCCCAGCCCTTACCTCCCCAAGCCTTACGGTCATTGGCCCCTTCCTTTCATTAACTGGATTTCAGTTCTTTCAATCATGGAGGATCAGCATCTCATGTGGACATTACCACAGCTTCTTATTTTCAGGAGCCAATGTGCAGTATTCTTGTGGCCTCTCCCATCAGCCCAATCTGCCTTTGTTGCATTTAAGAGTAAAGGGACCAAGTGACTGTGTCACTGGGTATAAAATAAAGTATGTAATGAAAATGGAAATATTTTTTCCAATTGGGGATATTCACTTCCTGTCCCATAGCTAAAACAGGAAGTGAGAGGAAATCCCTTTAAAATGAGGGAATCACCAGAACTAATGTCCCTTTTGAAGATTTTCCCTCTATTAGTATTCTAAAATCAACCCAAAAATTGGTATTTTCTTTTACATCCACTTTCTATGATAATAGTAAACAGGAGAAACACAGACAATGAATTTCCCAAACGGGGGCGCAGACAGCAAAAACAACTGCCAGGTGTTCTAATCTCTCTCTACTCTAACATTTTTTTTAAAAGTTTTGCCTTTAGTTACACTTTAACCACTTCAGCCCTGGAAGATTTGGCTGCTCAATGACCAGGCCATTTTTTGCGATACGGCACTGCGTCGCTTTAACTGACAATTGCTTGGTCGTGTGACGTTATACCCAAACAAAATTGATGTCCTTTTTTCCCACAAATAGAGCTTTCTTTTGGTGGTATTTGATCACCTCTGCGGTTTTTGTTTTTTGCGCTATAAAAAAAAGAAGATCGACAAATTTGAAAAAAACACTTTTTGTTATACTAAATATCCCACTTTTTTTCAAAAAAACAAATTTTTTCCTCTTTCCTCAGTTTGGGCCGATATGTATTCTTCTACATATTGGTAATTGGTAAAAAAAAAAATGCAATAAGCGTATATTGATTGGTTTGCTCAAAAGTTATAGCATCTACAAAATAGGGGATAGATTTATGGCATTTCTATTATTATTATTTTTTTACTAGTAATTGCGAGGATCTGTGATTTTTATCAGGACTGTGATATTGCGGCAGAAAAATTGGACACTTTTGACACGTTTTTGGGACCAATGACAATTATACAGCAATCAGTGCTATAAAAATGCACTGATTACTGTATAAATGTGACTTACATGGAAGGGGTTAACACTAGGGGGCGATCAAGGGGTTAACTGTGTTCCCTAGGTGTGTTCTAACTGTAGGGGGGATGAGACTGACTAGGGGAAGAGAGAGATCGGTGTTCATACTTTGTATGAACACACGATCTGTCTCCTCTCCCCTGAGAGAACCGGGATCTATGTGTTTACACACGCTGCGGGGGCGCGTGCCCCCATAGTGGCCAAAAGGCGAAGTGAAGTAATGTAACGTCGATTTGCCCAGCCGAGCCAACCTGCTGCAGTAAAACTGCAGCGGCTGGTCCGGAAGTGGTTAAATATTCAGTAAAGGGAGGCGCATGCGCGGTCAGCTCCAAGATGGCTGCTTAAGTCCGGAGCTCCGCACTGCCTCAGCCATACGGCGCACATAGCAGGGGATCCGGGGCCCCGGAGGCCGCAAATTGCACACACACCGCGGGCAGAACGGCTGGGGCACGAGCCTATGAAGGCAGGATCGTGCAGGAGGGACCTGGAGCCGCGATTTAGAGCCTCGGCGGGACGGGCCGAATCCAAGATGGCGGACGCCATGCTGCAGACGGCACAGAATGCTGCACAGCACACTGAGGAAAGACAGGGAGACAAGCTGTCCTATGCTGCAGTCACCCGCTCTAACCATCCTGGAACTCCAGTGAGTACAACTAAACCTGCTACTCCCACCCCTGCACTGATAGAGCCCACCACTACACAGTCGCTGGAGGAGCTTCAGCACATGTCCATGGGGCCTACTTCTCCTACCTCAGGAACAGGGCCTGTTTTGACTGACTTATCATCTCACACATTGCTCTCTGCTCCAGACCTCTTCTCCCAATTGTCAGCACTTCTTGACAGAGGTCTAGCACAAACTGCAGCCAAAATCACGGGAGACATTAGGGAAGATTTCCAAGTACTGGGCTCCCGGATGGAAGCAATTGAGGACAAACTGGATCAGACTATCTCTAAGACCAGGCAAAATTCTGCACACATCCAGGTAATACAGGATCAGCTGGACATTGCGCTCTCCCGTATTGATGATCTCGAAAACAGATCTAGAAGGGAGAACTTCAGAATAAGGGGGCTCCCAGAATCGATAACAGACACAATATCAGTTGTTCAAGACTTTCTTAAACTACTTATCCCTGACATACCGTCCCATAAGTTGGAGATTGACCGAGCCCACAGGACACTGGGACCCCTCAGGAAAGATGGCCTGCCTAGGGACATAGTGGTCAAACTTCACTACTTTTCGGTGAAGGAAGAAGTTATGAAAAAATGCAGATATCAGCACCCACTCACATGCAGAGGCCATGCAATACAAGTATTTGCTGACATTTCGCCAACCACAATACAGAAAAGAAGGTCGCTGAAACCCCTGCTCACGGTTCTGGCTCAACATGATATCAAATATAAATGGGCCTTCCCCTTTGCACTGAAGTTTGACTACAAAGGCAAGACACACTCCTTTCGTAATCTACAAGAAGGAGAACGGCTCCTCCTGGACCTCCGTCTCATCTCACAAGAATCAGCAATGGACTTAACGAATTCGTCTGCAAGCTCTTTCAAACGCCCTTCTCCAGCGAGTCCACTTCAGCCGGTTTGGGACAAACCCAAATACAAACGCTCCAAAGAGGCCAGACCCCCGTGACACAGCGAGTCAAGAATTTTTTTTTCTTTTTTCTAATAACACTAACTTTGTTTTTGATCTCTCTCCTCAGTGTGTAGTCTGAGCTTAGAGAGAATTGGGGACAGATGTCTCCTTAATGGGGGGGGGGTGGGGGGGAGAGGGGGGATGAGTTCTGGAGGGGATTTATTTTACAGGGAAGGGAAGAGAAGAGAAAGAGAGAATGCCTTTTTCCCCCTTTTGCCTGTTTTATTCGTCTCCCCCCCCCCCTTTTTTTTTTTTTTTTTTTTTTTTCTTTTTCTCTTGACCAATTAATTATTTATTGCCATCTACACCCATATGGGTCCCTCTTACGGGAAGCTCACTATAGAAAAACAGCGTTGCTGTGGGCTCTCCTTGCCGGTACCCAGGGCTTACTGTTATCTCCTCGTTTTCCACTGGTACCCTGGTGGTTTCAGGCATGCTGTTACTACTTCTAAAATCCGTGAAAGTTTTATATCTAATATTTGTTGTAGAAATGCTTGCTGGAGGGGCCCGGTTCCACTCCCCCTAGGCTAATTACTAACGAGTCCATCCCCCCACCCCCGGGTTCCTTTCTGACCCGGGGGTGGGGGGTCTGGTGGGTGGTGGGCGGTTGGGGACACCGGATCCCCCAAATTAGAGTGATTATATTTTTACAGTTTGGTTGTTTAACCTAAGGTGCGCCGGGGCTGGGGCAGTCTTGCTGTGCCTCCCCCTACCCCGAGGTTTTGGTAATTCCTTCTCCCTGGGTTAGGTGTCCGCCCGGTACACAGGGACAGGACATGTATGGCTCTACATTGAGTGATTGGCTCCTAAGCCTTCGCTGCACTCTCAGGCCCCTAGGAGGCCTGAAATGTCCTCCCTCAACTTCCCCTTTTTTCTTCCTCCTTCTCTTTTTTCTAACTTCTCTTGTTCCTGCAGTTGGTCGTCTGCCTGTGGGTGTCCATGTTCCTCACGAGATGCGACAGGTCTCTTTCTCTACACTCGCTACGATTTCCCTCAGCTTCGTGGATCAGGTAAGCGTTGGTGGATGGGGAGCGGGCCCACCCCCTGTGCTCCATGGCTGTTGACAATGTATCACCTCCCCCACTTCGGGTGGCGACTCATAATGCTCAAGGGCTGAACTCACCTTCTAAACGAAGGAAGGTCCTGGATTATATGAAGTCCCGCAAAATAGATATCCTGTTTCTCCAAGAGACGCACTTCCCGATCCGGTACAGTCCCCCCTTCATTCATGCACATTTCCCCTTATTCTATTTAGCTAATGCGGAAGATAAAACTAGAGGGGTAGCTATTCTCATCTCCAAGAGTTGTAGATTCACTGAACAACAGGTGCTGCAGGACCCAGAAGGGAGGTTTGTCCTGGTGAAGGGATCTATAGAGGGTAGATTAGTTTCCCTGGTATCCTACTACGCCCCGAACACAGGACAACTGAAATTCTTCAGTAATCTGTTCAAGACTCTTGACCCCCTACTGGAAGGTTCCATAATCTTAGGCGGAGACTCGAATGTTGCCTTCGACCAAGGTCTAGATAGGTCCAAACCCCCACGGGCGCAGTCCGTTCGCCCAACCAGAACTAGCTCTAAGATAGCTAAATTGATATACTTACATGGCCTCACGGACATTTGGAGAGAACTTAACCCAACAAAAAAAGACTACACTCATTTCTCCCATGCACACCAATCATATGCCCGTCTGGATCATTTATTAATCTCCAATAGCCTAATTCCGTCAGCCAGAAAAGCACAAATTTCAGACACAGTATGGTCAGACCACTCCTTGTTGAGTGTAACAATAAACAACCTTGCTACACAAACCAAACCCACCTTCTGGAGATTACCAGAAACAATTCTCTCTGACCCTATCAGGAAAGTTGAAATCGAAAAGGCTATCTCAGAATACTTTACATTAAATAATACTGCTGATGTTTCTGCTGAAACCTTATGGGCGGCTCATAAGGCGACCATTCGGGGGAAACTAATCCAACTTTCCTCCCAAATTAAAAGGGAACATAGGGTGGACATAGATAATCTCGAAAAGACCTTTCACAAATTGTGTTCGGAACACAAGAGAGACCCAGCCAGGGTTCCGGTATCCAGACTGGACGCTGCACGTTTGGAGCTCAATCTAGCTCTCACAGTTAAAGCAGAAAAACGCATTTTATGGCAAGGAGCAAAATACTACTACCAAAAAGATAAACCTGGATCTCTCTTGGCCTCCCGACTCACACCACGCGCTCACTCGTACTCCTTCCCCAGAATTAAAATAGCAGGCCAACAACACACGGCAAATCCTCTGAAAGTCATGGAAGCTTTCCATGGCTACTATGCGAATCTTTATAGCAACCATAAGTCGAGTGGGACCCGGGATGTTGACAAATTCTTGGATGACTTGCCGATTCCCACTCTGTCGGCAGAACACAGAGATAGACTGGAGGCCCCAGTCTCAACTGAGGAAGTACTAGAGGTAATAAAAAACCTAAAGAGACGCTCGGCCCCGGGTCCAGATGGCTTCTCCACGCCATATTATAAAGCTTTTGCGAACACCTTAGCGCCGTTTCTAGCTAAATTTATTAACTCTAAAATTACTGGGGAACCTCTGGGCCCACAGCTGAATACTGCGTTCATCACCGTCATCCCCAAACCAGATAAAGATCCGGGAGAAGTGTCCAACTACAGACCCATTTCTTTGATCAATAATGATCTTAAAATAATGACCAAAGTTATGGCTGACCGCTTAGCATCCTTTATTGGGTCTTATATAGAAAAAGACCAGGTAGGGTTCATTCCTGGACGACAGGGTCCAGACCAGATCAGAAGAACTGTTGATGTGGTCTCGATCTTACAGTCGGGATGGGATGGCGGTGGTGATCAACAAGGTATGCTGTTGTCGCTAGACCTACAAAAGGCTTTCGACTCTGTCTCCTGGTCTTATCTATTTACTATTCTAGAAAGATGGGGCTTTGGCCCCCGATTTTCCGGCCTACTTAAATCATTATATTCTAACCCAGAGGCTAGGATTAAATTACAGGGGCAATTGTCAGAACCCATTAAAATAGCGAGAGGGACACGCCAGGGATGCCCGCTGTCGCCACTTATATTCGCGATAGCAATTGAATCGCTGGCAATTGCTATCCGTACTAACCCAGACATAGCAGGGGTCAGGTGTGGCCCCAAAATTCACAAATGCGGCTTATTTGCCGATGATCTCATTCTCTACCTTACGTCCCCGATTATTTCCCTCCCTGTTGTCTGTAAACTCCTGGAACAATTTGCCAAGACCTCAGGACTACATGTCAACTATTCTAAATCTCAAGCACTCAATGTGTCACTCCCAGAGTCACTAGTATCCCAGTTAAAGGCCTCCTTCCGCTTCTCGTGGAGCGAGTCCTCCATACGATACCTTGGTATCAATCTCACACCTAAATTTGAACAACTATACCAGGCTAATTACCCCCCAATCTACAAAAAATTGGAATCAGATCTTAAACAATGGTCCCCGCACAAAATTTCCTGGCTAGGTAAGATAAATTCTATCAAAATGACCCTACTCCCAAGATTATTATATATATTTCGCTCGCTCCCGATTGCCATCAACAAGGACCATCTCCTAGCGTTCCAAAATAAGGTAGTTAAATTCATTTGGGGAAAGTCTGGCCACCGATTGGCAAGACAGTCCTTATATAATCTGAGAAAAAGGGGGGGCCTAGGCCTCCCAAACTTCTTTTGGTACTACCAAGCTGCCAGGCTAGCTCAGCTTTCCACTGTCTATACTAAATCAGCCAAACCTGACTGGGTAGAAATGGAGAGACAAGCGGCTCCTTCTTTCACGATAGATTTTCTCCTCTGGTGCCCCCCACAGACTAGGCCTCCCATCCTATCCCCCTCCTTGTCACAGTCATTGAGAATCTGGGATACTCTTAGGAAGGACCCCTCTCTAGTCTCACAAAGCAAACCTCTGGCTCACGTTTTCCGTAACCCAGATTTCCCCCCGGGCCTAGATATTAATGCGTTTAGATGGTGGTTGGATAGGGGATTGTATCGGATCGGGAACTACTTTACCTCAGCTGGACCAATTTCTCTAGCCCATTGCATTAAACATCTGGACCTGCCCACGTCGGAGAGGTTCAGATATATGCAACTATCACATTTTCTTCACTCCATCTGGGTCTCTAAGCCGGACCCTCCTCAATTTACCCCATATGAATTATGGTGTGGACAGCTTCTGGAGCAGAGGGGGGGGATCTCCATAATCTACTCCTCGCTTGCAACAAACGACAGGAAAACAAAATTCATGCTAGAATGGGAGAAGGATTTTCAGAACTCCTGAGACCTGGAACACTGGCACACGACCTTCTTTAGATCCTTTAAAGGCATACTAAACATCTCATTAATTGAAGCTAGCTTGAAGGTCATCACTAGATGGTATCTAACTCCCTCCAGACTTTCCATCATGTTCCCCTCGGTATCTCCACTATGCTTCCGCGGATGCCACATGAGGGGCACCATGATACACATTTGGTGGGAATGCCCTAAAATCAGAAGCTTTTGGACTAAAATCTTTCAAATAATCTCTAAAGTCACAGCCCTGACGGTCCCCAGGTCTCCTCTGATGGCTCTTCTCAATCACCAAGTTCCAGGGGCACCGAAATACAAGCATAAACTAATATTCTTCATCCTGCTTGGTGCCAAACTCACTCTGGCCAAAGCATGGAAGCTCCCTAAGGTCTCTGTTATAGCAGCAAAACGTAAAATCTCATGGATAATGGCCCAAGAGAAGATGGTGAGTTCCATGCTCGACACCTCAGTACAGTTTGAGAAGACTTGGGAACCATGGGCTAAATACGTCGGAGTGGGTGTTCCCTCACTTAAAGTTAATAGTAATGAATAAACTCAGGAATGGACAGGCAGATGACTAACTCTTATCACTCTCTCTTTGTCTTTCTTTCACCTCTTTTCCTTCTTACCCCCCCCCCACTTACCTCCTTATCCCCTTACGGGATAACCCGGGTCATGACCCATGATAACTATAACCGACACTAGAACGGGTGTTAAGTTGATACCGGGACACTTTTTCGTTGCTTTAATTATATTCTGATTTCTCTGTATTTAGTTATTTTACCTGGATTAACTCTGGATTGATCTCTGTATCTGGTTTTGTATGTTGATAACTCAGACAATCCACACCAGAAGAATAGAAGACATAAATAATACCTTGCCTGACCTGAGGCCTCTAGTAGCAAGATGTGGTCTTCCTCCCCTGACACAGTGAGTTCCCTACTGGGGTGTTAGGAGACGAGGTGGTAAATAAAGTCATCAGACATTTAGAGGCCTGTGACGGTTTAATAATCGCCTCTTTAAATCACTCAGGTCACACAAGGTCTTCCTAAAGACTGTCTTCTCCTTAGTGAACATTATTGACCTAGAATTTATTGATTTATTTTGTACATTGAACCTATTTTTCAGCTGATACTCTGAATGTAACGGTATTTCATGTTATCCTTTTGAAAAACCAATAAAACTTTAAAACATAAAAAAAAAAAAAAAAAAAAAAAAAAAAATATTCAGTAAAGATAAGATTAAATATACAGTCAGGTCCATAAATATTGGGAAATCGACAAAATTCTAATCTTTTTGGCTCTATACACCACCAAAACGGATTTGAAATGAGATTAACAAGATGTACTTTAACTGCAGACTTTCAGCTTTAATTTGAGGGTATTTATATCCAAATCAGGTGAACGATGTAGGAATTACAACAGTTTGTATATGTGCCTCCCACTTTTTAAGGGACCAAAAGTAATGGGACAATTGGCTGCTCAGCTGTTCCATGGCCAGGTGTGTGTTATTCCCTTATTATCCTATTTACAAGGAGCAGATAAAAGATCCAGAGTTCATTTCAAGTGTGCTATTTGCATTTGGAATCTGTTGCTGTCAACTCTCAATATGAGATCCAACGAGCTGTCACTATCAGTGAAGCAATCCATCATTAGGCTGAAAAAACTAAACAAACCCATCAGAGAGATAGCAAAAACATTTGGTGTGGCCAAATCAACTATTTGGAATATCCTTAAAAAAGAAAGAATGCACCGGTGAGCTCAGCAACACCAAAAGATCCAGAAGACTGCGGAAAACAATTGTGGTGGATGACCAAAGAATTTTTTCCCTGGTGAAGAAAACACCCTTCACAACAGTTGGCCAGATCAAGATCTCCAGGAGGTAGGTGTATGTGTGTCAAAGTCAACAATCAAGAGAAGACTTCACCAGAGTGAATACAGAGGGTTCCCCACAAGAAGTAAACCATTGATGAGCCTCAAAAACAGGAAGGCCAGATTAGAGTTTGCCAAACAACATCTAAAAAAGCCTTCACAGTTCTGGAGCAACATCCTATGGACAGATGAGACCAAGATTAACTTGTACCAGAGTGATGGGAAGAGAAGAATATGGAGAAGGAAAGGAACTGCTCATGATCCAAAGCATACCACCTCATCAGTGAAGCATGGTGGTGGTAGTGTCATGGCGTGGGCATGTATGGCTGCCAATGGAACTGGTTCTCTTGTATTTATTGGTGATGTGACTGCTGACAAAAGCAGCAGGATGAATTCTGAAGTGTCTCGGGCAATATTATCTGCTCATATTCAGCAAATGCTTCAGAACTCATTGGACGGCGCTTCACAGTGCAGATGGACAATGACCCGAAGCATACTGCGAAAGCAACCAAATAGTTTTTTAAGGGAAAGAAGTGGAATGTTATGCAATGACCAAGTCAATCACCTGACCTGAATCTGTTTGAGCATGCGTTTCACTTGCTGAAGACAAAACTGAAGGGAAAATGCCCCAAGAACAAGCAGGAACTGAAGACAGTTGTGGTAGAGGCCTGGCAGAGCATCACCAGGGATGAAACCCAGCGTCTGGTGATGTTTATGTGTTCCAGACTTCAGGCTGTAATTGACTGCAAAGGATTTGCAACCAAGTATTAAAAAGTGAAAGTTTGATGGATGATTGTTAATCTGTCCCATTACTTTTGGTCCCTTAAAAAGTGGGAGGCACATATACAAACTGTTGTAATTCCTACACCAATCACCTGATTTGGATGTAAATACCCTCAAATTAAAGCTGAAAGTCTGCAGTTAAAGCACATCTTGTTTGTTTCATTTCAAATCCATTGTGGTGGTGTATGGAGCCAAAAAGATTATAATTGTGTTGATGTCCCAATATTTATTGACCTGACTGTAAATATAGCATAATTAAATGAGTAAAACATTTATACATTTATTTATTTATTTAGGTTTAATCACTATAAGTACTCAGAGACGGTCTTTTGACAGTCTGGCTGACTTTGGCCTAGTCAGTGATAAGTGTAGTACTACTGAATTCTCTTGAGGTTTGAAAGCTTACTTTGTTAAGAATCCAATACCTTTACTTCCTTGATTTCTGTGACACATAATCACTATGCTCTGTGAGTAGGCACTGCTGTGTCACACATTTAACAGAGACTGCTGCCTGAACTACAGAGGTGCTGAGAAGAGGAGTTTAAGGAGATGGAGTCAATACAGGAATCATCCTTGCAGGCAGCAAGGTACCATGGGATATGTAGTCCTTGGAAAGAAAAAGTAAACCGCAGAGGGGCAGATGCAATGGATGCAGGGAATCCAGAAAGTTCTGCAAATTGACCACCAAGTAAGCTTACAATGTATTGTCAAAAATAACTATGAGATGAGAAAAACTAATCTAAACTGACACTAATCTGAACTGACGCCTGCACTGGGTTTGGACGTTCAGAAACACACAGTCCTCCCTAACACTAGGGTGGTGCTTTTAAAAGGTGGCAAACTGGTATTTGGTCTTCTTCTTTTTAAAAGGTATTGTCATAGAAGGGTTATCACATACTTGGTCTTGTCTTGGTATCATAATTTTAAAATAAAACAATTCATAGAAAAGAGATTTAGATAAAGGAATAACAGAGTACAATGGGCAAATCCTACATGTACACAGGAGGAAACCCAACCCAAGTCAAATCTAAATCATTATACATGAGTTATATAACAAGAAAACGTAAAGAGCAAAAATGAAAGTGTAGTAAGCCATACGGACCAATCAAACATCTGATTATTGACAGAGGATCCGCAAAAATATAATTCTATTGCTATAAATTATTGTCTTTTCTTTTACTGAATATGCCTAGAAAGTCTTGTAAGGAATAATTGTACTCAGCTCATTAGTATATCTCTGCAGATTAAGCTTGACTGGAAATATAACTTTTAACCTTTACTATGGCTTTTTTTTGAGTGTTCTCGAATGATGAAGGTCCTATGAGTTAAAATTTACTTCAATTTACTTTTTTAGTTACCTGCAAACAGATGCAGCAGACAATTATTATTTTTTTCTTCATGGTGTTATATCAAAAAAGGATCCTTTGCTTTTAAACCTATGGTTTGATTGCTATGTGTCAGCTAGGTAACTAACTATTAAATAATAACTATTACATTTATGTGATTATCCACCATTTGTTTTCCATTACTGAACTTTGTGTAAATACATTATCATTTATGTCATCAAAAGTATTGAATCAACCAGTTATAAAAAGCAAAATTACATTTTTTCCAAAAAAAAAAGATATTCTTATCCTTTAAAAATCCAAAAGCTTCATTTGGTATTCTTGCACTATAACAAGCGAGGTCCATAAAGTGATTGTAAACCTTTTTTTCATAACAAACATGTTATACTTACCTCTCTATGCTTACCCGCTCTGTACAATAGAATGGCATGAAGCAGCCCCGATCCAACTCCTCTCGGGTCGTCTGCTGGCGCTCCTGAATCCTCCTCATCTCGGTGTGCCACCATAGGAAGCCACTTCTTATTGTGGCAAACCTGCAGACTCGATCCCAAGCCACACTGCCTCGTCCCAGATTTTGATTAAAAACAGGGGGAGCCAATGCCCTATGAGGAGGGACAGAGGAAAGAGCTGCTGTTCTCAGGCACAGCACTGGATCGAAATTGGGCTCAGGTAAGTATAAGGGGAGGGGGGCTGGGGGGGTTCTCCAGCACAGAAGGGTTTTTAGCTTAATGCAGAGAATGCCTTTATGACCACTTTAAACATTCTAGCATTAACCACAATACTGGACTTTTTTACCCCTTTCCAGTCCAGGCCATTTTTCAGTTTTCAGCACTGTCATGCTTTGATTGAGAATTGCTCAGTCATGCAACACTGTACCCAAATTCATTTTATATCATTTTTTCGTGACAGGCAGAGCTTTCTTTTGGTGGCATTCAATCACTGGGCTTTTTCCTTTTTTACTGTATAAAAGAACAAAATAAATAAATCTTTTCCCTAGTCTCTGTTATAAAATGTTGCTAATAAACAATCTTTCTTCATGCATTCAGACCAAAATGTATTCTGCTACATTTCCTTGGTGAAAAAACAAACAAACAAATAGGTGTATATTATTTAGTTTATGTGAAAATTATAGAGCCTATAAACCATGGTATATGTATTTGAACATTGATCAGTCCTGATGTACCGGCTGCCTATCTCATTTCTTCAGGCTCCAAAATGCCAGGATAGTACAAGTACACCCAACATGACCCCTTTTTGGAAAGTAGACAGTCTAAGATATTTAGTAAGGCCCCATTGACACTTTGCGATTTGCAATTGCAGGCAGAATTGACGCAATTCTGTCCGCAATTGCAAATCACACAGCAATCGCTGCAAAACACGACGCGCATTTTGGTGCCAATTGCAACCCATTCATGTGAATGGAGGTGCTTGTGCAGGGTGAGTAGGCGGTGAGGAGGTGATACAATGCCATGCTCTCTGAAGAGCGAGCTGAACAGGACTCGCTCTTCAGAGAGCACTGGACATGTGAATGAGGCCTTATGATGACACTGGGACTGGTGTGGTGGTGACTGAGGACACTGTGCCTGGTTGCACTGGTCTGGTCACATTGTCATATTGTGGCTGTAAATATGGACAGTTGCTGGCTGCTCTGATGACATTGCATGTTATTGTAGCTAGCCATTGCCTATGATCACCGCCATAGCAGTACATTATTTCCAAAGTGATTCTGCACTAGCTGTGTGTATATATACATATATATATATATATATATATATATATATATATATATATATATATATATATATATATATATACAGCGGGACGGAAAGTATTCAGACCCCCTTAAATTGTTCACTCTTTGTTATATTGCAGCCATTTGATAAAATCATTTAAGTTCATTTTTTTCCTCATTAATGTACACACAGCACCCCATATTGACAGAAAAACACAGAATTGTTGACATTTTTGCAGATTTATTAAAAAAGAAAAACTGAAATATCACATAGTCCTAAGTATTCAGACCCTTTGCTCAGTATTTAGTAGAAGCACCCTTTTGATCTAATACAGCCATGAGTCTTTTTGGAAAAAAAGATGCAACAAGTTTTTCACACCTGGATTTGGGGATCCTCTGCCATTCCTCCTTGCAGATCCTCTCCAGTTCTGTCAGGTTGGATGGTAAACGTTGGTGGACAGCCATTTTTAGGTGGCCCCAAAGATGCTCAATTGGGTTTAAGTCAGGGCTCTGACTGGGCCATTCATGAACAGTCACGGAGTTGTTGTGAAGCCATTCCTTCGTTATTTTAGCTGTGTGCTTAGGGTGATTGTCTTGTTGGAAGGTAAACCTTCGGCCCAGTCTGAGGTCCTGAGCACTCTGGAGAAGGTTTTCGTCCAGGATATCCCTGTACTTGGCCGCATTCATCTTTCCCTCGATTGCAACCAGTCGTCCTGTCCCTGCAGCTGAAAAACACCCCCACAGCATGATGCTGCCACCAACATGCTTCACTGTTGGGACTGTGTTGGACAGGTGATGAGCAGTGCCTGGTTTTCTCCACACATACCGCTTAGAATTAAGGCCAAAAAGTTCTATCTTGGTCTCATCAGACCAAAGAATCTTATTTCTCACCATCTTGGAGTCCTTCCGTTTTTTTTTAGCAAACTCTATGCAGGCTTTCATGTGTCTTGCACTGAGGAGAGGCTTCCGTCGGGCCACTCTGCCATAAAGCCCGACTGGTGGAGGGCTGCAGTGATGGTTGACTTTCTACAACTTTCTCCCATCTCCCGACTGCATCTCTGGAGCTAAGCCACAGTGATCTTTGGGTTCTTCTTTACCTCTCTCACCAAGGCTCTTCTCCCCCGATAACTCAGTTTGACCAGACGGCCAGCTCTAGGTCTTCCATGTAAAGATTATGGAGGCCACTGTGCTCTTAGGAACCTTAAGTGCAGCAGAAATTTTGCCTTGCCACAATTCTGTCTCTGAGCTCTTCAGGCAGTTCCTTTGACCTTATGATTTTCATTTGCTCTGACATGCACTGTGAGCTGTAAGGTCTTATATAGACAGTGTGTGGCTTTCCTAATCAAGTCCAATCAGTATAATCAAACACAGCTGGACTCAAATGAAGGCGTAGAACCATCTCAAGGATGATCAGAAGAAATGGACAGCACCTGAGTTAAATATATGAGTGTCACAGCAAAGGGTCTGAATACTTAGGACCATGTGATATTTCAGTTTTTTAATTTTTTGATAAATCTGCAAAAATGTCAACAATTCTGTGTTTTTCTGTCAATATGGGGTGCTGTGTGTACATTAATGAGGAAAAAAAAGAACTTAAATGATTTCAGAAAATGGCTGCAATATAACAAAGAGTGAAAAATGTAAGGGGGTCTGAATGCTTTCCTTCACCACTGTATATATATATATATATATATATATATATATATATATATATATATATATATATATATATATATATATATATATATATACATAAACTACAATTTATAGACCAAATTCATAACGTAAAAACCCATAGGAAATAAAAAACATAAGAAAAACATAAGAACAATGTAACATTTTAGAGAGATAAATACAAATCAAAATCTGAAAAAAAAAAAAAAAAAAAAAAAAAAAAAAAAATATATATATATATATATATATATATATATATATATATATATTTTTTTTTTTTTTTCCGTTTGTTTCTTTATCTACATGGGCCAGACTGAAAATGTTTGAAAGAAACTTGCACTGTGAAATATGCAGAGCGATCCAGTGTCTGAGTCACTAGCCCAGAAGGAGGATGCAGATCAGAAATCCGCCTCTCTAACTGGCATGCCTGCTTGGGATCAGAGACAGAATTGAAGCCAGAGAACCAGAATTTTCTTTTAATGAAGGTAAGCAATGGCCCCTTTTATTTCTGTTAGTACAGGTTTTCTTTAAGTCAAACTACTCTCTATTTTCCAGCATATAACGGTGTATAGATACTGATACCAATTAAGGTTTAAGTCTAAAGTTTCCATAGCTGACTGTCTAACATCCTTCTAGCATCACAGTAGATGATGTGTGCCCCAGCTGCAGTTCCTGGTACTAAGTAGGCCATGCTCCAGCTGATCCCTTCCAGTTGCCTAGAGACCTTTACTGAATTCAGACACACATTTATATTTCAAGCTAAACATCGAATTGCACCTATAAGTCTAAAAAGCACAACAAAAAAGTTACTAGCAGATGCGCTGGTCTAAAAGTCCAACTGTTGGCTAATATGGATGCTGATAAAAGTACATCAAATGTCTGACAGTTCATTGACACTGGCCACTGCAGCTCTCTGAGATTCCACCAGGTGGCCAGTACACATCTATACCAAAACAAAAACAAGAGAGAGCACACATCCGCCCTAGTGTAACACAGTTTATTAAATGCAAATTTAAAAAACGCATTACAATACACTTACAAAGGATGAAGAAATGACAGGCACATCTATAGGAATACTACAGATGTACCTGCCATTTCTTCATCCATTGTAAATGCATTGGATGCAGTTTTTAAAATTCTCATTTAACCATTTGCAAACTCTAGGCGTGCTAGACACACCCCAAAAAAAAAGTCTTCATTGTACACAGGGTGTGTCTAGTATATCCAGTCCTTTTACCCTGCTTACAAGATCCCCCCTGTCACAGTACACTGAATTCAGCTCTGATTAATCACAGCTGCATTGCCGAGTACACAGAGAAGGTCGCGGCTGCAGGAGCTGTAAAAAAAAACAGTCTGGCAATGTTTATCAACAACATTACTCAGCCGAAAATACAGAAAGCTACAATGAAACATTGTTTCATTTTGTATCTTTCTGTGTATTTATCTACAGATCAAAGGGATGAACTTCGATCTGCAGATGAAGTCAGTTAAAGCAACCTGACAAGTAGTCTTTTTTTTAATTACCATAAATGTTCCTCTGTTGAACTCCTTATTAACCCTTAGGCCCTTTCACACTGGGGCGGTTTGCAGGTGCTATTGCGCTAAAAATAGTGCCTGCAAACAAATCTGAAAATGCTGTGTCTCCAGTGTGAAAGCCCGAGGGCTTTCACACTGGAGCGGTGCGCTGGCAGGAGAGAAAAAAAACTCCTGCAAACAGTATCTTTGGAGCGTTGAAGGAGCGGTGTATTCACCGCTCCTAAACCACTCCTGCCCATTGAAATCAATGGGGCAGCACGGCTATACCACTGGCATATCGCCGCTTTACCACCAACGCCCCCCACCGCCCCAGTGTAAAAGGGGCCTTAGTTTACTCTTATCAGCCCTAATTAACTCCTTATTCTCCTTCTGCATTCAATGATGATTTTCCTAGTGATTTTTTTTCTATTTTTTATAAACTAATATTTAAAGTTTTTTCTGTTTTTGTTTGATTTGTTCAATAATATTTTAACACTGTTTACATATATTTACATGTATCACACTGAAAACAGTAAAACATTGAAAAAAAACTACTTTTCTTCATTTGTAAATAACTTTGCAATGCTTTCTAAAATCATAATTTTAGTGCTGTTTTAAACAGGACACATTACAGAATAAAATGCACACTTTATATGTGCAGTAACACCATTTATTTTTAAACTAACACTGCTTTTTTTGTTTCATTACATTAAAATGTTTACAGATTGGGATAAGATTATTGTTGCAGGACAATATAAATGGAAAATAAGCATTGTTTGTCCTTAAAAAAAAAGAAAAATGTATTACATTGTTATCTTAAAGTGGTTGTAAAGTCATAATCCTCAATAACTGTCATCCCCTCTATTTTACCAAGATACAAAGTACTGTGTGTCAGTTTTTTTTTATTCTAATCCCAAATACCTTTTCTCACAGCACCACTGTGCTGTCACATGTCCTCCTCTGCTCTCCTTCCCTGATCTAAGGAGAGCAGCTGGAGGGGCTGAGATTCCCCTCTGACTTCAGTCAGCCAGCCAGCAGAGGGAGGTCACGTGACTGCTCATCGTTGCTGTGCAAGAAGGTATTTAGGATTAGAATTTTCAAAAAACAGACACACTGTACTTTGTATATTGATAAAACATAGAGGATGCAAGTTATTTTTAAATGTTAGTGTAGCAGCAGGAGGGGAGGGACAAATAGGAGATTGGCTCTCACACACAAGGGAGAGGGAGAGATGCAAAGAATCAGAGCAGAGAGTGTGATGACAGAGGCATGTAAACTGGTATCATGGTCACCAGAAGTTCCACCAATCACTGCTTTCACTAGAGCAAGACAAACCTGTCTTTTGGAGAAAAACCTATTATGTATGTTGTTTATCCTAGACAGCTGGTGTCTCCCACCTGCAACATTGTTCCTGGAATACATTCAGGTGTAAGGCTGAGGATGTTTGCCTTCCAATTGTCTATTGTCCACCTGATCAGAAAAAGCAAGTCGTGTCATTATGCCCATGACAGGATTCAAAAAAGAATCTTGCTGCAATGAGACTTCTGACTCTTTCCTGATGTTTGATGTCTGCTATAGCCACATCATCATCCAGATTGGATGGCCTGCCAGCAGGATGGACCAACACTGCAGAGACATCCATATTAGCTGAAGTTCTAGGATGAGGATCAGAAGATGAGACTTATCAGATGACCAAATCCCCCGCATCATCAGGGCGTTCGGACCAAAATATGGGAATGAAGGAATTCCTCGATTTCCTCAGCCACATGACTAGATGTAACCTGGTCTTCATCTGTCCAGGAACTTGGTTGACTTGTCCCATGATGACAGAATGTTGCTCTATAGAGGTCTCAAGTAAAACTGGACAAATGGTATGTTCTCAAAAAGGCTATCGTGAAACTAAGAACTCTGATGCAAAAGGGGAAAGTCTGGTAACTCCTGGACTGGAAAGCTTGAATCTGGGACTGGAAAGTATGAAGTTTCCCCTGTGGAAGAAGCACTCTGGCATGAGCTCTGTATAGGACTTAACTATAAATAATTAATCAGTTTCAATGATGAGCTCTAAAGTTTCCCGATCCACCCGAACTGCTGCAATTTCTGGAGAGTAAAGGGCATATTGTCTGACAGAAGCCAACTCTGACTGTTCCCCCTACAGGAGGTTGTCCAAGTATTCTACAATGGGGATGCCACAAACTGCAGCAGGGTTAATACTAGGGCTAACATTCTGGTGAATACCCACAGTGCAGATGAGAGATCCAAAGTCAAGGTCACAAACTGGTAGTGAGGGACCCCCACAGCAAAACATTAGAAATGTAGATGCACCGAAAAGAGAGAGACATGCAGGATTGAATTCTTGATGTCAGAAGTCAGAAAGTATCCCTGAAAATGATGGATTCCATGTAGAATTTCTGGGTTCAAAGCTAGACATTTTAGAATTTGAGATAAAAAATGAGATGAATGTATGAGAATGGTAAACAAGTTGGAGGAAAGCCTCTGAAACCCTTCCACTACAGGAAATGCAGCAATGACACTTTGTTCCAAAAGACCCAAGAGAGCTCAGCAAAGCGACCCTACATCTGTTCATCACTGATAGTCAGTGCCAAAAAGAACAAGCTAAGGGTTAAAGAGGATTTCCAGCTTACACCTAACTAACTTTAAACTGCACCCCCCAAACACACATACACACACTAACAAAGCTATATAAGAGAATGGGTAAGAGTATACAGTACATCTTTTTTACGCAGGTTAGTTAACATAGGTGTTTGGAGGGGGCAGAAGACCGGTGTAAGACTGAGTAAACGTAAGCTGGAATTCTACTGTAATATTCAAAACTAATTCCCTAACTACCAGGATGTACTGCAATACCAGTGAGACAATGAGAAGGCCTGCAAGAAGGATCTGGTCAGTACCATGCACGCTACAAAAATACATAGTCGTCACAGAGAAACTGGGAAAAAAAATCCACTGGTTGCTAGAGCAATAAGGTGATGAACTATTATTATCTACATTGTGGTAGGTGGAGCTGCATGTGAACAACAGTTGTTGTAAATTAACCAGGGAAGACCTAAAACTAATCTGTGCGAGGTAGGTGATACTGCTTGGGCACAACTGCACATAAAATCCACAGCAGCTTTTACAATATCCAAAGCAAGGTTAAATAAATAGATAACAGGTACAAACTGGCTGTGGACTATATATAGCTCTGTGGTCTACATAAGCATTGTCTTTCTAAAGCCCAGAGAAGCTGTGCTGGAACATGTAGTGGCAGGGCAGCATAAAGCTACCTGACAAACTCAAGCTCTTAGGTCACAGGATACTAAAAATGATTGAATTGGGCACCAAATAATGTGCGTGTACTCCTGCGGGTGCACATGCGCTCCTGAATTACTGCGGTGTCATCCACAGACAGGGAGAAGGAGGGAGCAGGAAAGTAAAAACAGCTTTCCCCTTGAGTAGCCCTAAAGAAGAAGACTCCACCATGTAGCTCACTTGCGAAGTACAAGTCTATAAAAATGTGGTTCTAAAGCCTTAAGGTTTTTTACCTTAAGGCATATTATGCATTAGGGCAAAAAACATTCCAGTATCAGATCCCCTCCAGCCCCCACCTAAATACTTACCTGGCTCTTATTTCAATCCAGTGCTGTGTCTGAGAGCAGAATTGCTGCTTTCTCTTTCTCGCTCTCTTTCTTTCTCTCTCCACAAAGGGACAAAGGCAGCAGTGGGAGCCATTTGCTCTTGCTGCTGTCAATTACATCTTAAGAGGAGGAAGGCGGGGCAAAGGTACGCTGTGTGTGTGTCTCTATGGACATACAGAGTCCAGCTCGGAAACGAGCCTGCGTGTCTGCCTCCTATAGCAAGTGCTCGCTATGAGGGCAGACACTGAAGAGGGAGAATGGAGAGTGCCACTGTGGGACACAAGAAGAGGAGGTTCAGGGCCACTCAGGGCATAAAAACCATTGCACAGAGCAGGTAAGTATAACATGTTTTTCTTTTAATAAAAAGAATATGCCTTGAATAATGTTTTAATACAAAGTGACC
The DNA here is from genome assembly GCA_037952925.1 of Lithobates clamitans. Lineage (NCBI taxonomy): Eukaryota > Metazoa > Chordata > Amphibia > Anura > Ranidae > Lithobates > Lithobates clamitans. The sequence goes on from JBBGZY010000821.1 coordinate 201,881, forward strand.
AATATAATACCATATAGTTAGCCTCAATATTTAAAACAGAGGAACATCAACCAAACAAACTAAATAGGAACTGTATGTTGATAACTTCATAGGTTCCCAGACATCCTGGCCTGATCTGAATAGTGGAGTCCTGTGTGAACTGGAACACACAGTTAGACCCCTTTCAAACTGGGGCGTTTTTCAGGCACTTTAGCGTTAGAAAAAGCGCCTGTAAAGCCCCTGAAAGAAGCCTCATCTGCAATCCCAATGTGGAAGCCGAGCCCTTTCACACTGCCAGCGCCCAAAAAACGCTGGTAAAGAGCTGCTTAAGACCCTTTTCACACTGGGGCGTTTTTCAGGCATTCTTCGGGCGCTGGCAGTGTGAAAGGGTTTGGGCCATCGGCGCACCCAGCCTGGTGGCAAAAAAATGAAAGCGCTGCAAAGAAGCTGCTTGAAGGACTTTTTTGACACCCTGCCAGCGCAGCGCCCCAGTGTGAAAGCACTCGGGCTTTCACATTGAAATTGCAGATGAGACTTCTTTTCAGGCGCTTTACAGGCGCTTTTTTTTAACCCTAAAGCGCCTGAAAAGCACTCCAATGTGAAAGGGGTCTCAGTGTGAAAGCACTCGGGCTTTCACATTAGGATTGCAGATGAGGCTTCTTTCAGGCGCTTTACAGGCGCTTTTTTTACTGCTAAAGTGCCTGAAAAACGCCCCATTGTGAAAGGGGTCTTAGTTACTTATGACTGCCGGGCTGTCACAGAGAGAACACTAGTATAAATAATGAACCTTGAATCTGTGCTATATGGCTAACTGAAAAAGTCTCTAAGATTGTCATGTCCGGCCTGAATTTACGAGTAGCTGTAAAGGACTGGTCAAACTTTCAGACATTCAGAGCTGTCTCAGAGAAAATCAGTATAGAGTAAATTGGAAAACCTGCGCTCGGAGACTTCCAGCAAGATATCCTGCATGAATCTATCAATGTTCAATGACCGAGTGAGGAGACAATGAAGGAGACTTCCAGTAAGATATCCTGCATGAATCTATCAATGTTCAATGACCGAGTGAGGAGACAATGAAGGAGACTTCCAGTAAGATATCCTGCATGAATCTATCAATGTTCAATGACCGAGTGGAGGGACTTCCAGAATTTGACATATGTGACAGCTGTTGATAGCAAAAAAAAAAAACAAAACCTTCCAAACAAACAGAGAACAGCAGAGCACACTAGTGAGGCATGATTGTTGTAGTGGGGTTATCTTGTGCTGGCCAATGCTTTTTAGTGTTTATTTGTTCTGTAGGAACAGTAAAACCCAAGAGTCTAAAAATTCCTGTATCGCTCAATGGATGTGAAAGAAATACTAGATGTTTGGCCGTCTCTAATTTTAGTAATTCCAGAGTACCTGACCCAGAACAAGCATTCAGCCAGAAAAGTTAAATTGATACTAAAGGTTATTTTTTTTTTTTTGTTTAAAATAAAGAAGAAGTTATACTTTCGTTCTCTTTAAAACAATATTGCAGAGAGTGGTCTCTTATCCCCTTTCTGGCTGTTCCCCGCCACTGCTGCCTGCTCCTCTCTCCTCTGGGTGCCTGCAAAGCAAGGTGAGTGCCAAGGAGGCTCTTTCCTCATGGAAGTTTGACTTAGGCTGGATTCACACCTATGCATTTTTAGTGCTTTTTGGATTTTACAGATTTGCACTACAGAACGTATTCCATAGGAAACCATGTTATATGGACTGTAGTGCAAATCTGCAAAATGCAAAAAGCACTAAAACTGCATAGGTGTGAATCCAGCCTTACAGCAGCTCCTATGGCTTCTGTTGCTCTCAGTGTCTTCTTTGAATGCAGGAAGTGAGAGGAGCGGTGCTACAGACAAGACGGCACTGGAGCGGTGAGAGGAGTCAGGTAAGTATTTAGGATATCGAGATGGGGGGGGGGCGCTGAACAGGTAGCGAGGCATTTTTTTACACTAATGTAGAGTGTGCGTTAAAGTAGTATTAAATCCAAATGCAAACATTTATTAAATTGCAGTTTGCCAAGTCTTAGATGTGATGGCTGCATTAGTTTCCTTTTTTATGTTTTCTTTTTTTCTGGTAAGTCTGGTATTTTTTAACAGAACACAATCCCATGCAAATGGATCATATAGGGGGAATAAATAAACCATTTAACACTGACAGGGGTGGTTACAATGATCAGCTTTTATGTATTCATGTAAAACCTTTATCTACAAAGAAAGAAGACTGTTGCTGTAGCTGCTTGTGTTGGTAGCTGCTTGAGTAGCCACTCGATTGCTATTACAAGCAGTAGGAGTTGACCCCCTCCCGCCACATCCTGTGGCTTGCTGGGTCTCTCCCATTCTTCTGGGAGACCTGAGCTGGCCGGACAGCCAATCAAGGCCAGGATCAGCTTTGATCGGCTGTTCGGCAACAATCGGTACCATTTTTTAAAAAATATACAGCTTTCAAAAAAACTGATCTTGGTGTTTTGAATGCTTTTAAGTGCAGAGGAGGGATTTGGGGTCTCCCAGAGGGATGGGAGAGCCCCAGCAAGCCACGGAAGGTGACGGGAGATGCAGATCTCTCCATGAAAATGTACCTGTCATATGCCTATTGCTGTCACAAGGATATTTGCATCCCTTGTGACAGCAATATAAGTGATAAAAAAATATAAAAATTAAAGCAAGATTAAAAAAAAAGTAAAGTGCCCCCGTCCTCCAGTGCTCGGTACCGCAAGCACGCAAACAGCGATTGTCCCACACATGTGAGGTATCTCCGGGAACATCAGATCATGAACAGTAATTCTAGCACCAGATCTCTGTAAATCTAAAGTAATAACCTGTAAAGGCTTTTAAAGCGTTGCCTATGGATAGTAAAATTAACCTGTTTGTCGCTGTTGCACGGGCGTGTGCAATTTGAAAGCGGGACATGTTTGGTATCTACTGTATTTACTTGGTGCAACATCATCTTTTGTATGTTACAAAAAATTTGCTTATGTATTGTGCTTTTTTCCATTAAAAAAAAAAAAGTGTATTTTTCCCAAAAAAAAGCATTTGAAAAAGGCTGCACAAATACCGTGTGACATAGAAAATGGCAAAACCCACCAATTTATTCTCTAGGGCCTCTGCTTTAAAAAATATTTAATGTTTGGGGGTTTTAAGTAATATTCTAGCAAAAAATACTGATTGTTACATGTGAACAAAGGCCTGGACTGGAAGTGGTTAAAGGCATAGAAACACAAAGAATTGTATAAAATGTCATATTTATTAAACAATATTAAAAATGATTTATAAAACTCGTGGCATTATGTGTCACAAGCTGCGTGCCTAATGACATATAAAATAAAAAAAAAACCTTGCCAAATGCTATGCCTCACTTTCCCACTGATAATATAAGAAAGTCACGTAATAAGTCTATATTACTTTACATAGGAGGACATTTACTTCTTATTGGTAAATGCGGATAGGTCAGTGGTGCATGTATATCTCTCTCTCTGTGTTCCACAGGTAATACAGGGTCTGTTTCATTAGAATAGTGTCACTAGTATCAATGGAATACTTAAGATTACATGCATCCTCAAATTGTGCTGCACATGGAATTCAGGATTCCCTACATACACTGGTAGGTGCAGGGATACTAGAAGGAAAAAGGTGAACTCCTTTGAGTCAATGCTATCTGTAGCAACACTCTAATGGGGGTGGATGGTGGTTACTGCAATATGGTCCCTCTCAGCTGTATAATTAGTGATAACACAAGTCATTTCTGTATTTAGGAAACTCATTTATATGTATATATTCCCCTTTTAAAGAATCTCTTATCATTCTGACAGCCAGGCAGACATGGGACCATAATCACCATTCTCCTTGAGATCCCCAGAGCAAAGCGTAGAATAGGGAGCCATCCAGTTTTTTTTATTTTATGTATTACTAAAAATTCAGAATGTGACACATCAAATGCCATGAATTTTATAAGTGATTTTTAATATTGTTTAATAAGTATGACATTTTAGACAATTGTTTGTGATTTGGTGCCTTAAAACTCTGACATCTTGTTTTCCTTTCAAATAACAGCTCAGAGCTGATTGAAATAAGTGTTGGAATCACCATAGCTGGGGTCGAACTTTTTGACCTCTAGCTATCGAGGAAACCAGACAACTGCCACCTTTTTGTGTGCTTTATAGGGATTACTAAAGTGGTTGTAAACCTTTTACCACCGCTTTTGACCACAGCTAGGCCTAAAATAAGCCTTACCTGTAGCTACCCCGGATATCTCCTAAACCTGTACGGTTTAGCAGATAACCCCTGTATCTGCATGTGCCAACGTCATCGGCGCACGGAAGCAATGGCATGTCCGTGCCGTTGCTTCAGCTAGTATGCCATTACTGGCAGCTCCTGCGCGCCTGCGTGGGAGTGACCCCATTGTGGCTCCAGCCAATCACAGCGCCTGAGCCTGAGTTTTTCGGAAGTAACTCTGGGAGTGATGCCGCCGGCCGGAGCGGTGTAGGAGGACCGCTGCGGGGGTTTCTATCTAAGGTAAGTAATTCATAATGCACTAGTACGCTATGCATACTAGCGCATTATGCCTTTTTCTTGCAGGGTTTTTTTTTCTGGGGGGTTTACAACCACTTTAATATCAGTATTACCAAGTTGATTTTGTTATGGAAGAGTTAAAGTAGTTGTAAACCCTCACATGTACCCATTGACGTGACTAGCATTAGATGATACACAGAAATAAAACAAATATAAGATGTACCTGTTTATCTGCAGCCATTCCCTGTTCTGAAAACACACAGAAGTAAGGACTTCTCTTTAGTTCTATCAGCAGAAGGTGCGGATCTGAAGTCTTCACATGAAAGCTCTGAGCCCTGATTGGAGGAAGGGACATACCCCCTTCGCACAGTACAGAGAACAAGCACAGCTGTGGATAACAGCCACAGGCTGTGTGCTGCAGCTCCCTCTCCTGTCACCATTTAACTCTTGGTGTCAGTAAAAGTTGCCAGAACTGAGTTATGCTAATAACAGAACAAGGGAGCAGAGAGAAATGACATTGAATTTTGGAGAGAAACAAATACACAGTATAGCAGGATGTGCTTTTTTTTCATATTTCATGTCTGAGGTTTACAACAACTTTAACCACTTGAGCCCCGGACCATTATGCTGCCTAAGGACCAGAGGTCTTTTTCTAATTTGGCACTGCGTCGCTTTAACTTTTAATTGCGCGTTCATGCAATGCTGTACCCAAACGAAATTTGCGTCCTTTTCTTCCCACAAATAGAGCTTTCTTTTGATGGTATTTGATCACCTCTGCAGTTTTTATTTTTTGCGCTATAAACGGAAAAAGACCGAAAATTTTGAAAAAAAATGATATTTTCTACTTTTTGTTATCCACTTAAAGCCCCGGACCATTATGCTGCCTAAGGACCAGAGGTCTTTTTCCAATTTGGCACTGCGTCGCTTTAACTGCTAATTGCGCGGTCATGCAATGCTGTACCCGAACGAAATTTGCGTCCTTTTCTTCCCACAAATAGAGCTTTCTTTTGATGGTATTTGATCACCACTGCGGTTTTTATTTTTTGCGCTATAAACGGAAAAAGACCGAAAATTTTGAAAAAAAATGATATTTTCTACTTTTTGTTATAAAAAAAATCCAATAAACTAAATTTTAGTCATACATTTAGGCCAAAATGTATTCGGCCACATGTCTTTGGTAAAAAAAATGTCAATAAGCGTATATTTATTGGTTTGCGCAAAAGTTATAGCGTCTACAAACTAGGGTACATTTTCTGTAATTTACACAGCTTTTAGCTTATGACTGCCTATGTCATTTCTTGAGGTGCTAAAATGGCAGGGCAGTACAAACCCCCCCAAATGACCCCATTTTGGAAAGTAGACACCCCAAGGAAATTGCTGAGCGGAATGTTGAACCCATTGAATATTTTTTTTTTTTGTCCCAAGTGATTGAAAAATGACAAAAAAAAAAAAAAAAAAAATATTTACAAAAAGTTGTCACTAAATGATATATTGCTCACACAGGCCATGGGCCTATGTGGAATTGCACCCCAAAATACATTCAGCTGCTTCTCCTGAGTATGGGGATACCACATGTGTGGGACTTTTTGGGAGCCTAGCCGCGTACGGGGCCCCGAAAACCAATCACCGCCTTCAGGATTTCTAAGGGTGTAAATTTTTGATTTCACTCTTCACTGCCTATCACAGTTTCGGAGGCCATGGAATGCCCAGGTGGCACAAAACCCCCCAAAATGACCCCATTTTGGAAAGTAGACACCCCAAGCTATTTGCTGAGAGGCATATTGAGTCCATGGAATATTTTATATTTTGACACAAGTTGCGGGAAAGTGACACTTTTTTTTTTTTTTTTTCATAAAGTTGTCACTAAATGATATATTGCTCACACAGGCCATGGGCCTATGTGGAATTGCACCCCAAAATACATTTAGCTGCTTCTCCTGAGTATGGGGATACCACATGTGTGGGACTTTTTGGGAGCCTAGCCGCGTACGGGACCCCGAAAACCAATCACTGCCTTCAGGATTTCTAAGGGTGAAAATTTTTGATTTCACTCTTCACTGCCTATCACAGTTTCGGAGGCCATGGAATGCCCAGGTGGCACAAAACCCCCCCAAATGACCCCATTTTGGAAAGTAGACACCCCAAGCTATTTGCTGAGAGGCATGGTGAGTATTTTGCAGCTCTCATTTGTTTTTGAAAATGAAGAAAGACAAGAAAAAACATTTTTTTTTTTCTTTTTTCAATTTTCAAAACTTTGTGACAAAAAGTGAGGTCTGCAAAATACTCACTATACCTCTCAGCAAATAGCTTGGGGTGTCTACTTTCCAAAATGGGGTCATTTGGGGGGGTTTTGTGCCACCTGGGCATTCCATGGCCTCCGAAACTGTGATAGGCAGTGAAGAGTGAAATCAAAAATTCACGCCCTTAGAAAGCCTGAAGGCGGTGCTTGGTTTTCGGGGTCCCGTACACGGCTAGGCTCCCAAAAAGTCTCACACATGTGGTATCCCCGTACTCAGGAGAAGCAGCAGAATGTATTTTGGGGTGTAATTTCACATATTTCCATGGCATGTTTGAGCAATATATCATTTAGTGACAACTTTGTGCAAAAAAAAAAAAAAAAAAAATTTGTCTCTTTCCCGCAACTTGTGTCGCAATATAAAATATTCCATGGACTCGACATGCCTCTCAGCAAATAGCTTGGGGTGTCTACTTTCCAAAATGGGGTCATTTGGGGGGGGGGTTTGAACTGTCCTGGCATTTTATGCACAACATTTAGAAGCTTATGTCACACATCACCCACTCTTCTAACCACTTGAAGACAAAGCCCTTTCTGACACTTATTGTTTACATGAAAAAGTTTTTTTTTTTTGCAAAAAAATTACTTTGAACCCCCAAACATTATATATTTTTTTAAAGCAAATACCCTACAGATTAAAATGGTGGGTGTTTCATTTTTTTTTTTTCACACAGTAATTGCGCAGCGATTTTTCAAACGCATTTTTTGGGGAAAAAACACACTTTTTTTAATTTTAATGCACTAAAACACACTATATTGCCCAAATGTTTGATGAAATAAAAAAGATGATCTTAGGCCGAGTACATGGATACCAAACATGACATGCTTTAAAATTGCGCAAAAACGTGCAGTGGCAACAAAATAAATACATGTTGAAAATCCTTCAAAAGCCTTTACAGGTTACCACTTTAGATTTACAGAGGAGGTCTACTGGAAAAATTACTGCCCTCGATCTGGCCTTCGCGGTGATACCTCACATGCATGGTGCAATTGCTGTTTACGTTTGACGACAGACCGCCGCTTGCGTTCGCCTTAGCGCGAGAGCAGGGGGCGACAGGGGTGCTTTTTTTTTTTTTTTTTTTTCTTTATTATTTTTTTGCTTTTTTAATCTTACTTTTAAACTGTTCCTTTCATATTTTTTTTTTAATCATTTTTATTGTTATCTCGGGGATGTAAATATCCCCTATGATAGCAATAGGTAGTGACAGGTACTCTTTTTTGAAAAAATTGTGGTCTATTAGACCCTAGATCTCTCCTCTGCCCTCAAAGCATCTGACCACACCAAGATCGGTGTGATAAAATGCTTCCCCAATTTCCCAATGGCGCTATTTACATCCGGCGAAATCTAAGTCATAAAATGCTCGTAGCTTCCGGTTTCTTAGGCCATAGAGATGTTTGGAGCCACTCTGGTCTCTGATCAGCTCTATGGTCAGCTGGCTGAATCACCGGCTGCATTCTCAGGTTCCCTGTTGAGACAGGAGAGCCAGAGAAAAACACGGAAGACGGTGGGGGGGGGGCATTCCCTCCCACGGCTTGTAAAAGCAGTCTAGAGGCTAATTAGCCGCTAGGATTGCTTTTACATGAAAGCCGACCGCTGGCTGAAAAGAATGATACCAAGATGATACCTAAACCTGCAGGCATCATTCTGGTATAACCACTCAAAGTCGTGAATGGCGTACCTGAAGACAAAAAAATGGTTAACAATAAAGCACAGTAAACAGTAAAGTATAAATAATTACATACCTGAAAAACAAACATGATAAAACATAATAACAATAACAATAACAATAACAATAAAACATTGCAGAATAGAATACAGTAAAAAAGAGCAGAACAATAGAGAGAGAGAATAGAGAGAGAGAGAGAACAATAAAACGACAACTATTTTTTTTTATTTCATATATTTTTTTTTTTTTTACACTTTTTTTGTAACTAACTTTTATAACTGTAACCGGTTCCAGGTTCGGGTCTCTCAAAATGCGATGGCATCTTGGGAGACCCTGTGAAAGTGTGCCTAGTCTGTGGAATGCTGTACCCTACGCTAATACTCAACTAGTGAATGGTAGCGTTCAAAACATTCACCAATGCAAAGACCAGGATTGTCAGGACAGGAGGGACAATAATAGCGGGTGTCACGCCTATATCCGCGCTTGCTGCAGACACTACCTCTTTTTTGGGGGGGTTCGTTGGGTAGGGGTACTCGGGAGGACATAAAAATGCCTCTCATGCAGCCGACTGCATTTGGTTGGGGATGTAAATGGGGGAAGTACGGGCGCTGCAGAAGTGGTGGGCTCCCAATTAGGATTGGCGAATGCAGCAGGAAGGGCACTATGGGCACGACGGGCCTGTGTTTGTCTTTTTGGTGGCAGCGGGACACTACTTGTGCTTGGCACCTCACCAGCTTGAACTGCACTTATGGGACTCGCCACGTCACCAAGTGTTACTGCAGTGCTGGTTTGACTACGACCGGGGTGTACTACGCCGCTGGTGCTTGCCAGTTCCCCAAAACGCTACCAAAAAAACTGTTAGCGATCGCAGGGATCAGGCCTGATTCTGCGAACGCTGCAGTTATGCGTTTAGAGTTTTGTAAGTGACAGTGATCGATCGATACTGCACTTGGGTGGGCTGGGCTGGGCCGGGCGGAGGGGCAAAACGCAGGTGCTAGCAGGTATCTGGGCTGATCCCGCTAACACTGCGTTTTTGGGAACCCTAAACTGCTGGGGACACTAGTATAGATCAGATCGGATCAGATATTGATCCGTTCAGATACTATACCACTAAGGGAGGTGTATGCTGCGTGCGTGGGTGTTAGCGGTACTGGCGCTAACCTGACGCTGCCTGGGGCTGGTGCTTGCCAGTTCCCCAAAATGCTACCAAAAAAACTGTTAGCGATCGCAGGGATCAGGCCTTACTCTGCGAACGCTGCAGTTGTGCGTTTAGTGTTTTGTAAGTGACAGTGATCGATCGATACTGCACTTGGGTGGGCAGGGCTGGGCCGGGCGGAGGGGCAAAATGCAGGTGCTAGCAGGTATCTGGGCTGATCCCGCTAACACTGCGTTTTTGGGAACCCTAAACTGCTGGGGACACTAGTATAGATCTGATCGGATCAGATATTGATCTGTTCAGATACTATACCACTAAGGGAGGTGTATGGTGCGTGCGTGGGTGTTAGCGGTACTGGCGCTAACCTGACGCTGCCTGGGGCTGGTGCTGGTGCTTGCCAGTTCACCAAAATGCTACCAAAAAAACTGTTAGCGATCGCAGGGATCAGGCCTGACTCTGCGAACGCTGCAGTTATGCGTTTAGTGTTTTGTAAGTGACAGTGATCGATCGATACTGCACTTGGGTGGGCTGGGCTGGGTCGGGCGGAGGGGCAAAACGCAGGTGCTAGCAGGTATCTGTGCTGATCCCGCTAACACTGCGTTTTTGGGAACCCTAAACTGCTGGGGACGCTAGTATAGATCTGATCGGATCAGATATTGATGCGATCAGATACTATACCACTAAGGGAGGCGCATGCTGCGTGCGTGGGTGTTAGCGGTACTGGCGCTAATCTGACGCTGCCTGGGGCGACGCATATCACCGCCGGGCGATCGGGGGGCTAAACCTTTATTCGGTAATAAACGGCGGGTGCCCTGACACTATAAAAAATAAACGAACTAACCAGCGTCAACCGTAACGGTTATACGGTGATCAGTGGTGAAAGGGTTAACTAGGGGGCAATCAAGGGGTTAAAACATTTATTAGGTAGTATATGGGGGTCCCTGACGCTATAAAACGCTGACGGCGAACCTAAATATTTACCTCACTAACTAGCGTCACCAGCGACACTAATACAGCGATCAGAAAAATGATCGCTTAGTGACACTGGTGACAGGGGGTGATCAAGGGGTTAAAACTTTATTGGGGGGGGTTAGGGGGGTACCCTAGACCTACAGGGGGGTAACAGTAACTGTCCCAACACTGTAACTGTCACAAACTGACACTATGCAGTAATCAGAAAAAAAAAACAAAAAAAAAAAAAAACCTGCTGGTGTCAGTTTGTGACAGGGGGGGGGGGTTATTGGGGGGGGATCGGGGGGCGATCGGGGGGGGGGGATCGGGGTGTTTTGTATGCCTGGCATGTTCTACTGTGTGTGTGTGTGTTGGTGCACTCACATAGATGTCTTCTCTCCTCGGGCCGGAACGGAAAATACCGACCCGAGGGGAGATGACATCACTTCCTTTGCTGCTGTTTAGCATACAGCAGCAAAGGAGTGTTTTCATTGGCCGGCGGCGATCGCGAGGGGGGGGCCACGAACGGATGGCCTCCCCCTCGTCTCTGATCGCCGGGGGACAGAACGGGACCGCCTCGGGCGGCGGGGGGGGTCCGATCGGACCCCCCACCCGCGGGAGGCAAATCACGTACCCTGTACGTGATTTTGCCTGCCCGTGCCGCCTTGCCGACGTACATCGGCGTGAGGCGGTCCTTAAGTGGTTATAAAAAAAATCCAATAAACTCAATTTTAGTCATACATTTAGGCCAAAATGTATTCGGCCACATGTCTTTGGTAAAAAAAATGTCAATAAGCGTATATTTATTGGTTTGCGCAAAAGTTATAGCGTCTACAAACTAGGGTACATTTTCTGTAATTTACACAGCTTTTAGTTTATGACTGCCTATGTCATTTCTTGAGGTGCTAAAATGGCAGGGCAGTACAAAACCCCCCCAAATGACCCCATTTTGGAAAGTAGACACCCCAAGGAAATTGCTGAGAGGCATGTTGAACCCATTGAATATTTATTTTTTTTGTCCCAAGTGATTGAATAATGACAAAAAAAAAAAAAAAAATATTTACAAAAAGTTGTCACTAAATGATATATTGCTCACACAGGCCATGGGCCTATGTGGAATTGCACCCCAAAATACATTCAGCTGCTTCTCCTGAGTACGGGGATACCACATGTGTGGGACTTTTTGGGAGCCTAGCCGCGTACGGGACCCCGAAAACCAATCACCGCCTTCAGGATTTCTAAGGGTGTAAATTTTTGATTTCACTCTTCACTGCCTATCACAGTTTCGGAGGCCATAAAATGCCCAGGTGGCACAACCCCCCCCCAAATGACCCCATTTTGGAAAGTAGACACCCCAAGCTATTTGCTGAGAGGCATATTGAGTCCATGGAATATTTTATATTTTGACATAAGTTGCGGGAATGTGACACTTTTTTTTTTGCACAAAGTTGTCACTAAATGATATATTGCTCACACAGGCCATGGGCATATGTGGAATTGCACCCCAAAATACATTTAGCTGCTTCTCCTGAGTATGGGGATACCACATGTGTGGGACTTTTTGGGAGCCTAGCCGCGTACGGGGCCCCGAAAACCAATCACCGCCTTCAGCGTTTTTAAGGGCGTGAATTCTTGATTTTACTCTTCACTGCCTATCACCGTTTCGGAGGCCATGGAATGCCCAGGTGGCACAAAACCCCCCCAAATGACCCCATTTTGGAAAGTAGACACCCCAAGCTATTTGCTGAGAGGCATGGTGAGTATTTTGCAGCTCTCATTTGTTTTTGAAAATGAAGAAAGACAAGAAAAAACATTTTTTTTTTCTTTTTTCAAATTTCAAAACTTTGTGACAAAAAGTGAGGTCTGCAAAATACTCACTATACCTCTCAGCAAATAGCTTGGGGTGTCTACTTTCCAAAATGGGGTCATTTGGGGGGGTTTTGTGCCACCTGGGCATTCCATGGCCTCCGAAACTGTGATAGGCAGTGAAGAGTGAAATCAAAAATTCACGCCCTTAGAAAGCCTGAAGGCGGTGCTTGGTTTTCGGGGTCCTGTGCGCGGCTGGGCTCCCAAAAAGTCTCACACATGTGGTATCCCCATACTCAGGAGAAGTAGCAGAATGTATTTTGGGGTGTAATTTCACATATTCCCATGGCATGTTTGAGCAATATATCATTTAGTGACAACTTTGTGCAAAAAAAAAAAAAAAAAAAAATTTGTCTCTTTCCCGCAACTTGTGTCGCAATATAAAATATTCCATGGACTCGACATGCCTCTCAGCAAATAGCTTAGGGTGTCTACTTTCCAAAATGGGGTCATTTGGGGGGGTTTTGAACTGTCCTGGCATTTTATGCACAACATTTAGAAGCTTATGTCACACATCACCCACTCTTCTAACCACTTGAAGACAAAGCCCTTTCTGACACTTATTGTTTACATGAAAAAGTTATTTTTTTTTGTAAGAAAATTACTTTGAACCCCCAAACATTATATATTTTTTTTAAAGCAAATGCCCTACAGATTAAAATGGTGGGTGTTTCATTTTTTTTTTTCTCACAGTATTTGCGCAGCGATTTTTCAAACGCATTTTTTGGGGAAAAAACACACTTTTTTAAATTTTAATGCACTAAAACACACTATAGTGCCCAAATGTTTGATGAAATAAAAAAGATGATCTTAGGCCGAGTACATGGATACCAAACATGACATGCTTTACAATTGCGCACAAACGTGCAGTGGCAACAAAATAAATATATTTTTAAAAGCCTTTAAATGCCTTTACAGGTTACCACTTTAGATTTACAGAGGAGGTCTACTGCTAAAAATACTGCCCTCGATCTGACCTTCGCGGTGATACCTCACATGCATGGTGCAATTGCTGTTTACGTTTGACGACAGACCGCCGCTTGCGTTCGCCTTAGCGCAAGAGCAGGGGCGACAGGGGTGCTTTTTTTTTTTTTTTCTTTATTATTTTTTTGCTTTCTTATCTTATTTTTAAACTGTTCCTTTCATTTTTTTTTTTAATCATTTTTATTGTTATCTCGGGGAATGTAAATATCCCCTATGATAGCAATAGGTAGTGACAGGTACTCTTTTTAGAAAAAATTGGGGTCTATTAGACTCTAGAGCTCTCCTCTGCCCTCAAAGCATCTGACCACACCAAGATCGGTGTGATAAAATGCTTCCCCAATTTCCCAATGGCGCTATTTACATCTGGCGAAATCTAAGTCATAAAATACTCGTAGCTTCCGGTTTCTTAGGCCATAGAGATGTTTGGAGCCACTCTGGTCTCTGATCAGCTCTATGGTCAGCTGGCTGAATCACCGGCTGCATTCTCAGGTTCCCTGTTGAGACAGGAGAGCCAGAGAAAAACACGGAAGACGGTGGGGGGGGGGCATTCCCTCCCACGGCTTGTAAAGGCAGACTAGAGGCTAATTAGCCACTAGGATTGCTTTTACATGAAAGCCGACCGCTGGCTGAAAAGAATGATACCAAGATGATACCTAAACCTGCAGGCATCATTCTGGTATAACCACTCAAAGTCGTGAATGGCGTACCTGAAGACAAAAAAATGGTTAACAATAAAGCACAGTAAACGGTAAAGTATAAATAATTACATACCTGAAAAACAAACATGATAAAACATAATAACAATAAAACATTGCAGAATAGAATACAGTAAAGAAGAGCAGAACAATAGAGAGAGAGAATAGAGAGAGAGAACAATAAAACGACAACAATTTTTTTTTATTTTATATATATATATATTTTTTTTTAAACTTTTTTTGTAACTAACTTTTATAACGGTAACTGGTTCCAGGTTCGGGTCTCTCAAAATGCGATGGCATCTTGGGAGACCCTGTGAAAGTGTGCCTAGTCTGTGCAATGCTGTACCCTACGCTAATACTCAACTAGTGCATAGTAGCGTTCAAAACATTCACCAATGCAAAGACCAGGATTGTCAGGACAGGAGGGACAATAATAGCAGGTGTCACGCCTATATCCGCGCTTGCTGCAGACACAACATCTTTTTGGGGGGGTTCGTTTGGTAGGGGTACTTGGGAGGACATAAAGAAAATGCCTCTCATGCAGCCGACTGCATTTGGTTGGGGATGTGAATGGGGGAAGTACGGGCGCTGCAGAAGCGGTGGGTTCCCAATTAGGATTGGCGAATGCAGCAGGAAGGGCACTATGGGCACGACGGGCCTGTGTTTCTCTTTTTGGTGGCAGCGGGACACTACTTGTGCTTGCCACCTCACCAGCTTGAACTGCACTTATGGGACTCGCCACGTCACCAAGTGTTACTGCAGTGCTGGTTTGACTTCGACCGGGGTGTACTAGGCCGCTGGTGCTTGCCAGTTCACCAAAACGCTACAAAAAAAACTGTTAGCGATCGCAGGGATCAGGCCTGACTCTGCGAACGCTGCAGTTATGCGTTTAGTGTTTTGTAAGTGACAGTGATCGATCGATACTGCACTTGGGTGGGCTGGGCTGGGCCAGGCGGAGGGGCAAAACGCAGGTGCTAGCAGGTATCTGGGCTGATCCCGCTAACACTGCGTTTTTGGGAACCCTAAACTGCTGGGGACGCTAGTATAGATCTGATCGGATCAGATATTGATCCGTTCAGATACTATACCACTAAGGGAGGTGTATGGTGCGTGCGTGGGTGTTAGTGCTACTGGCGCTAACCTGACGCTGCCTGGGGCTGGTGCTTGCCAGTTCACCAAAATGCTACCAAAAAAACTGTTAGCGATCGCAGGGATCAGGCCTGACTCTGCAAACGCTGCAGTTATGCGTTTAGTGTTTTGTAAGTGACAGTGATCGATCAATACTGCACTTGGGTGGGCTGGGCGGAGGGGCAAAACGCAGGTGCTAGCAGGTATCTGGGCTGATCCCGCTAACACTGCTTTTTTGGGAACCCTAAACTGCTGGGGACACTAGTATAGATCTGATCGGGTCAGATATTGATCCGATCAGATACTATACCACTAAGGGAGGTGTACGGTGCGTGCGTGGGTGTTAGCGCTACTTGCGCTAACCTGACGCTGCCTGGGGCTGGTGCTTGCCAGTTCACCAAAATGCTACCAAAAAAACTGTTAGCGATCGCAGGAATCAGGCCTGACTCTGCGAACGCTGCAGTTATGCGTTTAGTGCCTTGTAAGTGACAGTGATCGATCGATACTGCACTTGGGCTGGGCCGAGCGGAGGGACAAAACGCAGGTGCTAGCAGGTATCTGGGCTGATCCCGCTAACGCTGCGTTTTTGGGAACCCTAAACTGCTGGGGACGCTAGTATAGATCTGATCAGATATTGATCCGTTCAGATACTATACCACTAAGGGAGGTGTATGCTGCGTGCGTGGGTGTTATCGGTACTGGCGCTAATTTGACGCTGCCTGGGGCGACGCATATCACCGCCGGGCGATCAGGGGGCTAAACCTTTATTCGGTAATAAACGGCTGGTTCCCTGACACTATAAAAAATAAACGAACTAAGCAGCGTCACCCGTAACGGTTATACGGTGATCAGTGGTGAAAGGGTTAACTAGGGGGCAATCAAGGGGTTAAAACATTTATTAGGTAGTATATGGGGGTCCCTGACGCTATAAAACGCTGACGGCGAACCTAAATATTTACCTCACTAACTAGCGTCACCAGCGACACTAATACAGCGATCAGAAAAATGATCGCTTAGTGACACTGGCGACAGGGGGTGATCAAGGGGTTAAAACTTTATTAGGGGGGGATAGGGGGGTACCCTAGACCTAAAGGGGGGTAATATTCACTGTCCCAACACTGTAACTGTCACAAACTGACACCAATGCAGTAATCAGAAAAAAAAAAAAAAAACTGCTGGGATCCGGGGGCGATCGGGGGGGGGGGGGCATCGGGGTGTTTTGTGTGCCTGGCATGTTCTACTGTGTTGTGTAGTGTTGGTGCACTCACAGTTCAGTCTTCTCTCCTCGGCGCTGCAACGGAATACCGAGCCGAGGAGAGATGACATCATTTCCTTTGCTGCTGTTTAGCATACAGCAGCAAAGGAAGTGATCTGATTGGCCGGCGGCGATCGCGAGGGGGGGGGGCCACGAACGGATGGCCTCCCCCTCACCTCCGATCGCCGGGGGACCAAACGGGACCGCCTCGGGCGGCGGGGGGGGGTCCGATCGGACCCCCCACCCGCGGGAAGCAAATCACGTACATGTACGTGATTTTGCCTGCCCATGCCGCCTTGCCGACGTAAATCGGCGTGAGGCGGTCCTTAAGTGGTTAAAATGTACAAAAAATGTTCTGTTTGAATTTCAAACAATTCTGCCCCTACTCAATGGCATTGTGAGAACGCGCGGTAATGGTTATTTACTGCTGTGACTTAAATGCTTGTTTAGGCTGCATTTATAACATATGTGTTATGTTCAGCATGCGTTGATACACGTTAACCACTTGAACTCGAGAGAGCTTCACCCCCTTCATGGCAAGGTCATTTTTTGCTATTCAGCACTGTGCTACTTTAACTGGTAATTGCGTGGCCATGCAACAATGTACGCAAATTTAATTTATATGCATTGTTATAAAAAAAAAATAAGTGTATAATACATGGTTTGTGTGAAAGTCATAGTGTCTACAAACTATGGTATATATATTTGAAAATTGATCAGTCCAGATGTACTGACGGCCTATGTCATTTCTTGAGGCCCTTAAAATGCCAGGACAGTACAAATACAACCCCCGCAAATGACCCCTTTTTGGAAAGTAGACAGTCTGAGATATTAAATAAGAGGCATGGCAGGTTTTTGAAGTTGTAACTTTTTGTCACAGTTTTTTGGAAAGGAAAGAAATTAAATAAAATGTGTTTTTTTCAAAAAAAAAATGTACATACTGTCACCAGTGTAGTTCAATGTCAGCAAGTAACTGTTGTAGCAGTGATTAGGGATACTGACTGGTGGCAATATGTTAAAAAAATTCATTTTGTTAATTTTTTATTAAATTTAAAAAAAAACTTTTTTCTCTATTGTTTTACATACTTTTCATCAGAGTGGTTCAGTGTCACCAGAGTGAATCTGTACTACTCTGGGGAAGTGATTGCTGTTAATGTCATGAATGGGGTACCTTCATAACAGCTGGAATTGGCTATTGTGTGCTGTGATTGGCCTACAGCTATCACATGGTACAGGGTGCTGTGATTGGCCCAGGTACCATGTGATAGCCGTGGGCCAATCACAGCATCATTATAGAAATCACAACTGTTATGAATGAAATTCATTCATAACAGCTTAGTTGACATTGTGATCATGTGATCGTATAGTGATCACATGATCCCCCGGCCACTAAAAGTGGCCAGGTATTGGAAGCTGCAACTCTCACTTTTCACTCTTCATTTTTCCTTTTTGCTCTTCCTTTTTTGCTCTTCCTTTTTTTTTCTTTTGCTCTTCCTTTTTCGCTCCTACATTTTTTTTTTTTCCTTTCGCTCTTCCTTTTTCACTCTTCCTTTTTTCCTTTCGCTCTTCCTTTTTCACTCTTCCTTTTTCGCTCTTCCTTTTTTTTTTTCCTTTCGCTCTTCCTTTTTCGCTTTTCCTTTTTTTTCCCTCTACCAGTTTCTGTTTTTATACAACTTCTTGTGAGTATGTAACTATATTAGTGAGAGCCAATCGGATTTACCCAGAGTCCTTTGCTCTTATGCCTCATTTACATATTGTCCATTTACAATGATTAGTATTGCTATTTAAGATCACCACTGTCACCCAGCACCTGTACCCTTGATGAAGTTACGCGTGTTGTGACGCAACTAGTCGGGAGCAGCTTGGTGACATCACTTCTGGTTACAGCCGTGACCGGAAGTCTTTTCATTTGTTTGACGCTTTTTTTGCTGCCTGGCCTGCTGTTGCCATTTTTATTGTAAAGGAGTTTTTAGATTTTTTTTTAATAAATTACTATTGAACCTTTAAACCTACTACATTATGGAGAGCCTTCTTTTTTATCTTCTATCTTGCGGCTTGGGAGAAACATTTTTTTAGGAAAGGACCGTGGAGACGGGAGAAAAAGTTACAGCGGCGATCCCTTGGACCTTGTGAGGAAAGCTTCAACAACAGGCTGGTCGTTTACTGTTGCCCCACCTATAGGATTGGGAGAAAACTTTCTTCTAGGAAAAGACTGTGGAGACCTAAAAAAAGCTGCAGTGATCCCGTGAAAGCTGTGAGGAAAGCTTCAACAACAGGCTGATCGTTCATTGTTGCCCCATTAGACCCGTTGGGGTCTATCTATAAGGTGAGAGGCTAGCACTACTGGGGCAGGATTGCAGAAAGACATGTTTACCATCTTACATCTTTAATTTGGACTCTTTCACCTGTCCTTATCCCCCTTATCTACTCTGATTTATATTTTTAACCTTGGAACTGATCATCTCTCTGAGTCACCTGATTTTTTTGGATGCTGATTACTCCTGGGAAACAATTTACTTTTAGTTTAGTTTTATGTGATACACTTTACTGGATTTCATTGCATTATTGCTCAGATATATATTATGGGATGCACCTTTTAGGACTTTGAAAACTTTTATATGAGTTTATATTTCATGAGCATCTGAGAATTTTTTTTTTTTTTTGACGTGCTATATTAGCGCTACTTCACTACACGATATACATTTTTAGAGGTGTTGGTTACACTATAGAAGTTTAGCTGCTTTTTTCATTTAGCACTTTATATGTATGCACTTTATTAATTAGCACCTTATTTGTATTGATACACTGTTGGTAGCACAGTAGCACTTTGCCATATCGCCTTGGCTAGATGATGTACATGAACACAATCCAGCCTGGCGGTGCTGCCCTGCTGCAATAAATGTACTGTGACCAGGCGGGAACCGCTTAAACACGCATGTTTACGTATGTTGACTTATTTTTTTAACAAATTGCATTGCATTGATGTGCATTTTTTCTATAGGAGATGCTAAATGCTTTATTTTTCTATTTCTTAAACACTAAACTACAGTGTACTATGACATGTCAAAACATGTTGGGCTGCATTTAAAAGCAACATTTTCCATTTTCGCCCAGCACACATCCACACAGTGCATTGGTGCGAGTTGTGCTTATTGGAAACAATGGATTTCTGTTTGTCATTGTGATGGGCCTTCATCAAGCAATACACCCCAATGGAATAAAACTTTTTTCATGGTTCTCTTTTTTTCTAGTTCTGTTGCCCCTTTGCTTGCATCTCTTGTGACAAATACTTCTACTGAATGGTTGTAGCCCAGTATCACAATAAGCATACATATTCAGTAAAGGAGTCCAATAAAGCTTTCAATTGTTAATAACACAGAATACATTATATTTGAAAACAAATATAAAATTTAAAACAGACTTTTCACGTCAAACCAAACAACAATTAATTCTTGTGAGAGCAGAGAATACATACGACCATTCTAAAGACCATTGAACAAGTGCTAGAAATTACAGATGAAATTATTATGCAGAGTCGTGTTTATGGATTTGTGCACTAACCCGATGCTACAATAATGAGAAAATGCTAGTACACTGAGATAATTTGGTTGTTCTGTGAATAATCATGCATAGTCAGCTTATTATACAACATATTGTAAAATAATACTAGTTATGTCGCCATAAACATTTGCAAGAGGGATTGTTAATAGTGTTTTTAAATTGCACAGGATGGGGAAATATGGGATATGTCTGGCTACATAAAAAATGGATATGCTAGAGAAAAGTAAAGCCAGCTTACTTTTCCTGATTTTAAAATAATTTATTAAAGCAAGAAACAAAATGCAAGGGGCAGAAATCCAAAGCAACCAGTAAGAAAGCATTTTAAAAGATGAAAGCTAAAATCTGATTGGTCTCTGATTGTCTGTGCACAGAAAACCTCTTTATATTTTCTTAAAAAGTAAGACCTTGTTATTGCAGTTATGAAGAAAGTGTTTTTTTTTTTTTAATTGTGTCTTCTATTTTTTCACCAATAACCAGTGGTAATGATCACTTCTCTTGCATTCATGCAGGAAACAATGCATTGAAACAATGGGTACCTTGATATATTATTAGTACTGAGAATTCAGTTTGAAAATGGTTTCATTTTGCTATTTTCCAATGTATGCTGTCTGAGTAAACTGCTTTAGTATGCCTCATTACAAGCATACCCAATCCACATGGATTGGGGGGGATCTCGCTGCTTTGTCACTTGTAGCAGCCATTTCATTCTGCTGTGCATTTTAACAAGAACAGCGAATGTTATTGCTTATGCAATCAATGTGCTTCAATGCATCAAACACTGCTTGTAACAGACACACGGCATTCATTTTAATACATACAAAATTCCATAACAAATAAACAAATCTGGCTTTAACACACTACGGTATTTAATGAGGATCACTGGTGTACAAAATAAAACAGATTATTGCATGGCATGGTATAAGAGCACCCCCTTTATTCACCACTTAAGAACCGAGCCTCTTTTTAGATTTGTTGTTTACAAGTTAAAAGCAGTTTTTTTTTTTGCTAAAAAATTACTTAGAACCCCCAAACATTATATATTTTTTTCTAACACCCTAGAGAATAAAATGGCAGTCGTTGCAATACTTTCTGTCACACCGTATTTGCGCAGCAGTCTTGCAAGCGCACTTTTTTTGGAACTAATACACATTTTGAATTAAAAAATAAGACAAGAGTAAAGTTAGCCCATTTTTTATATTGTGAAAGATAATGTTACGCTGAGTAAATTGATACCCAACATGTCACGCATTCAAAATTGCGCCCGCTCGTGGAATGGCGACAAACTTTTACCCTTAAAAATCTTTATAGGCAACGTTTAAAAAATTCTACAGGTTGCATGTTTTAAGTTACAGAGGAGGTCTAGGGCTAAAATTATTGTTCTCACCTTACTGATCTCGACGATACCTCACATGTGTGGTTTGAACATCGTTTTCATAAGCGAGCGCTACTCAAGTATGCTTTTGCTTCTGCATGCGAGCTCGGCGGGACGGGCACGTTTAAAATTGTTTTTTTCTTATTTAACTTACCTTTTTTTTAAATTTCTTTATCGTACATCATGGGACACAGAGCACCATAGTAATTACTATGTGGGTTATAGGCCACCTTCAGGTGATGGACACTGGCACACCCTAAACAGGAAGTTGCCCCTGCCATACTGGGAACACTTCAGTTTTTTCGCCAGTGTCTAAGGTGTTGGTCACGAGTGAAGATGTGCTCTGAGGAGCTCCAGGAGGGATCTTTGCTGGATTTAAATAGCCTTCACAGACCGGATCCATCCAAAGTGCCAGTGAGGCCAAGGTTAATGGTACCTGGGTTTTTGCCTGTAATGCCTCTCTTTGCAGGGCTGGACCCTGGGACCCAGAGCTTTGGTCATGCTACATTACGTAAAGTTTTTCCTGGCAGGGTGCTATTACAGGTCCAAGTGAGTGCAACCCCGATAAAAAGGGACCCAGTCCTTGAAGGTTTACTAAACGCAGCCCGCCGTGATGGGTGAAGGTTGGATCTGTCTGTTAATTCAGTAGAATCCTGCGGCGGGGATAAAGTAAGAAAGAAGCATAGGAACTGTAAAGTCCACCATAGGTTTTCTTCTTTAGGGAAAAATGTTGTCATGCCTTAATTCTCTAGAGTATGTGCACATACCTTAATCTGTTGTCTTCACTTCAGCTCAGTGTCAGTCTGTGTGTGGCTGCAGCAGCTTGCACAGGGGGATTCCTCTCAAGGTAAGAGATCTGCCATGCTTTTCTCCCCCCCTGAAGGGACCAGGAGGGTTAGGGAATCAGCAATTGTTGTACCCCCCCTTGTAATACCCCTCCACAAGGGGTGCGGAAGTCCAGAGTTTCGGGCCACATGTGTTTTTCTCTTCCTGCTTGTTTCATTGGGCTCTGCATCTCTCAGCCCCACCTCGTGTTGGGTCTGCGGACCCGAAGGCCGCCCACGGTGTGCGTGGGAACATTTTGTGAAAAATGAAAGGACAAAGGGTTGATGGAGGAGGCGGGGCATAGGTGAGGGGTCGTGTGTAGGACACAGTGCCCACGAGGACGCATTGCACAGGCTTAAGAGTTTTACTGGAGCAGTCTATCCACGGGTGAAGTGAGGAGAAGCAAGCCTGGCTACACTCTGGACACAGGAGTGGTGGGGCACGTAAGGGCACCAAAGGGCATTTCTAACACGGAAAGGACATTTTTCCCAGGGCTAGGCTGAACAAAATAGTGCATTTAAATAGTGCCTCTGTATTTGTGCATAGGACTATGCGTACCAAAAAAGACACCACAAAGACCAAAAAGGTACCAAAGATTTCACCCCCAGGCGCTAGGAACTCCAGTGGTGCCTCCACACTGTCATACTTGCCTGAAATACCAGATATGGCAAGCCAGGGTGAGTCATTGGAACAAATTGGTGGTGCAGCAGCTTCTCACATCTCAGCCCTTGTATACGTGACTGAAGATGCCTTTTCCTCCACCCTGCAGGGCCTAGAGGGAAGATTAGCGGCTTTAATCGCACCCCCCATCCAAATGGATAGGAAGCATGTTAGATCCCCCTCCCCCACCTTAGACCCTTTGCAAGGGGTACAGTGTGAGATGTTACCCTCAGGTGATCGGTGGAAAGACAAACCGATGACTTCTCTGCGGAGGAAACAACGGTAGATGAACTCTTTTCAGCCTCACAATCTGAGAAGTTGCTTATACAATCTCTTACGGAGATAGTTCGTTCTACTTTTATGCTACCCCTAGCAGAGTCTGCTGAAAGTTCGGTTTCTTCCTTGGGTTCCTTTAAAACCCTGACAGCCTTTGCATGCGTTTCCTGTCCATGCATTACTAGAAAAGCATATTATGCTGAATGGGATCACCCGGATAAGCATTTTCTCCCTCCAAAGAGATTCTCAGTTCTCTAACCCATGGAGGAGAAATTCACCAAAAATGGAATGTATGAGCAGTTGACGCTGCGATTTCCAGTGTAAATAAAAGCCTAACTTGTCCAGTAGACAATGCACAAATGCTTAAGGATCCAACAGATAAAAGGTTGGAATTCCTGTTAAAATCCTCTTTTTCTTTGGCAGGTGCCGATACTCAGCCTGGCTGCAATAGGCATCTGTCAATCCCTAAAGGACCAATTTAGACAGGCCCTTAAAGATGTTCCTGTACAGCAAACCCAGGATTTGGCAGAGCTACCAAGAGCATTCTGTTTTGCCATAGACACTAACCAGGCGTCCCGCCTTGCGCTTGTGCTAGTACACATGTGTAGAATCCTGTGGTTAAAAAAATTGGTCAGCCAAAGCACCATGCAAAAAGCTCCTGACTGGTTTTCCTTTTC
Source organism: Lithobates clamitans (assembly GCA_037952925.1). NCBI lineage: Eukaryota > Metazoa > Chordata > Amphibia > Anura > Ranidae > Lithobates > Lithobates clamitans. Next base: position 225,755 of record JBBGZY010000821.1, read on the forward strand.
ATGAGAATCGGCTATTTGGGGATGATTTGGACAAATACATCCAAACGATTTCCAGTGGGAAAAGTACTCTTTTGCCAGTCAAAAGAAAGAATAAACACCCTTCATTTAAGCGGACCCTTTCTCCTGCGCCAGGGGCATCTGCCTCTAGGCAGTGGTGACGGCCTCCACCGTCAGACTCTAGAGGAAGACCTCATTAGGAAAGGGCGCCCCCCCTCGCAAGGGTGGGGGGAAGACTTGAGATGTCAGACCCATTCTAGATCTAAAAAATCTGAATTAGTTCCTGAAGATCCGCTCCTTTTGCATGGAGTCGATCAGGTCAGTGGTTTCTATCCTACAAGGAGGAGAACTTCTGGCATCTATCAACATCAGGGATGCATATCTGCATGTTCCTATATTTCCCGCTCACCAAAGGTTTCTGCGGTTCGAGGTAGAACAGCAGCATTTCCAATTTGTAGCCTTGCCCTTTGGGCTAGCTAAAGCACCCTGGGTGTTTACAGAAGTCCTGGCCCCACCTCTAGCCAGGTTAAGGGCACAGGGCATAACAGTCTTACCGTACCTAGACGATCTATTGCTAATAGACCAGTCGGTGGCTCGTTTGGAACAAAGCGTACGCATTACAACCAGTTACCTCTAAAAAAGGCTGGAGTACTTGGGTCTGATCATAGACACAGCCCAGAAAAAGGTGTTCTTGACTCAGGCAAAGATCAATTCCATAAGAGAGCTGGATCCCTCCATTCGCCTTTGCATGAGGTTGTTAGGAATGATGGTGGCTTCATTCAAAGTGGTTCCCTATGCCGAATTCCATTCATTCATGTCTGCTTGGAACAAAACGATTCAAGTTTTAGATTTGCCAATGTGGCTGTACTGGAAAAGACAACTGTCCAGGGACAGTGGTCCAGAACCGAAAAAGCGTTGCCCATCGACATCCTAGAGATTCGGGCAATGCATCTGGCTCTGAAACCCTGAACATTCAGGCTACGGGATTGTCCTGTCAGGATCCAATCCGATAATGCCACAGCTGTGGCCTATATCAATCACCAAGGGGGCACTAAGGGTCATGCAGCTCAGAGAGTAGTGGACCATATTCTAGCTTAGGCAAGGAACATCCTTTTCCGCCCATCAGCAGTCTTCATTCCAGGAATAGAGAATTGGCAGGCGGACTACGTGAGTCGCCAGCAGTTGTTCCCGGGGAAGTGGTCCCTTCACCCCAAAATTCCTGGCTATAGCCAAAGAAGGGGGATCCTGGACGTAGATCTTTTGGCGTCCAGGTTCAACATGTAGTTAGTCAACTTTATGTCAAGGACAAGGGATCCACTCGCATGCGAGACAGATGCGTGGTGACCCCATGGGGTCAGTTTTCACTGAGTTAGGCTTTATTCCCTATTCAGTTGTTGCCACGGCAACCTTCCATCCTACCTTACAAACTCTAAGTTTGACAGTTTGGCTATTGAAGCCCACATTCTGAAGAGTAGTCTCTCCGTCAGTGATTTCTACCTTCATTAATGAAGCCGGCTTCCAGAGTTATATATTATAGACTCTGGAGGGCTTCTGTTTCCTGGTGTGAATCCAAGGGTTGCCACCCTCGGAAATATAACATAGGTAGAATTCTTGTTTTTTCTACAAGTACCAATGAAGCTGGCCTTGAGTACTATTAAGGGCCAAGTCTCTGCTTTATTGGTCTTATTTCAAAGACCGCTTGCTTTCTTTGGTCTGGGGTTTTTATACAAGGGGTAATGCGGCTTATTCCACCAGTTAGACCACCCTTGAACCCTTGGGACTTGATCTTCGTTTTTTGTTGGTATTGCAAAACAGCCCTTTGAACCATTACAGCATACTCCCCTGGTCCTTCTGACAAGAGAAATGGTGTTTTGAGTTGCTATACCCTCTGCAAAAGGGTGTCGGAGTTGGCTGCTCTTTCCTGTAAAGAAGCCATATTTAATTATTAAGGTGGCTTTAGGTTTCCACCTAAACCAAGATATTATCCTACCGTCGTTTTTTTTCCAAAACCAGGGTATAGGGTAGAGAACGCACTACATTGTCTTGATGTACTGAAAGCTGTCAAGGTCTATTTAAAGAAGGCTGCTCAGGTCTGAAAGACTGACGTTTTATTATGCTGCCAGAGGGTCCTAGGAAGGGACAGGCAGCGTTGAAATCTACTATTGCTAAGTGGATTCGGCACGTTATAATTTAGGCCTAATGGTTGAAAGATAAGATTTCACCTTTTCATGTCAAAGTGCACTCTACTAGAGTGGTTAGTGCTTCTGGGGCAGTGCATCACAAGTCTCCATGGCTCACATCTGCAAGGCCGCAACTTGGCCTGCAGTCCATACATTCACCAGATTTTATCAAGTGGATGTAAAAAAGGGCATGAGGATATCGCCTTTGGATGCAGCTGCAGGCAGCATTATAGGTCCTTAAGTCTGTTGGCGCCCTACAGGTTGTGTCTCCCTCCCCTCAAATAGCATTGCTATGGGACGTCCCACATATTAATTGCTATGGTGCTCTGTGTCCCATGATGTACGATAAAGAAAATAGGATTTTTACAACAGCTTACCTGTAAAATCCTTTTCTTGGAATACATCACGGGACACAGAGGTCCCGCCCCTCCTCTTCTGGGGTATATGTATATTGCTTTGCTACAAAAACTGAGGGGTTCCCGGTATGGGAGGCAACTTCCTGTTTAGGGTGTGCCAGTGTCTATCACCTGAAGGTGGCCTATAACACACATAGTAATTACTATGGTGCTCTGTGTCCCGTGATGTACTCTTAGAAAAGGATTTTACAGCTAAGCTGTTTTAAAAATCCTATTTTTTACACTGTTCTTTAAAAAAAAAAATGGTGTCACTTTTTTTCCAATTACAAGGAATGTAAACATCCCTTGTATTAAAAAAAAAAAGCATGACAGGACCTCTTAAATATGAGATCTGGGGTCAAAAAGACCTCAGATCTCATATTTACACTAAAATGCAATTAAAAAAAAATGTCATTTAAAAAAAAAAAAAGGCCCTTTGAGAGCTTTGGGCGGAAGTGACGTTTTGACGTCGCTTCTGCCCTGCAATGGTATAGAGACGGGTGGGGGCCATCTTCCCCTCACTCGTCTCCATACCCAGCAAGGGAGAAGATACGATCGCCTCTGCCGCTGCTGATGGCTCTGGTAAGCGATGGAGGGCACCGAAGCATGGCGGGATGGCCCCCCTCCCGCCGCCAATAAAAGTGATCTTGCGGCGAATCCACCGCAGAGACCACTATTATCAGAAAGTGGACCGAAGGCAGAAGAAGATGATACCTGGGTTATGGCAGCTAGCTGCTACATTAACAACAATATTCCTCTTCAAAGTTAGGATGTATAACGGCGTGCGGTGGTCCGTAAGTGGTTAACACATCTTATACAAATTCAAGCACTGAGTCTTGGTATAAAATCATTGACATAATATTTAACCACCTCAATACCAGACACTTTCACCCCCTTCCTGCCCAGGCCATGTTTTTGGTGTTGTCACACTTTAAATGAATACTCAGTCATGCAACGCTGTACCCAAATGCAATTTTTTTCTTGTGATATGAATGAAAAAATACAAAAAATATTGAAAAAAAACCCAGGGGCGTGCAGGAGGGCAGATCTGGGATAATGCATGGGTACATCCCCCCAGATTTATGCTTATCCTGCCCAGCCGTTTAAATGCAGTAGGTGGGCGGGAAGTGGTTACAAATTACAGCTAACATAACACTCAACTGTGTTAGCAAAGACTCAAGTTAACCAGTCATAAGGGATATAGGGGGTCAGATTTTACTTGTCTCTTTCGGAAAATACTAGTTGCCTGGCAGTTCCACTGATTTGCTATCTTCAAGATATTTGGAGTCACCAACCTGAAACAAGTATGCATATCCACAAGTTAGAGAAAAGAGAGAACACCTTATTGCTTACTTTTTCCAGGTCACAGACTTAAAGTATAGTTCCACTTTTGCTGTCAAATTTGAGAAAATCCCACTATATGTTTGTTTTGTGTTACTATTCACACAGCATACCTAAAAATATAAATTTTTTATTATCTTTTTATTTGTTTCTTTGGAGCAGGCCTTTGGGCAGACTGCAAGCTACTCTGAACTTTTTCAAAATGAAAATGGAAAGACAAAGTAAGGGAAAACTCCATTTCCCTTATTAACAAACAATGCAGAACCTAAGCTTTGAGAGATCTTTAACGTTTTCTTAGGAAAGAAATTTATAATGAGGTACGCCAGCACAGTATAGACAGAATTAATTATGGTAAACATTAACTCCCCAACCCACTCCTTAGCATTGCATGGAGTTTTCAGAAAAGAGCAAGTCTGCAGCAATCTAAGAAACATAAATTAAGTGTCAGGAACGGGGTCTATAAAGGTGTTAAATTATTTACTGTGACCTCATTCATCCTGACTCTCACCTGTAACACATTGTACTCAAGGGAACCCCAGAATTCTAGTCTTTCGTGGTTTCCTAAAACCCTACACAAGGAACACCCACTATTAAAATAGCCAAAAAGAGGATCCTAATACCACCCTACAGGTTTCTTCAATACCAGAAATGTATTAATTACTTGACTTTTTTTTACCTGACTTTTCTGAAAGCTTTCCTACCTGCCAAGCTCCCATCACAATTATTTCCTTCCACCCAAATGAAAATAGGGCTAGTGGATGTTAAAACAGACAACTGTGGCTGTTTATTACATACTGAACATTTGAGATAACCCATTGTAAGGCAATTACAGCTAATAAAATAATAAACAAAAATAAATAAAATAGCAAAAACTAGAGATTACCTTCATCAAGACAGTTTTCTACTTGCTGAACTTGAATCCCTGTGTGACCACATTAGGGCCTTTGTCACTAATAATCATCATGATCTCAGTTATTTATACATACTAGCAACTAGGGTCAATATACCAATCTGTGATGAATTGTTATTTTAACTACATAGTGAAAATATATGGAAAAGATAATGGTTGCATAAGGTTTATTTATTTTTTTCAAGTTTTTTTTTTAAACTGATATTTTATGTAAGCTTTGTTTGCCTGGGAACATTTAATATATGAAAAAGGTTTCCAAAGGCATTATGGGTCAGCTAAAGTAGCTCCCTTGCAGACACGGCTGATGTTCACTGAAACTTTATACTGTGCCTTCTGATTAGCATCTCAAAATACTAAAGCACTTGGGCTTTTAAGGCACCAGGTATCAAATAATGACAACCACATATCAACTTACATCATTTTGTTTTTATATAATATAAAAAGCATATACATAAAACAAAATAAAAAAAGAAGGGGAAAATATGTTGATTCGTTGGTATAGGTGTACCCAAAACAAATATCCAGCCCCCTACAAGCTTTTTACAATTGTAAGTCAACTGCTCTGTCCAAAAATGGACCATGTACAGTAATATAAATAAATTCTATACAAAGAGGGAGTAGAAGAGGGTCACCGATGAGCTATTTGTGTTTCGCAGTCCAAGCAGCTTCATCAGGAGCAGTACATATCAAAATCTGTATTACGATCCAAGATGCATGTGGCAATCTAGGTGTAGCCAACAGCCCAAGACCCCCCCAGAGGGGGAGAAACACCCCAAGCACTTTGTATCATCCCCAAAGCGAGACCACTGGAGTATACTAGGACAGACTGAACCACCACCTCACCAACCTCCAACATTTGCAGCGTACCCAGGTAAAACAGACTGATGAACCCTTAGCATATCAGGAAGATGTTAAAACACCACCACCAGGTACATGCAGCGTGCTCAGAGGCAGCTTTTCCTCTAAGCATGTTGCATGTCACTGATGGTGGTGGTGTTTGAACATCTTCCTGATATGCTAAGGGTTCATCAGTCTGTTTATTTATTTTTTTATTCCAACAAAACAGTCTGTTTTACCTTCATACATGCTTTAGTATTGTAACTAATAGGGTGTGGCACCTTTTTTACCACCTGTTTTTTGAATTGGCATTCTGATTAGAACTGACTCATTGCTTTGACCAGGGGCAGGCAACCTCGGCTCTCCAGCTGTGGTGAAACTACAGATCCCATCATGCCTCTGCCTCTAGGAGTCATGCCTGTGATTGTTAGGGTCTTGCAATGCTTCATGGGACTTGAAGTTTAAAAACAGCTGGAGGGCCGAGGTTGCCTACCCCTGGCTTTGACTCTCTGGGGGTGATTTACTAAATCTGGTGCAGCTGTGCATAGTAGCCAATCAGCTTCCAGGTTTAAGCGTCAAAGCTTAATTGAATAAGATAATGTAAGAGGCTGATTAGTGCACAGTTGCACCAGGTTCTGTGTGTACCGGTTTTAGTAAATCTCCCCCTCTGTGTATATTATTCACCTTGTATCTACAGACCTCTGTAAACAAAACCCTGTTGGCTGGATAAAACGTAAAGCATTTTTGTGCAATATTTCATATCCAAAATAAGTAAAATACATCATGTATTTTATTTATTTATTTATTTTAGGTACTTATATAGCGCCGTCAATTTACGCAGCGCTTTACATATAGATTGTACATTCACATCAGTCCCTACCCTCAAGGAGCTTACAATCTAAGGTCCCTAACACACACTCATACATATACTAGGACCAATTTGGATCTGATTAACCCACCAGCATGTCTTTATAGTGTGGGAGGAAACCGGAGTACCCAGAGGAAAACATAACCCTTTTTGCTGCTAGGTGAAAGTGCTAACCACTACACCACTGTGCTTCCCATTTTGTACAATTGTTTTAAAAAACAGAATATATTAATAATAGAAAAATATGTAAATAACCATTCTTGTACTACAGTAACCAGTGGAGTGCAGAGTTCACATTTTATAGACAAAAACTTTCTGAATGTTTATTGTCAGTAAAGATCTAGGGTCTGTATCACTGCTTGAAAAGGTCAAGAAAATGCTGAATAAAAATGAATAAGGCAAAAAAACACAAAATGTCATAAGCAGTACATTTCCATTCCAGACCAACTAATTAATCATTATTTAACATGTTGCCTCTCAAAAATTGACTATAAAAATATAATTTTCATTTGGAGAAATCTGCAACCAGAATGGGTGTTAATTTGTTCTCTGTTCACATGGTAACTAAGACAGATACAGCACACAGCACATGAAGCTTTTTTTACTGTGATAAATCTCAATTACTCATCAATAGGAATCACAAGATAGAATGAAACCATCAATAGTCATTTAAGTCTTGTACACATTAGTGTGCTGTACACTCAGCCAATACATTATCAAATGGCTGTAAAGGTTATTTTACTGAAAACTGAAATGGAAAACAAGTACAATAGTGTATCAATGGCACAGAAATACATCCATATGCACATAGTACAGGGAGAGATGATGCAATAATTAGCTACTGTTGCTTACCTAAGCAGATAGCTTAACAGAAGGTTTGGGGGTTTTGAAGTTAGAAGGAATCTGTTTAAAAATGACTTAAAACAAAGTGCTCACACTGCAAGTTCTCCCCGTAATTTCTGCTTCAAAGCAATGGTAGTGTTCCCTATCTGAGCTTAAATTGTCCTAGCAGATGCTTGGTGTTTGGTATCTAGTAGCGAATGCCTTGGTAATTCCAATTAAAGAATTCAGCTTAAATGGAAAGGCTGGATTTTCACATTTCAATGAAGCTTTGTTTAGTATCTTACCCTGGAAAGAGACAGTCAATAGTTGTATAACAATATTTGAAAATATAAAAAAAAAATCCTTATCAGTGCAGCCATAAACCTTAGTCAAATCACACCATATTTAATTCTATGATGGTGATATTTGGTGGGTTCCCCAGTGCTGTATGCAGGGGCGTTGCTAGGGGGTGGCTTTTGGGGCTATAGCCCCGAATCTAGGGCCAATAGCCCCGAGTCTCTGCAGGGGTCCCCAAAGGGGAGGGGAGGCTCTCTGGGGACCCTTATGTAAGTGGGGGGCTCTCTGGGGACCCTGATGCAAGGGAGAGGCTCTCTGGGGACCCTGATTTTAAGGCAGAGGCTCTCTAAGGACCCAGATTTAAGGGGAAGGCTGTCAGGGGACCCTAATGTAAGGGGGGCTCTCTGGGAACCCTGATGTAAATGGGGAGCCCTCTGGGTACCCTGATGAAAGGGGGAGGCTCTCTGAGATATATATACACACACACACACGTATATTACTGTATATACATGTGTATGCCCACCCAAGCTTATGACTTTCTTTACTATGCTGCTATGGGCTCTAGCCCCAGATCTTTTGTAGACCTAGCAACGCCCCTGGCTGTATGTCCTCCTTTTTTCCATTGTGCCTGCTCACCCTTTGCCACAGCCAAGCAGGCACAACCCCAACACTGAAATATTTTTGTCAGATCAGAAGTATAGGGACTACCATTTAGTATTCTCCTTTTGAAAATGGTCATTACTTGGATTCATCTGACCTAAAATAGGGCTTCACTCTCCCAATCAACATTGAATATTTTATTCCCAATGCTGCAATCATTAGTAAATAGATAGGAAAAAATATCATATTTACTTGTTTTAAGCTTTTTTTTTTTTTTTTTTTTTACATTTCTTTAATTACTCCCTGGTTTCTTGCCTAGGCAAATGATGTCATACATCCCAGGTGTCTTCAGAAGGGGAAGAGAGGAGGAGAGCCTTTCTCAGCTAAGCCCACTTTCCTGCATGCATGCTTGAGCTAAGCGCAAATGACTTCTCAACAAAATAAAGCATTAAGACATGTATGGATGGGGGAGTTTGCTTTGAACATAAATCATTAGCATGTCAGCCTTGCATTCTCAAATAGAAAGTTAATTATGACAGCTGAAAAAAGCCTTTCCTCTTCATGATATATAGCAGTGGTCTCCAAACTGTGACCCAGGGGCCAAATGCAGCCCTGTGCTTGCCTCTATCTGGCCCTTGGGACACTAGTCCTCCAACTGCATTAATGATGAGGATCCATTCCTCCCACTGACACCATTAATGGGGCACTCTTCTTCCCACTGACACCATCAATGGGGCACTATTCCTCCTGCTAAGATCAATGATGGCCACTATTCCTCCCACTGACACCATCAATGGGGCACTATTCCTCCCACTGATACCAACCATTGGGCACTATTCATTCAGCTAAACTCAACAATGGGGCACTATTACTTCTTGTAGCCTCCCTGGCGGTATGATTATGTCAGATTTTTGCATCTCAAAGCGATACAATTATTTTGCATAGAAATTTGGCGTTTTATATTGTAGACCTGTAGTTCTTAGCAATAACACACTTAAATCTGTCCACCAAGAGTCTAGTAGATATCCCGGGTATGATGAAGTTTGAAACACAAAATCATAAATTATAATATAATAAATAAATATAAAAAATAATAATATAATAATAATAAAATTAGTTTCCCCACAATTCACTATCGCTCAATTCTGCAAGTGTTCTAATTTACTATCGCTGTTTTCTAGCTGGTCTAAAACCACTTTTGACGTAAAGGGACACTTTTTAGTTGCTATGGACAATCTCCAGTTTCCAGGCAGAAGGAACAGTATATATATATAAAACTGCATGCAGGGCATTGGACAAAGCACTAGGGACAAAAGGGATGTGAAATAATTTTATACAGTAATGTAATTTGTAAGATTACAGCATACTGTATGCATTATGATTTTTCACTTTTTTGAATTTGCTGCCGGGCTCCGCCCCCATGCGTCGTGACACTTGCAGGGAACAGAGCCCGGCACAGAGAGGCTTCGGGCGGAGGACAGAGCCCACGGACAAAGCGGGGGGACATCGCAGGATCCTGGGGACAAGGTAAGTATACCGCACCAGAATCCTGCAATGCAATCCTAAGTGTGGCTCGGGGTTACCGCTAATGGTGCTGAAATTTAACCCCGAGCCACACTCGGGAAAACCACCAGGGAGGTTAAAACCAATGATGGGTCAATGTTTACTCCCACTGATGCAAGGACATTTTCACTGACACTGGACACAGCCTGAAGGACAGTAAACGGGCCCTTTGTTCAAAACGTTTGGAGACCCCTGATATATAGTATTTCTACAAGTCTAATTGTTTGTTTAATAAATATACTGTATATGTAACTATATATATTAGAAGTTATTGGTAAACCACTTTTCAAGAGTGATTATAGGCTAACTTTCCTTTTACTTTTATTTGTTCCCATTAGTTGCTGCTATTGTTATGCTGCAAACCTTTAAAAAATTGCTCATTTCTATTTTCTTCGCTATAGTTGGCCTCACTGCTAGTGCTAACCTTATACTGCTGGAAATTACTATCAACCCTCTACATGTCTAATGTCCATGATATAACACCCCCCAAAAAAGGAGTTAGAAAACAAATGACCAATTCTATTAGTAAAACATATTTTTGCCATAATATGTCCATCTAGACCAGTGGTTCTCAACCCCTCTAGTGCAGTGATCCCTTGATAAAATTTCCCAAGTTGTGGAGACCCCCAAAATATTTTCATAGCATTGGTTGTCAGCACCCAAGGCAAGACAAGTAATTTGCGCCCCTAACCCATGGACATTTAATACTCCCTGAGTCCCTTCCACTTGTACAGTATTAAAACCCCTTATGTTACATTTTAGGATGTACCACTCTTTCTCTTTGTTCTCCTTTCTTTTCGGGGAGTTCTGATCAGCCAACTTAGGTGCTCTTGATCAAGGTCATCTGCTGATCTGAGAACTGTAGTAGGGACTTTTAATGGCAACTATAATCACAGGTAGTGTTACTCACTGTGGTGGTGTCTCGTAGCAGTGACACCTATGCAGAAATCAGGAGATAGGGTCTCCTCCAGCCCCTCCCACTTCACATTCCTCACCAGTCAGCTGACCTCTAGTCTCTGCCCCCCAGTCATGCCGTGAACTGAATGGGTGACTGTGAAGAGGCTGAGGGGGCGGCTGCGGGCTCCAGGGACAGCCCTGCTGGGCAGCCAGAAAGAAGGCTGGGAAAGCGGTGCGGGCTTCAGGAACAAAATCATGTAAAATCATCATTTGACCCTCGAGGGGGTCCCGACCCCCAGGTTGAGAACCACTGATCTAGACAGACAGAGAAGAAACTGGAATGTGAAGACAAATTGGGCATGTCAACAGAGTGGATTTTAAGAAGTTTGGTTATCCTTTCTCATTATGCTGTGGATGAAAATCCATAAGGAACATGCAGAAATAAAACTGATGGATTAATGGGCTGGCCAATGCGCTGCACTTGATCCTTTTTGGAAACCACGTGCTTATAAAAGGATCCCACATTTTTTACCTTTTTTTATTTGGTGCTATGACCCTTGAGTATATGAAACTCTTTTTCTTAGGAGATGCTGGAAGCAGTAGGGCACATTTAATAAGAATATTCCCTTTCATTCACATAAATTATTTTAATGATATATATATATTTATATTATGTAATTTACATTATTATAATTATTACAAATAAGATATGAAATAAAAACACCCACTGTAATCTATTATAGAATACTGATAATCTAAAATTACAAATGGAGGTTAAAGGGAGGTTAAATATACTTATCCACTGCTAAATTCCTCTACAGTTATTTAAAAGGACCTGCTGCACACCTCAGCACCTTCATTAATAACATCCCATAACATCTATGAGGCCTACGGATAGTACATGGTATGGTAACAGGCTGCAGATCCCAGAATTCAGTTGCATCAAAATCAGATTGTGGAACTGAGAAAAGGGGAGCTGGTATAGTGGATTTAACTTCTAATAGGGCAGGAACGTATAAGTATAGTTAGACAAAGATATTTTGCAACTGAGAAAAGCTTTTAAAATTGATTTTGACAATACCAAATGATTGGTTTCAACTAGTTATATTCTTTTACCAGGTAAAAGAAGATCAATGTACAGTACCTCAAATAAAATGACGTGTAGGGCTAAGCCCCAGGGCAATACAAAAACAAGAATGCCAGCCTTGAATTTGTGAGTTTTAGAAAGGTGGCAACAGCCTTCAATATAGTGTTGAAACATATTTATATTAATAGACTAGTGAAAGTAGTAGATCCTAGAGCTTAGATGGTATACATATTTGTACCTGCACACCACATCTCTGGTATTGCTAAAATACACAGCCCCAAATATCTTCTACATTTAGAGCAAACTGCATTCACTTCATTTCTAATGTGGGCTGGCTTTAGTTTTAAAGTGGTTGTGAAGGCACAAGGTTTTTTTGTACCTTCATGCATTCTATGCATGAAGGTAAATAACCTTCTGTGTGCAGCAGCCCCCTCCAATACTTACCTGAGCCCCCCTCTCGATCCAGCGATGTCCACGAGAGCTTTGCCTCCCTAGGGACTCTCATTTTGATTGGCTTTTGGCAGCAGTGGGAGCCATTGGCTCCCGCCGCTGTCAGTCACAGCCAGTGAGCCAATCAGGAGACAGAGGGAGTGGAGCCGAGCAGGGGGTTCGTGTGTGAATGGACAGAGAGCCACGGGTCAGAAGCGTGCCTGCTTGGGTGCCCCACTGCAAGCTGCTTGATGTGGGGGCACCTGGCAGGAGGGAGGAGCGCTGGTGTAGGACCCGAGAAGAGGAGGATCCTGGCTGCTCTGTGCAAAACCATTACACAGAGCAGGTAAGTATCACGTTTGTTTTTTTTGTTTTTTTAAACAAGGCTTTAATATCACTTTAAGTTAAACATCTCATTTGTTTTTTAACCACTTCAGCCCCAGAAGGATTTACCCCCTTCCTGACCAGAGCACTTTTTGCGATACGGCACTGCGTCGCTTTAACTGATAACTGCGCAGTCGTGCGACGTTGCACCCAAACAATATTGACGTCCTTTTTTACCCACAAATGGAGCTTTCTTTTGGTGGCATTTGATCACCTCTGTGTTTTTTATTTTTGCTCTACAAACAAAAAAAAGTGCCAATTTTGAAAAAAATCAATATTTTTTACTTACAAATTTCTTTCTCAGTTTAGGCCGATATGTATTCTCCTATATATTTTTGGTAAAAAAATCGCAATAAGCGTATTTTGATTGGTTTGCGCAAAAGTTATAGCGCCTACAAAATAGGGGATATATTTATAGCATTTTTATTATTAATTTTTTTATTAGTAATGGCGGAGATCTGCGATTTTTATTGTGACTGCGGCATTATGGTGGACACATCGGACACTTTTGATGCTATTTTGGGACCATTGTCATTTATACAGCGATCAGTCCTATAAAAATGCGCTGATTACAATGACAATGGCAGGGAAGGGGTTAAACACTAGGGGGTGATCAACGGGTTAAGTGTGTCCTAGGGAGTGAATCTAACTTTGGGGGGGATGGGCTACCATTGACATGACAGCGATCACTGCTGCCGATGACAGGGAGCAGTAGATCTGTCATGTCACTAGGCAGAACAGGGAAATGCCTTGTTCACATAGGCATCTGCCGCTCCGTGACACGATCGCAGGCCCCCGGCATACATCGAGTCTGCAGGGCCCACGGGCACGGTCACGGAGCATGCGGCGGGCAAACGTGTGCCCCGCCGGTGGCATGCACGCACCCACAATGGTGCGATTTAAAGGGGGCGTACCTGTACGCCCATTTGCCCAGCCGTGCCATTGTGCTGATGTACATTGTCATGCGCTGGTTGGCATGTGGTTAAATATGTTGAAAACAGGTTATATTATTTTTTTTTCTATTTAGCTGGATTACGGGTTGAGGGGAAGAATTCTTAAAAATTGTACTTAGTGGTAGCTCCGATTGTACTGACTCACAGAAATAAGCAAACATAGATCTTACATTTAAACTTCATTAATGTAAATAAACCAATGATCCCTCATTTGTCATATTATAGCAATACACAAAAATGTAAATGAGACGGAGCAGAATTTTTTAACAAATAAGCACACACATTATTTTGAAAGTAACACTATTTTTATACATCACAGAAAATTAGCAGAAAAATGGTCAAACATGATAGACCCATAAAAACTCAAACTTTTGTAACTGCCACCCAATGAGCTTAACCCTCCCTTGGCAAATAAATCAATCAAATTAAATGAAGGTGAGAAAGTAAAAAAACAGCATTCACTGATGTTCACACATAAATATCGAAAGACAGCTAAAAAAATAGGTTGCGCTGTCAGGAAAACTTCTAATTCCATATATATTGTATAATAAACAAATAAAAAATAATAAAGTCCTATAAATAAAATATCAATGTCCACCAAAAGTGAGCAAACTCTTCATGTAGCTGCTGTGCACCAACCACTTAATGATTATAATGCTGCTTACCAAATACTTAGACCCCACAACTAAAGAGGTCTAAACCAGCATTTAAAGGATGACAGATCCCGCATGGATGGATGGCTCCATATCTCTTTCTCTCACACCTGAGCCTCAAGTTTTACCCTCTCGTGAATGATATTCCCCAAAATTGTTCTCTGGATTGCTCCTCATATACCGGTCTCAGAAGCAAAAATACATACCAAGGAAAGAGCAAGAGCAGAGCAGACTCTCTGGGTGGGCGTAAATGTTTTTTAAAAGGTATTTCACTATGGGATTTCCTTGCCCCTTCCTTAAAAAAAGAAAATCTTCCAAATATAGTATAATAAAAACTCAGTGTATACACTGCAAAAAATATTTTAAAAACATAATTTTATCTTGCTCAGATCTGGCCCTATTATAACTGCTGCGTTCAGAGAATGGCCATAAAAGTATCTCTCCTGGGTGGCATTCAGGTCTACAGTGCATTACTGTGACTTAATGACCTTCATAATATTAGGCTTTTGAAGTATAATAGCTTAGGAATGCAAACAGTACCAAAAAAGTTATGCAACTATTATATTATCAGCGATGGTTTAAATAAACAAAATTACATCTCAGTTTGAAGAAATTGCTATTTGCAGTGAATATGAGGTCTATGAAATTTCTCTATTAATAGAGATAACGCAGGCATCATGCAGTGCCTAGGGTGAACTGACCCAAAAGGCCCATTAAAGAAGCTCATTAATTCTAAGATCATAGTGATCTACTTTTCTTATGCAGCAAATAAGGATTTGCAAAGGATACTTTAATTTTAACAAGATTTCATTACTTCACTTATATAATGGTATATTGCATATTAAGAAAATGCACTCAACATCTAGAGATGGAGGAAATTGATATAACCCAAGAACAAAATATAACAGAGAAATCTTTCTTTAGTCAGTATTCAGCGTAATAAAATGTGATGACACGTTAGTAACATTAGTCTAAATTGTTGTTCCGTGATCACAAATTACAGTTGCATTTATGTATTTTTGTTATGCCATATTTGAGTTGTTTTAATGGGATCCAAAATTAGAATGTCATATAGGTTTTAACCTATTAATATAAGTCATTTTTAATCTGCAGATTTCAGTAACGTAACGCTTGGTGATCCTGTCCTTAGGTACTTGTTCTAGTATAGGTTGACATCCTTGTCTCACAGTTGTTCTCCTGGGTTATATTCTGTAACAGGGGCTTCCAGTAAAGACTATACATGGGCTTTTTAACACACATTATACAAGTTTGGTCACTCACCATCAGGATACCCACCCAGATAAATTCTATACAGCCATTGATAGACCACATACAAATATGTGACCTCATAGAGAAACTCAACAGATATGCATCAAAGGATAAAAAAGGGTAAAAACAGTATTCTGTTTAAAAACTGCAAGGGACACAGCGCTTTGGCAAACTATAGGGGGTTGATTTACTAAAGGTAAATAGACTATGCACTTTGCAAAGCTTGGTAAATGAGGTAAAGCTTCACTTTGCAAAGAATACCCTATCAGGTAAAAGGAAATTGAAAAAAAAAGCATTTTTTGGCACATGATTGGATGATGGGAGTCAGCATGGCTTCTGCTCATTTGCTAAGCTCTGGAGCAACTGCACAGTCTATTTGCCTTTAGTAAATCAAACCTAAATGTCATTAGGTTAGGGTTTATATATATTTTAATATTCTAAAATAAGATCTAAGTTCATCATGGAAATGTAAGAATATAAAGTTGCAGCCAATTTTAAACAGGTTTTAAAGAAGTTTAAAAAAACTGTTGTCAATTACATCCAGGTTCGTGCGGTCATTTTTCAAGAGCAGATACAAAAATAAGCACTCTTATCTGACAGCCAGCTGTTATAAAACGGCTTATTTTAGTTTTTGTTCTGGTAAATGTTAATATATTGTATTGGATGTAAATATATACATACCTATGACATTGACTAATAAAAACCTTGAATATAACCTTGTGAATCACACATTTTTGGCTTGAAACTTTGGTGGTTCACCACCAGGAATAAGGAACAAACTATAATGCAGTAAAGCCCCAATCAGAGCCGATCGTTTGACAGAATGGATGACCTAAATCTTTTTCTATAAAAGAGTGGAGTAACAGCAGACATAGGGGTTGATTTACAAAAACTGGAGAGTGCAAAATCTGGTGCAGCTGTGCATGGTAGCCAATCAGCTTGTAACGTTAGCTTGTTCAATTAAGATTGGACAATAAAACCTGGAAGCTGATTGGTTTCTTTGCAGAACTGCACAAAATTATGCACGTTCCAGTTTTAGTAGGGAGAGATACTGTTCTTAATTACATATACTGTTATTAAAATTAACATTTCATCTGGGACAGTTTTCCCTGACAATATCTTGTTTAGTAGCCCCCACAAATAGCCAGACATAATAATTACAATATCTCACAAACATCGAGCAAGATTCCTGGGCAGATTCACTTATCCATACTGAACAGGTAGAGAACAGACAATAGCTCAGCTGTGGCTCAGACCTGCCCCTTAATGATGGAGCATTGGTCCTATAAAGGTAATTCTAGACAGAGAAATTATTAGAAGTAGCAAGTGGACCTTCTGTTTTAATTTTTTAACTGAATAAATTGTGGAAAAAGGTAACATTTTTAGTTTTTTTGAAATGTAGTGTTGGTGTGTTTTTCTCAGTCCTTTAATCTGTCAGATGTACTGCTTTCCATAGCAGGCAATAAACTACTAAATACTAATTGGATCCTGGCATTACCCATGCCACCCCCTGGACATCTGTGGTGTAGCGGAACCTGGTACCCAGCACAATTGGACCTTGGTAGTTCCACAGGATGCATTTTTTATCAGATTTTTCTTGAAATGACCCTAAATACTGAAGAGCATTCAGCCTGGGATCAGTACAGGTGAGGGCTGTCATTGGCACATCGTTATGTTTTTTGTGACAGGCAGGTGCTGTTAGAGGTGGAGCATGGGGCGAGCATGTCAAAAGTTGACTTTTGAACTTTGGTTGGATTTCCTTATATTTTTTGACAACTTCATGCTTCAGAAATCCAAATTAATGTTAACTGTAAGTAACAGCCCCAAAGTTATGGCTACTATACAAATTAGCCCTCAGACATGGTATATACATACATTACATGCATGCATACACAACAGACACACACATTTATATATATATATATATATCAATCACTTCACCTACTGTACACTTGTTAGTAGATTGATACATCAATATTAGGGTACGGTGATCTACCCTGAAACCCACCTACCAGTGATTGATCCCATCTACTTCTGTGATCTGCTTTGCAAATTTGCTGGTCTGCTTGTATTTGTAACACTTTTTATTTTTAATTTAAGAAGTTTCAGATTGCTGGTTTATCTATCCACTAAAAGACAGACCAATTGGTATTTGGTCTGTCAACTTTTAAAAGACTTTGCACACAATTACAATCAAAAACAGTCAGTTCTGGAAATCGAAAAAGTATGCTTATAAAGTATTTTTAATACTAATATTAAGGCTTTTTAAAACAAATATACCCAAAACTCACATTCTACAGCTTTGAAATTCACAAGGCCATGTATGATGCTGCTTTGCTGCTTTTCTATTCCAGATTGTGCAGAATAGCCCACAGGTGCACATTCAAAAGCAAGAGTTATGGGAGCTGGCATGGGACTACATATCCAAAGCTTTCTTGTGCTGCTATGACAAACTTGGATATGTCTAAAGGTCAGTGGTGGCTGGTACTCAAAATGTTTGGGGGGGGGGGGGCGCAAACAAACTGAAAAGTACTGAAAAAAAACCCCCATCAATTGCAGCCTCACTGTGCCCATCAAATATAGCCATTGTGCCATCAATTGCAGCCATTGTGCCCATCAAATACAACCACAGTGCCATCAATTGCAGCCATTGTGCCCATCAAATGCAGCCACTGTGCCACCAATTGCAACCACTGTGCCCCATCAAATGTAGCCACTGTGCCCATCATATGCAGCCATTGTATCCCATCAAATGCAGTGAATGTGCCATCATATGCAGCCACTGTGCCCCATCAAATGCAGCCACTATGCCCATCAATTGCAACCACTTGTGCCCCATCATATGCAGCCACTTGTGTCCCATCCTATGCAGCCACTTGTGCCCATCCTATGCAGCCCCTTTTCCCCATCAAATGCAGCCACTGTGACCTCTGCCTGCCCGCTGTCTGCCCGGCACTTACCCCATCTTGGTGGCGGGTCAGGCAGTGGGTGACGGCGGCGAGCTGTGCGACGGCTCCTGTGTCCTCCATGCTTCCCATGCATCTCTTCCGTTCAGTTAGGCGTCCTATAGGGGCACCTGTGCCTTCAGCCAATCAGGTGATGGGTATTAGATCCACGCTTCCTGATTGGGGGAGAGGCAGTTCATTGTTAGAAAAGCAAATATTCACTTGCTTTTCTAACACATCTGGGTGGACTCCGAGCACAATGTTCACCTATTTTGAAGCCTATTGGAGCCTATAATAATAATCAGGTGCTTCAAAAAAACACCCCGCCACTGTAATTTAGGCGTCCAGCTTCCGAAAAGGGGCTGGACGCCTGAATAGGGGGTGGCAGCAGCAGCCATGGATAGATTCATGCAATGCATGAATCTATCCATTAGTCATATAGGGGGGTGGCGTGACAGAGGGGGCAGTGCCCGTGCGCCCTAATGGAATGGCCGCCACTGCTTAAGGTGTTATTTATGTTGATCTGTCCTCTAGGTATTGCACCTGCAGAAGCTCAGAAGAAATGTGTGACTTGTCCCTGCAAATGTAATTCAGCTGTACAACCAGGGGGTGTAGCCATTTCAGGCGGCGCAGGTATGTCCCTTTAGCATGCTTCACTGCACATTAACAAACTGAACAGCTGAAGGTCAACAGGTTGAAATAAGGAGCATAAAGGGGAAAAATGAAAAAGAATATATGCACTGCACAACACATAGGGGGTTATTTACTAAAGGCAAATCCAATATGCACTACAAGTGTACTTGGAAGTGCAGTCGCTGTAGATCTTAAGGGAAGATCTGGAATGAGTGGAAGCTCTGCTGATTTTATCATTCAATCATGTGCAAGCTAAAATGCTGTTTTTCATTTTTCTTGCATGTCCCCCTCAGATTTTGCAGTGCAAAGTGGATTTTCCTTTAGTAAATAACCCTCATAGCAACAGTAATAATTGTCAATGATTTTTAAAATTAAGGTTTAGTTGCACTTTAAAAAGGTATTAAACCCAAAAGCAAACATTTATTATATTGCAGCTTACTAATTCTTAAATGTGGTAACTGCATTTGTTTTCTTTTTTGGCCTTTTTTTCTTTTCTTTTTTTCAAAAGAACAAGCTTTCTTTGAGCTGTATAAGTAACAGGGATGAGACAAACCAGGGGCGTTGCTAGGTCTACAAAAGATCTGGGGCTAGAGCCTACAGCAGCGAAGTAAACAAAGTCATACGCTTGGGCAGGCATGCACATGTATATAATATACGTGTGTGTGTATGTATGTATATATAAATATATATATATATATACATATATATATATATACACACACTGTATATTACATAAATTATATTTACATCAGGTTTCCCAGAGAGCCTCCCCCTTACATCAGAGTCCCCAGAGAGCCCCATTTACATCAGGGTCCCCAGAAAGCCTCCCCCTTACATCAGGGTCCCCAGAGAGCCTCCCTTTTCCATCAAGGTCCCTAGAGAGCCCCTTTCAGGGTTCCCAGAGAGCCCCTCTTTACCACAGAGTCCCCAGAGAGCCACTCCTTACATCAGGCTCACCAGAGAGAGGGCAGGCAGTGAGATGATGTCATCTCTCTGCTGCCTGTGGCTGCACAGTGAGAGCAGAACAGCGGTGATGCAGGGTGGGTGGTGAGAGATGATGTCATCTCTGCTCTCTCTCCCACCTGGCTCTCCCGTGCTCTGGTGCTGCCCGCCACACTTGCAGCCCAGCTGCAGAGAGGCCACGACCACGGCTGTCTCAGAGAGACTCGGGGCTATGGGCCCCAGATTCGGGGGGCTATAGCCCCAAAAGCCACCCCCTAGAAATGCCCCTGGCTAGATCTATACTTTCTATCCCCTAGGCCATATATACATTTCAATTGTGTATTTAGCTGTTTGTCTGAAGTTAAGATTTAAATTTAACAGCTGCACACAATGCTTTGAATCTCTAGCTTATCTGACACAAGTCATAACCGTCATATTACCAGTATGAGCCGTCTGCTATTTGGCTGAACAGAAAGAAGGTATACATAAAAAACTTCAGAAAATATCAGCTCTGAAAAATAAATGAAGACTTTATTAAGGGTAGGAATGAATCTGTATAATACCAAGAATCTCTGCTTTTTGTCCTAGCAAAACGTGGGGCTTTATACAATCCTATCAACATTTTAAATCATCTATATCAATGTTTACCCCTTCTAATGTATTTTCTATTTTTACAATCCTACTGTGACAGCTACTGTTGTTGTTAATGTAATAATGTTATGCAGTCAATATATTAAGTACTTTTATGTTCTTCCTTTGTCAGAAAATAGCTGATGAGTTAATTTATCATACTTATTCAGCTTCATAGTCATAAAATAGTGTGGTAAATGCGTGTGTGGTGAAGCATATTGTATTGCAAGAGATATAACCATTAATATATGCAGAAATATTGGGCATACTTGAGGAGATATTGTGGCCTGACATTTTTCATTACAATTGTCAAGCACCTTTTAGACTTTTAGTAAGCGTATTGTGAGGTTGGACAAAAGAGGCTAAAAGGTTCTCCCTTATAGCACTGTAAATGACACACTACTTTTTAAAATCGGATAATAATTCTATAGACCAGGGGTCCCACAGTGATAAAACTACGTAAAGTCATTCATCTTAGAGAACAAATTACAGTAAATCAACAAAACTTGACAAAACAGCTAGGTCCATGTTATGGACAAAGCAAAAATTTTATGAATACTCCAATAAACCCCATAGGATGTTAATTAATAAGCTATGCCCTCGTCCGTTCAATTCCTTGCCTGAATTTCTTCTACAGTCAGACGGATCTAGAACACACTGCCCTTGTGAGATGTCCAAAATTTTTGGCAACTTCTACAACAAACTGTATAATTGCCTGACCCTGGAGAACCATTTTGAATTTACCCAGGGAAATTTTGAGTGCTTTTTTTCCAATATAAAGCTACCGAAACTATCTACAACGGATTTAGAGAGTTTAAATGTAGCAAAATCAACTGAAGAACTCTTTGCTATAATTAAAAATTTCCCATTACACAAATCCCCCGGCCCAGATGGCTTGCCCTACTCATACTACAAATTTTTTTTGACATTCCATCTCCTCATATGCTAGCTTTATATGATTCCCTCCTCAAGGGTACTCCTCCACATCCACAGTTCTCCCATTCTTTTATTTCGGTTATCCCTAAGCCTGGAAAGGATCCCTCTTTCCCAGATAACTACAGACCCATAGCCCTCCTAAATTCAGACTACAAGATATTTACTAAAATTCTCCCTTCCCGACTCTCCGCGCTCATCCCCAAACTGGAACACAGGGATCAGGTGGGTTTTGTCCTTGGTAGACATGCAGGAGATAACACCCGGCGTACAATAGATCTAATAGACCTTTTGGATAGAACCTCCTGTTCGGCATTGATTCTGAGTTTAGACGCGCAGAAAGCTTTTGACAGGCTAAGTTGGCCCTACATGTTTGCCACATTAAAAATATATGGCTTTGACAGTCCTTTTTTAAAAACTTTAGAGGCCTTATATTCAACTGTCTCAGCGCAGGTGCAAATGTCGTCCTTTCTGTCTCCTGGCTTCCCTATGACAAATGGAACTCGGCAGGGTTGTCCCCTTTCACCATTGCTTTTTATCCTGTGCCTAGAATCCCTAGCCAAATCTATCCGTGTGCATCCAGATATACGTGGGGTGGTGATGAGACAGGGGGAATATAAATTATCGCTATTTGCAGACGACATTTTGCTCACTATCACTAACCCGCTGATATCTCTTCCCTCACTACATAAATTATTGACCTCTTTTAGTGCTATTTCCAGGTATAAAGTCAACACTTCTAAAACCGAGGCCCTCCCTATACACATTCCAATGCCATTACTATCCCAGCTCAAAGAATCATACCCTTATAAATGGTGCAATACCTCTCTCAAATACTTGGGTATCCTACTTACCCCTTCCTATTCCTCCCTTTATAGCACTAACTTCCCTCCTCTAATACTGGATATTAATAAGTCTCTGTCGAACTGGACCAAATACCCCCTGTCTCTCTTAGGCAGAATTAATGTTTTAAAAATGTCTATTCTACCCAGGCTGCTTTATTATTTTGAAACTCTCCCAGTAGCTGTACCTGCTTCACAACTAAAAACACTTCACAGGATTTTTCTAAAATGTATATGGAATGGCAAAGCTCACTGCATAGCAAGCTCCGTAATGTTTTCCATTAGATCCAGAGGAGGTTTGGGAGCTCCGGACATTACTAAATATTATCATTCTGCGCATTTAAGGGCCATTACCTCTTGGACTTCCTTACATACACCAAACCAATGGTCTGCCATTGAGAAGGGGGTACTTTACCTGGTTCATCCGGGCTCCTTAGTTTGGGGTGCCCCTCCTGTTTTAGATCCTATATAAAAAACGTCAATGTACTGGCCCAATGACACTAACTTTAACTATTTGGCGTAATTGCCTCAAACGCTATCCCCTTATGTCCTCCTGCTCTCCTCTTGTAAATATATTATTCAACCCTCTCATTCAGATAGTATTTTCCTAGGCAGGATTTTTCCATGGATAAATGTTAACCTCTTTCAGCTCCGGAACCTGGTTCATCCCATAACGAGGAAGTTGCATACCTTCAACACTTTAAGTGAGAAATTTGATTTACCACCACATCTCTTCCACTTTTACTTACAGGTTAGACACTTCTTTCACTCTAAATCGCCATCCCTGACCCTATATAAGCCAACTACTTTTGAATACTTGTGTGCTCAAGGCCCTCATCAATTGCACTTAATTTCCTGTATTTACCGTATCCTCCATGGGTTGACTCCAATCACGGAGACATTACTCCATTACATGCGCAAGTGGTCCCATTTAGTGGGGCGTCCTGTCACAATACAGATGTGGGATAAGATTTGGTCCTCTACTTTTAGATCTTTTCCAAATGTGTCACTCAGAGGGAGACAATCATTAAGATTCTTATGTTTTGGTACAGAACTCCTGATGTAATTCATAAGTATGATCCTTCAGTTCCGCAGCATTGTTGGCGGTGTGGAACTGACATAGGCTCACTATTCCACATCTTTTGGCAATGCTCCTTAATTCAACCCTTTTGGTATGATGTACATTTCCTTATACAAAAGGTAACTGGGGTGTCCCTTCCGATGGATCCTTTGAACTACCTATTGGGTCTACCTCCTTTAGGGGTATCTAAAAAGACAAACAAACTGATATCTTATATATTACTAGCTTATCCCATTGTTCTGGTTATTCAATGCCCCCCTCCATGGTCCAGATTTCTACATTTGGTGGCTGAGATTCGGACAATGGAGTTTTTAGCGGCCTCGGTACATGACTGCATTCCCCAATTTACTAAAATATGGGAACCATGGCATCTTTCAGAATTCGGGACCCCCATAATACCAAACACGTCCTAATCTTAATTTAATTCTACACTGCCTATGTATTTGACCTAGACTGACCTTAAGGTTCTAGGCTCATTCCCATACTACGCTTACTGCGTACATCACAAGGAATTGATTCAATATACACATATGCCTAGTTTCTGTAAATACTTCCCTATTACTTATACTTGTTACTTTTCATTTTGCTTTCCTTTTTTAATATAATTGTTTTTAATGTACTTATATTGATAGTGTAATGTACATTTTGTTACAATTTTGTACTTGTTCTTTGATATCCCAATAAAAATACAATTTTGAAAAAAAAGCTTCTCTTTCTAAGCTTGGGGGCTTCCATTACTGTAACAGGCATGATATCATAACTACTCATACCATACTTGCTTGTTTTATACATTGTACAATTTAATACACTAAAATCCATAAACCATTGTAGTTATTTTATATAAGAAAAGTAATGTAGTCAGTTTCTTACATTTTTTTAGCATAGCCTGCCAGAATTGTTTCTGTTGCTTGGCAACAATTAAAGATCGTTTTTGATTGAAAACATTGAATTAGATTTGAACACAACTGTCAGTTTTATGATATTTAATGGCAATTAAAGTGGAACTGAAGTCATGAAATTTCAAAAAAGTTGGGACATTGTGTAAAATCTACAGGAAAACAGAATGCAATGATTTGCAAAACCCATTTTTTATTCACAGTAGAAAATAGAAAACATCAAACATTTAAACTTAGAAAGTGTACTATTTTATAAAACAAATAATGTAATTTTGAAATTGATGACAGCAGCACGTCTCAAAAAAGTTGGGACATGGCAACAAAACGTTGTCAAAGTAAATGGTACTAACAAGGAAGAGCTGGAAGAACATTTTGCAATGAATTAGGTTAATTGGCAGGTCAGTAACATGATTGGGTAAAAAAAGAGCATCTTATGCCACGTACACACGAGCGGAATGTCCGTCAGAAAAAGTCAGACAGAAGCTTTTCATCGTCTATTCCAATCGTGTGTATGCCTCATCGGACTTTTTTTTTTTTAAATTCCGATGGACCTAGAAATGGAACATGTTCTAAATATTTCCGATGGAACCAATTCCTATTGAGAAAACTGCTCGTTTGTATGCTGTTCCGACGTACCAAAAACGACGCATGCTCTGAAGCAAGTACGAGACGGAAGCTATTGGCTACTGGCTATTGCACTTCCTTTTTCTAGTCCCGTCGTACTTGTTGTACGTCACCTCGTTCTGGGCGGTCGGACTTTGGTGTGCTCGTGTGTAGGCAAGACCGCTTGAGCGGAATTCCGTCGGAGTTTCGTCGGAGAAACCTTCAGAGTTTTTTCTGAGGGCAAAACCGGTCCTGTGTAAAGGGCATAAGAGAGTCAGAGTGTCTCAGAATTAAAAATGGGCAGAGGTTTACCAATCTGTGAAAAGTTGCATCCAAAAATTGGTGAACAATTAAAGAATAATGTTCCTCAATGTAAAATTGCAAAAACTTTAAATATATTATCATCTACAAAATATTATCAAAAGATTCTGAGAATCTAGAGAAATCTATATGGGACAAGGCCAAAATGCAATATTGGATACCTGTGATCTGCACTGCATTGAAAATGGGCATGATTCTCTGGTGAACATCTCTGTATGGCCCCAGGAATACTTCTAAAAACCACTGCCTGTGAACACAGTTTGGCATTCCATCCAAAAAAGGAAAGTAAAGAGCTATCATGCAAAGAAGAATATCTGAATATGATACAGAAACACTGCCTTTTTCACTGAGCCAAAGTTCATTTAAAATGGTCTGTTGCAAAGTAAAAACCTGTTCTGTGGCCAGATGAATCAAAATTCAACATTCTTTTTGGTAACTAGGTGCCGCATCCTCTGGATGAAAGAGGCTAGTTATCAGTGCTCAGTTCAAAAGCCTGCATCTCTGATGGTATTTTTGGGGGTCATTAGTGTGCATGCAAAGGACAGCTTGCACATCTGGAAAGGCACCATCAATGCTGAAAGATATATCTAGTTTTTCTAGCAGCATGAACTCCCATCCAGACATCTTCTTCAGGATCAGCCCCTGCCTATTTCAGCAAGACAATGCTAAACTGCAAATTGCATCTATGACAACAGCATGGCTTCATAGTAGAAGAGTCCAGATGTTTAAATAGCTTGCCTGTAGTCCAGACCTTTCACAAATTGAGAATATCTGCTACATCTTAAAACGAAAAATACGACAAAGAAGACCCAGGACTGTTGAGCAGTTAGAATTCTGTATTAGGTAATAATGGAACAACATTCCTCTTCCAAAACTCCAGCTACTGGTCTCCTCAGCTCCCAGACATTTACAGAGTGTTTTTAAAAGAAGTGGGGGTGCTATGCCATGGTAAACATGGCCCTGTATTAGCTTTTTTGTAATTGGGGATATATTTATATATTATCCAACAGTCCAAGTCCCTCGTTGATGCCGGCATCTTCACCCTGAGTGCCATTTTTTTTTGGCAGCTTAATTGGCTGACTCAGGACAATGTAGGAGTCAGTCATTCTGGCACACATGCACTTGGACATTGCCGTAAGCTGAGCTGCGCATGCGCAGCTTAGTTTACATGCCATATGAGACTGCAATCAGGCAGGTAGGTGTTTTTTTATTGCATTGCATGTCTCTTCTGTGATAATAGCCTGCCTGCTCACAGTCTATTAATACAAGACTTCAGGTCCACTTTAAATAATTTTAAAATCCTTTGATGGAGGCTAGGTTATATACATATTACACCTTTGCTCATCCTAAAACCACATTCTAGTATTCCTGTACAGAGCAGGCATGCAAAGGCATAAATCACACATGTTAGTTTTAATGTATGCAACAACTTTTATAAATTCAAAAAGAGTCTTTAAAAATGTAATACAAAAAATCCTAATTGCATGTTAACACAACATGCATGGACACGTGCATTCTTGATTAAGCTGTCAAGGATTTTCTGCTGCTGAGCTGTATGTCTCTCCTCCATGCAGAGACAAAGAGCAGTGTGGGGACACAACAGGAAAGACCAGTGAACACGGCCATGCACCCACCAGACAGCCAGACAGTGCACAACATAGGTGATCTGAAATCAACAACAGAAGGTGCTCAGGATGAGAGAAACAGATGCAAAACTGCACTGTCCTGCCTAGCCCCATTTGCCACAAGGCCACATCATAGCTATATCAGTTGTTATGCCTTCAGTTATGCCCTTGCAAACATGTGTTTGTTTTGAGAAATATCTCTCATTTAATGTTTTTCTTATCACTGTACCTATACTTCTCAACTCCTCCACACTAATTCCCAGAATTGCCTATTGCTAAATTTATCTGGCATGAGAACATCATATTTGTTATTGGACAGACCAGGTCAGGACCAGAAAAATTGTGGTTTCACTCAGTGAATACATTTATTTATAATTATGCTCAGAAGAAGCTATTGTCTGAAGTTGCTTTTCTCTTGCATACACAATTAGCAGACATCGTAAATATTTTTTATGATAAAACCTTTTATACTTTTATGATAAGACCTGTTTTGAGCTGCCATAG
Organism: Lithobates clamitans; assembly: GCA_037952925.1. Classification (NCBI taxonomy): domain Eukaryota; kingdom Metazoa; phylum Chordata; class Amphibia; order Anura; family Ranidae; genus Lithobates; species Lithobates clamitans. The sequence goes on from JBBGZY010000821.1 coordinate 253,192, forward strand.
GAATCATATTTAAAAATTATATTTTTCTGGCTGTCATGCTAATGATCCATTGACTTCAGCACTGTCTGTGTCACTGACCTAGATTATGTATGCAAATAATGAGTTCTGACCCTTCCTATTACTTTCTAAAGTTTACTTGGTGTCTATAAGGATTGAGAGACTCAAAAAATTTGGTGGACTTTGTGGACACAAAATGAGAGGAGAAATCATTAAAAAAAGAAAGTTTATTACAGCATGAAAAAAAAGCATATAAAAAACTTACAGACAACACCCTGTATAGACACAGTGACCAGTTACCCAATATTGCCATTACAGAAGGCTGAATCAAAAGTATAGGGACTGACTTTATAATAAGTCTAATAAAGAGAATTGATCCAATAACGCCTCCAAAAACTTGCTCTTCGATGCGTTTCACTAAATATTAGCTTCCTCTGGACAAATACTGGGTAGGTCCTGGTATATTTAAAAACATGACAAGAACAATATGTATAAGTATTACATGTGATATATATCTGTATAAGTACAATAGTAGTTATTTCATCATATATTATATATAAGTCACTGTGGGATAAAGTGCACCCATACATGCAATTAGAATAGTAAAATATTTGTATAGATGTGGTCTATAAAATCTTAAAAGGGACCATGCATGGAGATAGGGTCCATGTTAAAGCAAACACTGTACTAGAGTAATTCTCACCTGATGTATAACAAGTATAACAAGTGTGTGGGTTAAAGATGTAGAAATATCAGAGTTTAGGCCACCACACAAGGAGAGATTATCATGAGCTATGACGACAAACGTTTCCAACAAAATACCTGAAAGTTTAAGCAGTATCAGCAATTAGCCGTTGGCCCTTCAAACAAATTGCAAGAGGTAGAACAAAATTTGTGCGTGGCACTTTCCAACAATACACATTGTGGTCCAGAGATGTTACACCAATATATCAAATGGATAGATGCACAGAATTCTCCAAATTATGAGAGCCGAGAGTGCATCTAAAGAAAGGGTATAAACAGCTGCTGGATACATGCAAATGTCATAAGATGTGAGGTCATAAACAGGATTATATAGATTAAGAGAAGGAAGGAAAGTATAAATATAACACTTATCCCCAATGGGAAGGCGTGTACAGCTATCCTCTCAGTGTGCAACCTAGGCCTTTGTGCAAACCTACTTATATATGGGGTATGGGGTCACAGGGGGGCGTAACGGCATGATCATTGGCGCCAAAAGACAGTGTCACGTGACGCATCACGTTGATGTGTGATCATAGTCCCGTCCCCAATGATTATGCATTAGAAAGCTCAAGGGTGGGCTGCCAGAGGGAGTGGGGAGGTACAGTGGGCAGTGTCAGCACACTGGGCATATGTCGGCGTGCCCCTATGAGGCGGAAGGACAGACACAGGTAAGCTGCAACTCACGCAACGCGGCAAATGACGTGATAATGCAGCGCACAATCGTCGCACATGTGCTGCGTCACATGTCCATACAGCGTGCGAATGTGACCATAAAGGTATACTAATATCAAAGCACGAGACCATCATAAGACAAGGGAAAACCAAATAAACAAAAGTCAGGGACACCATACAGAGCGCGAATGTGACCATAAAGGTATACTAATATCAAAGCGTGGCACGTCATCTCAAAACGCCCCCACCGTGCATCACATCTAGTGACCATCATAAGACAAGGGAAAACCAAACAAACAAAAGTCAGGGACACCATCAAGGCCAGAAACAGACCTCTGCACATAGCAACAACAGGAGAGTATACTTCATTACATGGGGTTGAGCCCCCAACCAAAACATAGCCCTGGGCAAGTCCAGCCCAGAGCGACAAAAAGAAGAACAGCTTGGGGTTAGTTATAGAATAAGGTGAGTATCCATAAACTAATAAACTAGTCCCAATGACAAAAGAGCCAAGCAAGCTGAACGCCAACTTAGACATGGACAAGGACAAAAACAAAACAAAGCAAAAAACAAAACAAAATGAAACAAACAAAACAAAACTCAACAAAAACCAAGTGAAAAAAAACAAGAAACTCATCAATGAACTCATGAACCATCATGGCTGAAGCAATTGAATACAAATGCTCATGAATTAAAGCAGTTTTAGAACATCCTGCATCACATGTCAGTACAGGCTATATGATCTAATAAAGAGAAGATAAGAATATATCTGTTTTTACAAAATGGTTTATAACTTATAGCGTCATTAAGGACGTGAGCCATGGAAGAAGCTAGGGTATGGTTCCATCTCATTTCCCCTTTGTAGGATCTTTTTATCATGATAACCACCTCATGAGTTCATTGGGATGAGTTCTAATGCTGCAAATTTGACTACGCTGTTGTCGCCAGTGTGCATCTGATTCACATGACGTCCTATTGGCGTTAACAATTGGTTAATGAATAAAAAGAACAAAGGAGGTGCCCCAGGGATTTTATGGGCAAGGGATAACACCAGATAGGAGAGTATGAAACGTGTAAAAAAGTAATACCAAATTTATTGGTTTACAATCGTATAAATTACATATAGTAAATAGAGATTAAAATCAAAAGCTGATGGTCATACTAACAACAATCTACAGCTAAGTTCTGAATCATGAACTTTGTCTCACGATAGGAGGCCAGTCAGTTTACAGAAATCCCAACATGTTTCGGAATATGTTTGAAATATTAAATATTTCTTCAGGGGCTGGTTTGGAGCGAGCTGTATTATCTAATAACACAAAGGCAGGAAAAAGTCATTAAATCAGAAAATTGTTTGTGTGTATATATATATATATATATATATATATATATATATATATATTTACACATGGTATTAAAATATAGGGTGTGTAAGGAACAACATAGGAAACAGCATAGGGGGTATAATGGGGGAAGGAGGTTTGAATCTGATAGTACTTACAAAGTGACCATCTTTGGTACGCCAAGATACACATCAGAATCCACTTAGAACAGGGTTTGTGTCTCGGTTGGCCCCATCGCATGGGTCATAAAAGTAATATAACTAATATCACTAATGTAATATACAGTATCTCACAAAAGTGAGTACACCCCTTACATTTTTGTAAATATTTTATTATATCTTTTCATGTGACAACACTGCAGAAATGACACTTTGCTATGATGTAAAGTAGTGAGTGTACAGCTTGTATAACAGTGTAAATTTGCTGTCCCCTCAAAATAACTCAATACACAGCCATTAATGTCTAAACCACTGGCAACAAAAGTGGCTATACCCCTATGTAAAAATGTCCAAATTGGGCCCAAAGTGTCAATATTTTGTGTGGTCACCATTATTTTCCAGCACTGCCGTAACCCTTTTGGGCATGGAGTTCTCCAGAGCTTCACCGGTTGCCACTGGAGTCCTCTTCCACTCCTCCATGAAGACATCATGGAGTTGGTGGATGTTGGCTCCACTTTTGATCTTGCTAATTTCATGCACAATTTAGGCCATAATGCATTTAATTTAAAATTCACCATGCATCAGAGTAAGCAATTCATTCCGTTTATGAATATTACAGTAGTGATTGAAGGAGATGACAATATTAGTACCACCCTGTACCGAAAGGAGACCGCAGGGAACACCCTTCTACACACTAGTAGTTTTTATCCTATTCCTCTTATCAATAGTATCCCTTACGGCCAATATCTCAGGTTGTGCAGAATCTGCTCCAATAACATCTTATTTAGGCAGGAAGCAGACGCACTATGGGTAATATTGTCTGCTGGGGGCTACACAAAAATCTCGCTCAAAAAAACCTTTAAAAGAGCATCCAAGCAGACCAGACAGGAAGCCTTATATAAGAGACCTCCACAAAATAAGGAGGATATCACCAGGGTTATCATCACTTATAATCGTCAACATTCATGTCTACGGGAAATATTTAATAAACATTGATATCTTCTCACCAATGACTTTATTCTTAGCAAATATACAGGCGCCAAACCTAATATCACTTTAAGGTGGGCGAAATCACTTAGGGACAGGTTGACACAAAGTAATTTTGTCAATGCAGCTAGACAGGACACCACCTCGAGAGGGATATGGCAATTTGTGTCATGTACTTTTTGTTTATGGATATATGAGAATTGTGCAATATATTTGCCAAATGGCAGATTATATTCTGTTGTACATCATGTCAACTGCCAGACAGAGGGCGTGGTTTACATTATTTTTGTGAATGCAGTAGTTTCTACGTGGGCGTTGAATTAAAGTTCATTTATATTACATTAGCAGCAACCAATTGTTAATGCCAATAGGACGTCACGTGAATCAGATGCAGGCTGGCGACAACAGCGTAGTCAAATTTGCAGCATTAGAACACATCCCAATGAAGTCTGGAGGTGGTGTTCATTATGAAAAAGATCTTACAGAGGGAAATGAGATGGAACCATACCCTAGCTGGTACCATGGCTCCCGGCCTTAATGACGCTATAAGTTAAAAACCAAATTTTTTAAAAACAGACATATTCTTATCTTCTCTTCAATAGATTATATAGCCTGTACTGACATGCAATGCAGTATGTTCTAAAACTGCTTTTATTCATGAGCATTTGTATTCCATTGCTTCAGCCATGATGGTTCATTCATGAGTTTCTTGTTTTTATTTTACTTGGTTTTTGTCGAGTTTGTTTTGTTGGGTTTCATTTTGTTTTGTTTTTTGCTCTGTTTTGTTTTTGTCCTTGTCCATGTCTAAGTTGGTGTTCAGCTTGCTTGGCTCTTTTGTCATTAAGACTAGTTTATTAGTTTATGGATACTCACCTTATTCTATAACTAACCCCAAGTTGTTCTTCTTTTTGACTTGCCCAGGGCTATGTTTTGGTTGGGGGCTCAACCCCATGTAATGAAGTATACCCTCCTGTTGTTGCTATGTGCAGAGGTCTGTTTCTGGCCTTGATGGTGTCCCTGACTTTTGTTTGTTTGGTTTTCCCTTGTCTTATGATGGTCGCTAGATGTGATGCACGGTGAGGGCGTTTTGAGATGACGTGCCACGCTTTGATATTAGTATACCTTTATGGTCACATTCGCGATCTGTATGGAACGGGACATGTGACGCAGTGTATGCGCGACGATCGTGCACTGCGTCATTGCGTCATTCGCCACATTGGGTGTGTTGCGGCTTACCTGTGTCCATCCCTCCGCCTGGTAGGGGCGGAGCGTTGATGGAGGCATGCCGATGTATGCCCAGTGTGCTGACACCACCCACTGTACCTTCCTACTCCCTCTGGCAGCCCACCCTTGAGCTTTCAGCTCCATAATCATTGGGGATGGGGCTATGATCATGTGTTGACGTTATGCGTTAGGTGACAATGCCTGTTGGTGCCAATGATTGTGCCGTTACGCCCCCCTGTGACCTCATATCCCATATATAAGTGGGTGTGCACAAAAGCCTAGGTTGCACACTGAGAGGATAGCTGTACACACCTGAGCAGCTTCCAAGGGTAAGTTGAACATCTGACACTTTCATCTATGGAACTATTCTGTGATTTTGCCTATCATATACTCATTTCATCCATAGTCTTTTTCTCTTTTCTTACAGTGATGTAGTCTCTCTATCGCCTACACAGCAATGTCCAGTAGGGCCTCAATAAAAGGCCTTCCCATTGGAGATAAGTGTTATATTTATACGTTCAGGTGGGTTTTCTCCCATCCTGTCCCCCCCTTCCCTTCCTACTCTTAATCTATATAATCCTGTTTATGACCTCACATACTCTTATGACATATGCGTGTATCCAGTAGCTGTTTATACCCTTTCTTTAGATGCGCTCTCAGCTCTCATAATTCTGAGAATTCTATGTATCTATCCATTTGATACATTGGTGTAGCATCTTGGGACCACAATTTGTATTGTTGGTAAGTGACACCCACAAATTTTGCTCTACCTCTTACAATTTGTTTGAAGGGCCAACAGATAATTGTTGATACTGCTTAAACTTTCAGGTATTTTGTTGGAAACATTTGTAATCATAGCTCATGATAATCTACCCTTGTGTGGTGTCCTAAACTTTGATATTGCTACATCTTTAACCCACACACTTGTTATACATCAGGTGAGAATTACTCCAGTACTGTTTTTGCTTTAACGTGGACCCTATCTCCATGCATGGTCCCTTTTAAGATTTTAGAGACCACACCTATACAAATATTTTGCTCATTCTAATTGCATGTATGGATGCACTTTATCCCCCAGTGACTTATATATATATATATATATATATATATATAAAAAAAAAATATATATATATATATATATTTTGTTTTACCGAGCTGTGTCTATTACAGACCACACGACATGTATATGCATTGCCTTCGAATACATATACATGGGTCTTGAAACTTTGTTATTTTGGATGTCTGTCTAGTCTTGTGAGGTGTCCCTATACCCTGAGTTATAGATTTACCAGGCAAGCATACATGCAGTTGTGCATGTGTTTTTGTGGTTTGTGTTTATATGTACTTTTTCTTGGATATATTTTAAAATAATCACTGTTGTACTTACACAGATAAATACCATATGTAATACTTATACACATACTATTTTTTTGCTTTTAAATATACTTGCACCTACCCAGTATTTGTCCTGAGGAAGCTAATATTTAGTGAAACTCTCTCTATTAGACATATTATAAAGTCAATCTCTATACTTTCTATTTCGCCTTCTGTAACTGCACTATTGGATACCTGCTAACTGTGTCTATACAGGGTGTTGTTGTATTTTTTTAATATGTTTTTTAATCATGCTGTAATAAAATGTATATTTTTTTAATGATTTCTCCTCTCATTATGTGCCCATAAAGTCCACCAATTTCTCTCAATCCTTATATACATATTTTGGATGTTGGCATGGTGAGGGTCCTCCCTTCCTATGTTTACTTGGTGGTTTCTTCTTTCTTCAAAAATATTGAAGTCATGGGCAGAGCAAGCTGAGTACCCATCGTAGCCAATAGCTCCTGCTGCTATTTCTGAGCCAACAAGGAGTGAGAGAGCCAAGAGAGCAGATGTTCTCATGCACATTGCTGGTTCGAGATTGGGCTCAGGTAAGTATTAGAGGAAAGGGGGGGCAGAGCTGCATGCAGAAGGTTTTTTACCTTAATACAGAGAATGCATTAAGGTAAAAAACGTTCAGCATATAGAACCACTTTAAAAGGAGGTAAGCAGGGTGATCCTTCAATTTTGTTTCAGTGCTGTATAGTTTTTATTTAAAACTCAACTAAACTTACCTTTCCCTGCCTGCTGATGCATGTACAACTTAGTGTACATTCCTGGGATCTTGAATATACCAGGTGTAAGAGCCAAGTTCCGAGACCCTGTTACTCTTCTGAGCATGCATGGGAGTTATGTCATCCATGTCCAAGCAATGGCTAAAGACTGAGGACTCCAGAACTGGGAACAGACTGGGTAAAGATGGTGACAACAGGAGAGAGCACAGATATCGATTGCTGAAGGAAAACAAACCAAAAAGGTAAGTTTGCAAAACGTGTAAACATGCTGTGCCTCCTTGCACATTATGGTAAGAGCTCAGTGTGTCCATATTGACTACAGTTCCACTTTAAATACAATGACAATGGTATCTGCCCTGAAGGAAGGAGGCAGCAGGAAAGCCATAACCAAGGGCAAATGGGTTAACAGGCCTCTTACTGTAATTTTATTTTGTATGACTTTCTATGGACCTCACAACTCTTTAAAATATATTAGGAAATTAATAGCTAGAGAGGGATATATCATTGAAGAGTAATTCTGCATTCTTAATGTAGATCTCCGCCCTTACTATGGGCTACTTGGCATTCCTCTTTAATAGAAAAAAAAATTGAACCATTACACTATTAGTCAAAATGTAAACTATTCAATAAACTAAAACCGACACTTCTGTTTGTGTATTTTTTATATCTAGAGCAATATTTTTATCTGCTTCAGACTACTCATTTTTACTTTGTATGAGTCCAAGTGACCCAGATGTGTTAAACTCAAAGATATAAAAGTGGTTTCTATAGCAACAAGAGCTGCAAGATAAAATCCACAACCTCTCACCCATGTGGCTCTTTTTAACTTTAAAGTTCCAGTAGCTGCTTTAAATGTTAAAGCTGTTCTTTAAAGTGTTTAAACATCCATGGCCTTTACTTAGCAACATTTAGTTAAGTTGTCATTAATGTGGATGGTGAAGTAAGATGCATTGCACTAAAGTCATTGCATTTCTTTACAAACATGGGGGGGGGGGGATCTGAATGTTTTAAGAATCCCAACTGCTCTGTTCTTTTTTTTTTTATGGTAATAACTATTTTCCTACAAATAAATATCAGTGCACCAGGGAATTGTGTGTTCATTTTAAATGGTGATTTATCACAAAAATATTTTTATTCATATTTTGCACAATGTGCACAATGTTAATTGTTCCAGTATGGTTTTATCTGCATAAAGCTGAATAGGGAGTCATCAGACAAATTCCAACATGACTAACTGCATCAAACCAAAGAATTGACTGTTGCCTGGCACCTCAGAGAAGAACTCCAGGTATGGATATTTTCACATAGTTACATCGGTATAGCTTGGACCGATGTAACTATGCATACTCCTATACCATACCCATATTATCCACGTGGAAGCTGGAAATCACTGTAGTAGGCAACGCTGCTACAATGATCTCCACTAATTTCTGTGTCTCATGCCAAGCTGTTACCCTACTTTTGAAGACAGGAGGTAGCCTGCTTGGCCCAGGTGCCATTCAGAGAAAGCTTTGTATTTACTCAACTTTGTCCAATCAAAGAATGCATTGCATTCATTGAGAAAATGCAAAGAGATCTTTGAATGGCACCTGTGCCAAGCATGTGACCTCCTGTGTTCACAATGCAGCAGGACAGCCACTCAGCACGGGATACTTTTGTTATTGTATTAAATTTAGAGATTTGTAGATTAGTCACCCAAGCAGGCTCTCAGTGGCTCAGTGCAATTACTTAGTTTCTCTCTTTAAGGCTAGCCATACAGTATACAATGTTCCTTTAGATTTTTTACTAAAACCATATAATGTGAGGTCAAACCTAAACACTTTCAATTTGTTTGCAATCAGGCAGACCCTTGCACTGCATAGTTGAAGGTAAATCTAAAGGAAATTGAAAAAAAATATATAATGTATGGCCAACTTTAGCCACAGTTTAGTTAAAATAAACCTGTACTGAGAGGAATATGGAGGTCCAATGCTGACCAGTGTTAGACAAATATTAGTTCCTTAGCTGTCCATTCATTTGCTTTAATCCTTTCAGAGATACTGACCTAGAGTAAGTATACATAACTTGACTTCTGATTTTGCTCTAACTTTACAGGTTGTATGCTTGTTCCATGTTAGAGACTCAAAAGATAACTAAAGCCAGAGACAGCCAGACAACTAGCATTTCCAAAGGTAGGTCAGTAATGGCAACCTTTTTATTTCTTTTACATGTTTTCTTCAAGGTATCAGAGTCATAGAGTTGATTTACTAAAACTGGAGAGTGTAAAATTTGGTGAAGCTGTGCATGATAACATATCAGCTTCTAACTTCAGCTTGTTCAATTAAGCGTTGACAATAAACCCCAGAAGCTGATTGGTTTCTATGTAGAGATTTTGCACTCTCTAGTTTTAGTAAATCAATCCCATAGGGAGTTGTTTTAATGAGTCTGATCAACTTATAGACTTGTATTGTGAGAAAGCACAATAAAGTACAGTGATTTATGACTGTGTAGGACTCAAGAGCAGGACTCAGAGCCTGCATCATATGTCATAAGAAAATATGGCTGCCACTATATGCTGCATATAAAACTTAGCAAACTTTCTAACTTACAGTACACCTGTCAGGAGAGACACCTACAATAGCCGACCTCCTTCTGAAAATGCTAATTACCCAGCTGTGTTGCTGTGTCTGCCTTTCATTTTTCTGATTCAGAGAACCTTAAAAAAGCATACAGTAAATATTAGAGAAACATCATAATTCTTATTTTTATGTTCTAACTAAGAGAACACTAAAGCTGAAGTCCTCTAGTGATGTATGAGCTGGTGAGAGGAACCACAGCATGGGGTGGGAAGAGAAGGTATTCACACATCCAGAAGTGTGTGACAGGGTCCCTTTAATATGTTCAGGTATCATGGGTAAACAGGTTTAGATATTATAATATTTATTCACGATATTACCTCCTATAGTTGACATCTATGTACATGCAGTAATGTACATTTATAATATAATTTGTATATGACATTTTTATGTACATTATCACATTTACATTGTGCTTTTGTGAAAAGTTTGAAGTCAGTTTGTTTTCACCATGCTGTAAAAGTTCATGATAATGTGAAGTAACTGCCATTAAAGCACAATATCACGCACTACCTTTTCTTCCAAAGTAAACGCTTCAATGAGCATTACTGCAGCGCACTGCAATGCACCGCAATGATAAGAACAGCCTTCACAGACAAAAACTTCTTAATGACTGTCCCTGAATTTACCTGCAGTACAAAACGTGTGCTATACAGCAACCAGGATCAAAGCTGTGACCATGCCCTCAGTGGAGTGTGGGCAAATAACCAGGCTTTAATTACACAAGAAAATTATTTTTCTACGCATAGCGTAGTCTTCCCTGAGTATATAATTTTTTACTATTTATAACTGATTATGAATACTAAACAATCTGATCACAGAGCGATGTGACTTTAATTACCTCATATAGCATAAATACATTATGTGTTTAAATTTTAATTTCCTATTCATTTTTTTCCTTGCATCTTATTAAAAAAAAATAGGAGGTTTGATGAGATAAGGAAACTGTGAAATCTGCCTCTACGTAATATTTTGTCCTCTAGGCTCAAGTCTATGCAGACCTTCCATAAATCTAGGCTTAGCTAGGAGTTGGTTATACTATGTTACAAAATATGTTACAATTTGCAAATATTTATTTATGGTTTTTATCAAACCTACAGTCTTTGATAAAATATTTTTGTTAAAAAAAGTCTGCAATATTTTATAGGCCAAGTTCACCTTTAGGAACACACATTTAGAGTGTAACATGTTCTTATGCTGCTTCAAGCCTTGCTGCCTTCTAGGACTGGGGATGTCCTAAAGCCACATTGCATTATCGCACAGCATTTATTTAAGATCAACAAGAATAATACTCACAAGCATGTAAATTAAAAGTTATTTTTTACGAGCTACTCATCTATGGCTCAGTGGTCCTAGACTTGGCACACTGCAGAGTGCAGGAGGACCTCACCAGAATCCTTAATGGCTAACCCATTTAAAAGGAAACCTCTTCTTCATCAGATCCAACTGATGAGAAAGGGGCTTCCTTTGAAATGCGTAAGCCATTAAGGATCCCGATGAGGTCCCTCTGCATTCTGAAGTGTGCCAAGTCTAAGACCACTGGGGTATAGATGAGTAACTCGATGAGCAACTTTTAATTCACATGCTTGTGAGTATTATTCTTATTGATCTTAACTAAATGTTATGGGATAATGCACTAAGCTGGTGTGCCCTCTTTTGTTTATTTTTTGTAGAGATGTAACTAGACCTGAGCCTGGGCCCTTTCCACTGGTCACGGGGCCCCTTACAGAGTTCCCCCTTACACCAGGGTCCACAGAGTTCACCTCCACTTCAGAGTCCACAGGGATCCCCCTTACATCAGAGTCCCCCCTTACATCAGAGTTTCCAGTGTTCCCAGAGCCCCCTTTATATCAGAGTTCCCCTTTTCAGTACATCAGGGTCCGCAGGGTTCCCCTTTACAGTGCAACGGGAACTCTGCGGTCCCTGATGTAAAGGGGGGCTCTGTGGATGCTGATGTAAAGGGGAACACTGTGGACCATGATGTAAATGGGAATGCTAAAAACAAGTAGAAAGGCGCAAAGCAGGTATACCTCACATAACAGATCCTAAATAGTCCAATGGCAGGGTAGGTGTATGTAGATGTATATAGATATATATACAAGAGGAAGTCTATCAGGGCTGCCACCAAAAAAAGACCAGAAGCAGGGTCCAATAGCGTTTCGGTCAACACCGGAGACTGATAGAGGGTGGTAAAGACATGCACAGTGTCCCACGACATTTTGCTAGTTTTCACCAAAAATCCACCACGGGCCTCACTGTATGGGTAATTGAACAAATCCCCAAGTCATATACTCCCGCCGAACGTTTCAAAAAGCTCTGTGCAAGGGAAACGTTCTGGATTTACAATCTCGACGTCCTCTCGCCTGGGGGCTTGAATGAGGGCATCAAGATTGCCACCATATTATAGATATATATTGTTTTTATTTGCTTATATATGGTATGTGTATATTCATTGCTTGTATTTTTATCATCCTTACCACAGGTTGTATACACACTAACATATCTATTATTGTGGGGGTGGCGGGTCCACGAGTAAGTATATTCCATCCCCCGCCCCCTCCCCTGCCCTCGTTCTTTCCCAAAACCCCCCCCCCCCCTTTTTTCCATTCCTCCCCTTTTCCCCCCCCTTTCCCTCTTTTTTCCCCCCGACTTTTCCTTCCCCCCCCCCCTTTCCCCTCCCCCTGCTCCTTTTTCCTGGTTTTTCCCTTGCGGACTGTGTACATCGCTAATTATGTTTACAGTGTGTACTGATATTTATATTTATATAATCACCATCTCTTGTGTATTTTACATATATATATATTTTATTTCATATATATATATCCTTTATCTTGCACTGGTCCATGATCATTATTATTATTATTATTAATTTTTAGTACCATCCCAATTCTCAATTGATACACTTATATGTTCTCATGTATGGTCCATATTGGTTGCATATGCACCAGGTCTTATTCTGCAGGTGGATGTGTACTGGTTTTTAATTAATTTTTTATTTCTAATTTTAATTTTTAATTTTCAATTTCCAATTCTATGTATAACTATGCTCATATGTTTCCTATATATGAATGTACAGATACTCCATGCCTAAACTTCATATATCTATTTATTAACTTGTGCCCCACTTCCATGTGTATTATATCTAGTATTGCCAAAAGCTGCAGTATATCCGGATACTGTCTATTATCCTCAGCCCCGCCCCTTCCCCCTCCCTCCCAAAGACTATAAAAGGACTGCCATTACATCCGCCCCCTATGCTTGAGAAAGGAGTGCCGCTATTCCTGTCATCTATAGCGCGCAGACTCGGAAACGCGTCGCAGAGCTGTGACGTCACGGCCCGGCGCCGCGCTGCGCTTGCTTTCCAGGCCTCGTTCTGGCTCCCTGTACGGCCGTCACCATCTCTCTCCACGGAGCCGTACGAGCCTCAGACGGCAGCGCGCCCGGCGATCGGCTTTGGCGTCCCCTTATCCCCTCCCTGGAACCCACAGACCGTTGGTCTATGTCATTTTAACCCACTACCTATCCTGAAGTGCCATCTGGAGACCCGAGGGAACTCCCACCGTGTTCTGCCACCACCATCCATCCCTGCCAGGACTTGATGTGTGACCAGCACTGCACGGACTTGCTGAGACTTGTGGTCCTCCAGCCTCTTCTCTACTCAGAGATGCACCGGAACGCAATACTACAGTCTTCCATGTGAGTGGATATTGTTTGTTGTAAATAAATGATTATTGATTTATACTCAGAGGCGCCCCTCTTCCTTGTTTTAAATGGGAATGCTGCAGACTCTGGTGCAAAGGAGAACTCTGATGTAAGAGGTTCTCTGGTCTCCAGAGCCCCCTACCTTACATCAGAGTTCCTCTTTACCTCAGAGTCTACAAAGTTTACCCTTGCACTGTAAGGGTGAACTCTGCTGACTCTGATTTAAGAGGGAATGCTGGGAACTTTGATTGGGGGAGCTTTGGTGACCAGTGACTCCTTTATATCAGATTTCCCCTTTACACCAGAGTCTGCCAAGTGAATACACTAAGGTAAAGGAGTTCAATGATGTAAGAGGGGAGTGAGGACACTGATATAAAGGTGGTGCCCTTATATCCGTATCCCCCTTACCTTAGGGCCTCCACTGCCCCTTACATCAGTGACCCCCCACAGAGTGACTGACTGCCCCAGCAACTCTACTCTGCCTGGAGCTATCACACACTGACCTCCTGTAAGCCATTTGATCCTCCTTTCCCCGTGCACCCTCCTGGCAGTTACTTTCAAATTCACCTGACCAGCGACCCAAGCCCAGTCCAGCCCAGCCGAGACTGAGCTGAGCTCAGCCAATTACTAATCAGCTGGCTCTGGAGCTGAGCGTGTGCAGTTCTGGAGCCAGCTGATTAGCAATGTGATATGCTTAGCTTGACTTGACTCAGGCGGGGATGGGGGGAGTGGTCTGTTGATCAGGTGCATTGTGACGTTTTCCCGTAATTTGAAAGTGACTGCAAAGAGGGGGGAGAGGAGGCCTGGGGCCCCGCACAGTGGCAGAACACCACGGCCTGGTTGCAACAAGGGCGACATTTGTGACCCTGGTAGTTCCACCACTGTACTCTAGTGTGTGTGTGTGTGTGTATATATATATATATATATATATATATATATAGCCGTTAATAAAGATACCTCCAGATGAATGTTACAAGTACAAAGTCCAGTTGCAGGGGCCCCTTAGGATAATCACAATGTGGAGTCTATCTTCTTAGTGTTGAAGATCTGAAGACAGGATCAGTGATGGAAAGATCATCCAACCCTCATCCAACCAGCCTGGAACATAGCCATTCGTAACTGTGATGTGATACTGGAACTCAGAGTCAGCCTACATCACCATTAGTAACTGTGATGTGATACTGGAACTCAGAGTCAGCCTACCTACTCTGCATCTTAGTCCCTAGTTTCTAATCTGCAATGCAACTGGATGTCTAACTACCTAAGTGGCTGTCGGGTGCCTAACCTGACTCCAATCTTTGCTGGTTATTGAGCCCTGAACGAAACTAGCAATAGAATTCCAGACCAGAAGGTACACGGTTAACTAGAATAACAGAAGCTACATATAAACTCTATTGCAATAAACAGGTTCACCTACTAACATACAACAAGATGACCACTACACATGCACACTGTGTCACAAACAAAACTATCTGGTATAGTGCATGCAAGATGACAACAAGCGGGAGAGATATACTTCTGTAACAAGTCTTTAAATATATACATATATATATATATATACACTCAGAAGCTATGGGCAACAATTGTAAACTATTACACAAAGGAACCCTTGCCTAATAATTCCTGCTTCCGGTCTGGATTAGCAACAGTTCTTCCTTGGGGACATGTGGTCTCAGTTCCCCCTCTCTCTTTCTATTTACTTGCTTTCTATGGAGTTTTCAACCCAGCCACCAGGGACAAGAGTAATGTACATAAATAGCACAGCCACTTACAAATACAGATAGTAGAGGGCAGCAAATCCCTACAGGTATGTATGCAGAAGTTCAGGGGTAGGGGACTAGAAAGTAGGGAAAATCCCATGCCTAAAATTGGGCTTTAAAGACTTTTAAATATGCTCCATATATTATATATGTGTGATGTAAACTGAAACCTGTTATTTATCCATGCAGGGCTAAAGCAATATGCTCTTTTCTTGACCCCCACAAGTTTGTGCTCATTCCTACACAGGACTGAGGACTTTCTACCGACCCCCATCATATGACAGCACCCAGTGCCTGAGCGTCCAAAGACCAAGTACTATAATTGTGGAAGTAAGGGGAGTAAGCCACAAGCTCCCCCATACCCTGAAGTACCTGGGACTTTTCTTGTCTCTTGATGGTTAAACAGCCAGTGGGGGGGGGTGTGAAGGGAAGGATGGTATGTAAAACTTATGTACCCTGCTTAAAGTGAACCTGCTGCTTACTCTCTTGCAACCAAATACAAAAAAAAAATCACCCAACTTGTGCAATGTTTATATTTTACACACAGTGATATGGTTGCTATCAAAGAGGTAGGGATTAGCAACAGTCACAAAATAAGGTCCGTTGGCATGGACCATAGGGTGAGTACATGGATTTAAAACTGGCTACAAGGGTGAGTTTAGAGGGTGGTGATAAATGGGGAGTACTCGGAATGCTCAGGGGTGGGTAGTGGGGTCCCCCTGGGTTCTGTGCTGGGACCAATCCTAATTAATTTGTTCATAAATGACCTGGAGCATGGGGTAAACAGTTCAGTCTCTGTATTTGCGGACGATACTAAGCTAAGCAGGGTAATAACTTCTCCGCAGGATGTGGAAACCTTGCAAAAAGATCTGAATAAGTTAATGGGGTGGGCAACTACATGGTAAATGAGGTAGAAAAATGGAAAATAATGCATTTGGGTGGCAAAAATATGAATGCAATTTATTTACTGGGGGTAGAACCTCTGGGGAAATCTAGGATGGAAAAGGAGCTGGGGGTCCTAGTAGATAGGCTCAGCAAAGGCATGCAATGCCAAGCTGCTGCTAACAAAGCAAACAGAATATTAAATAAGAATAATGCATTAAAAAGGGGATCAACTCCAGAGATAAAACGATAATTCTCCCGCTCTACAAGACTCTGGTCCGGCCACACCTAGAGTATGCTGTCCAGTTCTGGGCACCAGTCCTCAGGAAGGATGTACTGGAAATGGAGCGAGTACAAAGAAGGGCAACAGAGCTAATAAAGGGTCTGGTAGATATTAGTTATGAGGAAAGGTTGCAAGCACTGAACTTATTCTCTCTGGAGAAGAGACGCTTGAGTGGGGATATGATTTCAATATACAAATACCGTACTGGTGACCCCACAATAGGAATAAAACTTTTTCGCAGAAGGGAGTTTAACAAGACTTGTGGCCACTCATTAAAATTAGAAGAAAAGAGGTTTAACCTTAAACTACGTAGAGGGTTCTTTACTGTAAAAGCGGCAAGGATGTGGAATTCCCTTCCACAGGCGGTGGTCTCAGCGGGGGGGCATTGATAGTTTCAAGAAACTATTAGATAAGCACCTGAACGACCGCGACATACAGGGATATACAATGTAATACATACACATAATCACTCACATAGGTTGGACTTGATGGACTCTAGTCTTTTTTCAACCTCACCTACTATGCAACTATGTAAAAGAGAAAAGGCAATGACTGTTGGTTGTCATGGACTTCCTAGCATTCTGAAAATATCTTCATCCTCAGTGGATGGTGGCATGATTAACGGTTGATTGCTCTGATCCTGCACATCTTCTATGATAGCTATTTTCAGCTATGTTAGTGAAAACTGGTAGAATGTGTCTATTCCATCAGCAAAACACATACAAAATTATTAAATTTCAGCACAGAGGATGTTTCTGGTTATATAGAAAATGTCACATCCTAAATGAGTGTATGTAACACATCAATGCTCAAAAATACCTTTCATCCATATTTTCAGGCTAAATGATTGCATATTTTTTCTTGCATTGAATAAGATTTTTCAGAAGAGAAGGATTATGCTTCTGCTTAATGATCTACGTAACAGATTTAGGCCCAGGAGCTACTTTCTCTATATCCTAAAAAAAAGGCCTCCAACAGCAGACATAAAATTCAATGTGATGTAATCTTGTTAAATTAAAACACAGCAATGTAATCTAATGGAGAGTTTCATTTTATACACGATGTAGAGAACAGAACAATAAGAAAGATCATGGGTGTACCCAGGGAAGTGCTGCAACAGATACCACCATTTTTTTAAATCTTCCTGCTTGAGTTCCATCCACCAATAGCAGTCAACACATGCAGTCATGCCATGCACTCTGCATGTGCCCTATTTTTCCCCTGAATATGTGCAGCAGTGCCACTGGCCACATGCTGCAGACACATTGTGCAACACTACAACAATTGCCTGGTGCACTGCAGGACTTAGGGGGAGCCTGGGGAGAGAAATCATAACCCACACATAGTGCTGTCAACTGTATCCATTAACACACCACAATGACCACATCATTCTGCCCAATGCTTGCCAGATGCCATTTAAAAAAATCACCCACTGGTGGCTCAAAGTATTATGGGAAAGCCTGGAGAGGTGCTAGAGTCTGAGAAGAGTTAGTAACAGTGGGTGACTCACACTCTTCTGAATAAGGAGAGGGGCAGGTGAAGAGGGGAAGGTGATTCAGTATGCAACAAATGAGGCCTTGAGGGGTAAGGTTACAAGCCCTTTCAATAATTTGGTATGTTTATGTAAATAATTATCTCATGTAAACTATTCTGGTGTGGAGTTCCGAGTGGTTATATTGTACATTCTTTTGTTGCGGTGTTTGACAAAGGTGCCTACAATGTTTCTGTGTCAGCACAGTACTGATTATATTTCTGTGAAGATGTTCTGGTAGCATCAGCACAGTACTGATTATATATCTGTGAAGATGTTCTGGTAGCGTCAGCACAGTACTGATTATATATCTGTGAAGAAGTTCTGGTAGTGTCAGTACGCGGATGTGGAAATAAAGGGCAACTTAGGAAACAGCGATCACAGGTCAATTCATTTCAGCATAAATCACACAAGTAGGAAACACAAGGGTAATACAAAGACACTGAATTTCAAACGAACCAACTTCCCTAAACTGCGCTCCTTGCTAGAAGATATTAAATGGGATAAAATCCTAGGAACAAAGAACACAGAGGAAAAATGGGAGTGCTTTAAGAACATATTGAATAAAGGAATTGGCCAGTGTATCCCAATGGGAAATTAATTTAAAAGAGCTAATAAAAGTCCTGGATGGCTTAACTCCAATGTAAAAATGCATATAAAAGCAAAGGAGAAGGCCTTTAAACAATACAAGGCTGAGGGGGTCATCATCAGCACTCCAACTTTACAAAGAAAGTAATAAGAAATGTAAGGGTGTAATCAGGGCGGCCAAGATAGAACACGAAAGGCACATAGCGGAGGAAAGTAAAAAAAATCCAAGAAATTCTTTAAGTATATAAATAGTAGAGATGAGCCCGATGTTCGAGTCGAACGTAAGTTCGAGTCGAACATAGGGTGTTCGTCTATTCGCTGAACAGCGAACATTATGCGGTATTTGCGCCAAATTCGAAAGCTGCGGAACACCATTAAAGTCTATGGGACACTAACATGAAAAACCAAATGTGCTAATTTTAAAGGCATATATGCAAGTTAAATAGTGTATGGGGACCCGGGTCCTGCCCCAGGTGACCTGTATCAATGCAAAAAAAAGTTTTAAAAACGGATGTTTTTTCAGGAGCAGTGATTTTAATCATGCTTAAAGTGAAACAATAAAAATAAAATATTCCTTTAAATATCGTGCCTGGGGGGTGTCTTTAGTATGCCTGTAAAGTAGTGCATTTTTCCCGTGTTTAGTACAATACCACAGCAAAATTACATTTCTAAAGGAAAAAAAAGTAATTTAAAACTGCTCGCGACTCTAATGAATTGTCGGATCCCAGCAATATAGATAAAAATCATTGAAAAAAATGGCATGGGTTCCTCCCCCCAGTCCATTACCAGGCTTAAATTTAAAAAAAAATGCATGGGGCCCTTCAGGTCTGGTATGAATTTTAGGGGAAACCCTGCACCAAATTTTTTTTAATGGCGTAGGGGTCCCCTCAAAATCTATACCAAGCCCTTCAGGTCTGGTTTGGATTTTAAGGGGAACCCTGCGCCAAATAAAAAAAAATGGAGTAGGGATCCCCCTGAAAAATCTATACCAGACCCTTATCCGAGCACATAACCTGGCAGCCTGCAGGAAAAGGGGGGGCAAGAGAGAACCCCCCCTCCTGAACCGTACCAGGCCACATGCCCTTAACATGGGGAGGATGCTCTGGGGTCCCCCCCAAAGCCCTTGTCCCCATGTTGGTGGTTGTGGGTTGGTTGTGGGGGTCTTCGGGCAAGGGGCTCATCGGAATCTGGAAGCCCCCTTTAACAAGGGGACCCCCAGATCCCACCCCCCTATGTGAATGGGTATCGGGTACATTGTACCTATACACATTCACCAAAAAAAGTGTAAATATGACGGGAAAATTTGGGACAAGTCCTTTATTAAAAAAACTGTCCCGCGATGTCCATTCATCTTCGATCACAGCATCCGATGACCCGAGAAAAAAACTCCACCTCCATGGGAGGCTCTCGCTGACTGAAGCCTCTTCGCGGTGACAGCTGTTATATAGCTGAGGGCGGGGCCACATGGTGACGTAAACGAATGACCCCGTCTTCCTCTGATGTCACATGGCGTCAGACGGGGCGAGGTCACCCTTTTTGTAAAAATGGGGAGTACTCTGGTGTAGAAAGCAGGGTCCCCCAGGGTTCTGTCCTGGGACCAATCCTATTTATGAAACTAACTATCGCATTTTGATCATAAACTATCTGGAGGATGGGATAAGCAGCTCAATCTCAGTATTTGCGGACAATACTAAGTTAAACAGGGCAATAACTTCGACGCAGGATGTGGAAACCTTGCAAGAAGATCTAAACAAATTAATGGTGTAGGCAACTACATGGCAACTACATGAGGTTTAATGTTGAAAAATGTAAAATAATGCATTTGGTTGCCAAAAATATGAATGCAATCTACTCACTAGGGGGAGAACCACTGGGGAAGTCTAGGATGGAAAAGGACGTGGGAGTCTTAGTAGATGACAGGCTCCGCAATGGCATGCAATGCCAGACTGCTGCAAGCAAAACCAACAGAATATTGGCATGCATTATAAAAGGGATTCACTTCAGAGATAAAATGATAATTCTCCCACTCTACAGGTCTCTGGTCCGGCTGCACCTGGAGTCCAGTTCTGGGCACCAGTCCTCAGAAGGGATGTGTTGGAGCTGGAGAGGGTCCAGAGAAGGGCAACAAAGCTAATAAAGGTACCGGAGGGTCTCAGCTATGGGGAAAGACTGCAAGCACAGAACTTATTCTCTCTGGAAAAGAGATGCTTGAGAGGGGATTAGATTTCAATGCACAAATACCGTACTGGTGACCCCACAATAGGCATAAAACTCTTCCATGCAAGGGAATTTAAAAAGACACACGGGCATTCACTAAAATTAGAAGAGAAGCCGTTTAACCTTAAACTGCGTAGAGGGTTCTTTACTGTTAGAGCGGTAAGCATGTGAAATTCTCTTCCACAAGCAGTGGTTTCAGTGGAGCATCGATAATTTCAAAAAACTATTAGATGGGCACCTTAACGACCAAAACATACATGAATATACAATGTAATATAAACCTAAAGCACACACAAAGGTCGGACTTGATGGACTTTCTTTCAACCTCACCAACTATGTAACTATGTAACTTTATAACATGTTTCTGGCAGTGTCAGCATAGTACTGTTTTTATATCTGTGGGCATGTTTATGATGGTGGAAGTAAGGTACTGACTGTATATCTATCTGTGGATATGTTTCTTGGGGTGTCAGTTAGGTATCAAATTTAAATCTGTGGTTATATTTCTGGCACTTGTATATTTGTGGACACATTTCTAGTGGTGTCAGTATGATACAGATTGTATATCTGTGGACATGATTCTAGTAGTGTCATTAGAAGTACAGTACATAGTTCACTTCACCATGCTCTGATGCAGACACAGGCCCCTTTACCTCCTTTTTCCATGTCATCCTGGGTTTCTAGACACACCCAGGGAAGATACATTTCTTTGCTTCCCTCAGCAGCTTAGGGTCCTTTAAGGGTCCTTTCACATGGGTTGTCCAATCAGATTCGCCTGTCAGTTTTTCAGGCGGACCTGATCGGACCCTCCGTTCCGGTTCACACATATGCAATAAAAGAACCAGCACCATTCCAGTGCAGGTTCCCACAGCGCATATCACTGGCTGGCAGTTCACAATGACATCTGCGAACTGCTGTCGGTTTCAATGTAAAGTTAATGACACCCCCAGATCGGTTCGCAGATCGCAGTGCGAACTGTCAAATGGTGCAGATATTAGATCGCATAGGTGTGAACACCCATGCAATCTGATTCCAGTGGTCCTACACCATTTTGGTGCGAATGCGATAGTCTGTTCTATAGAGCGATGTATTATAGACACATGTCCGCTGACATCCGCCGCCATCCGATCCGATCCTGTCCGCCAAAAACAGACGGATGGTGGTCCTATCCACCCGGCGGATCACATTGAAACAGATAGGCAGTCAGTTTCAATCTGATTGTACCATAGAGGAGAGCGGGACTGTGCTTGAGTCCGTTCTGCATAGCGGAGTAGACACAGACATGTCATCTGCCTGCTCAGCGGGGACAAGCAGAGGGATCCCCCGCTGAGCAAGGGGATTCCAGATAGCAGAGGTGCCCATGTGAAAGGGGCCTTACTGAAGCAGTTATTTTCAGCTAGACTCTCTGTTGCTTCAGAGTCCTATAGAGACTATTCTATGCAGCCACTTTAGCCTGACTGAGGCATGGAGACATTGCTGTGATAAATCTATGCTTGAGCAGCTTTCATAATCTGTTCTGTAATATTCTGCAGTGTATAAATTATCCCTGCCATGTTTTGCATTATTTATTCTTACTTTGCACCTGTTTAGTAAACTGCAAGTTACAGGGACTCTCTGTCTGATCTTGTCCAATTAACCATCCTGGCATCTACATGTAAAATCATCCATATCTGGCAATGCTAATGAGAGTGGTGCGACTGTGGCACCAGGTAGTGTTATTCAAGAGGGAAGCAGGCAACCCCCTGCAATAATGACCCCATTATTGCTGTCAGGATTCCTGCTGCAACAATCACCAAAATACACAGGGCCAGGTCAGGGGTTGGGTGATTGGTTCAAGAGTTTGTAGGGCCTGATCATATCATACCTGCTTAGCAAGCAGAACTGGCCACTAATGCTTGAGAGGGAGATTGAAGAAGGTTAATCCTGTACCTCCCAGCAGAATACCAGAATTCCCTGGACAAGATAGTTAACCTCTCAAAAAGAATGTACAGCAAAGCAAAAATATTTGGGGACATTTGGGTCCACTGCCCGATAGCAAAGAATCTATTATGCAAAATGCACTGGAACCGTAAGACATAGCAGCAGAAATATACCCTAAGGAAAGAGGCTAAGCAGGACAACCTGGGTGGGGTGATGTGAACAAACGGCTGAAGGTACAATTTGTAGATAGACTGCTGTCCAACAATGCAAGTGAAACCTTGCAAGAGAATGAAAGAAGCTGTTAAAAGCATCAATAGCATATCAGTGTATCAGGAGCCATACAGGCTTGGATGCATCTATGGCTGTTGCAAGTGGGAAATCAATAGGTCCACCTGCAACCAAGAACCTGGCTCCATGGGCAGCTGGACAGGCATCACCTCTTGTCCCTGAAGATGACACTGAGACTCCTCCCCTGAGGATTCCCCAGAGACCTAACTTCTGGGGACCTTCTGTAAACTTTTAGCAGGAGGTTACACTGTTCGCACAGAGTTTTCTTCTTGCTTTAGGATGCAGTGTATACTAGCTGTTGTCAGGAAGAGTGTATATCTCCATCAACACAGAAAGGGTTACTTTTTTCATCAAAGTCTGTAATGTTATTCATTACTTTAATAGACCAATTTATAGGTAATTTTGTATGTTGTTAAACAACACAGTAATGTAATTCAAAAGAATTAATCCATTACTTTTTCACCGGTTTTGTTGTGTTTTTTTTCAAAGGCATGATTATAATATATATTCATGCCAGTCTGAAAATATATACTAGTTGCAGGGAGGGGTGGGTGTAATAAATGACCAGCCCCCAGTGCCAGATAGTCCAGGTATGCAACTGATTTTGTCTTTACATTAATGTAAAACCTGACGAGGATTTTAACCTTTCCCCATTCTATCCAAAGCTTAAAAAAATGTTTTCACTATAGATACAATTTATAGATTCAGTACACTTGTCTACTAGTTTCACAATAATAGTCACCAAAGGCACAATATTATCAATGGGGCTAGTCTCTCAGTTCTTAAGTTATACACATGAACATTTAGTTCTGAACAGAAAATTTTATAGAAACTATTGATCCATCCTAAAATGAAAAAGCCCAGCAATTTGGTACATAAACATAAACAAATGCCTTTCCTATGCAGGACAAAGTGACAATGTCTCTGTAAAAGACAGAGTATAACGACCCCCTTATACTCATCTGCACTCCCTCACAGCTCCTTACTACTCTGCCACCACTAAGAACACTTGCCACTTCCGGATATGGGGGAGCATGTGGCTTGTACCTGGAAGATGGTGCCTTGGGTCTAGCACCCACTCACTAAAGAGGAAGAAGGAGAGGGACCTTGCCACAGGGGCAACAATCTCCAGTCCAAAAAGCAAGGACAAAATAGGAGGACTACAGGCATAAGCTCTCGTACCACTTAAGCTCTCGGACCACAAGCATAAGTGGACCAATGCACTTTAAAAATAATAAAACAATGGAACAAATTGTTACCTGTCATTGATAGTAAGGAGATAAGAATGTATCATGCAATTTAGTGACCATATAAATAAGGCTGAGTGCTTTTATAAACATTTTCTGAACTCTAAATGTATAGCAAACAGACGGACATACATTGATGGACAAGGCTGAAAAGTATTGATGGTACAAAGAGCTCTCTGATCTTGGCCATAAGATTGCATGAAAACCATACATTTACTACAGTGTGGTGGCCATCACATACCTGTATGTGATCTGCATGCGCCCGCCAGCCTGGCTGTGCTGTGATTCAGTTCAGAAATAATCGGTCTTCAGGTCCAGGCCAATAGATTTTGGACTTGCTAACCGGTTCTGACCAATCACAGACCATCTTGTGCCTGTGTTTACAAAACACAAGCGCAGGAAATGATGGTCTCTTCTCTCGAGGAGCCCTTTTCGGTTCCAGAGAGAGAAGAGACAACAGCTAATTTGAGTAAAAGCACTACGCTGTCACCAGATCACATAGTTTATGCACATTTAACCCCCTTATCGCCCACCCCCCCAGTTAACCCTTTCACTCCCTGTCACAGTGTCATTAGGTACAGTGAACAGATTTTTCTGCTGATCACTGTATTAGTGTCACTGGTGACGCTAGATAGCATTAGCATCAATCCCAGATAGCATCAGTTTGCCCACCACATATTCTCTAATAAAGTTTATCTCCCTCATCGCCCCCCAGTTAAAACTTTCACTGCCCTGTCACAGTGTCATTAGTACAGTGTACACCGTGATCATCGTATTAGTGTCACGGGTGATGCCAGATAGTGTTAGCGTCAGTTAGCGTCAATCCCGGACAGTGTCAGATTGTCCACCACATTTTCATTTTCACATTTAAGCCTTTGATTGCCGGTAACACTAACACAGACACAGTAAACACCTCCATTACTAGTATAGTCTGAACAGATCATTATCTGTGATCAGATCAGAACTATAATAGTATCCCCAAAAGAATAGTGTTCTCATAAGTGCAGCATTAGCAGGATCAGCTCCGACACCTGCCAGCACCTGCGTTTAGCCTGTCCGCCCCCCCCTCAACAAGTGCAGTGTCAGTAGATTACTGCCACTTCTGATACACAGTACACAAAACCACAGCATTAGCAGAGTCAGGCCTGATCTCTGCTAGCACTAGCAGGTACATTTTTTGTAGTTTGTCAAACAGTCTTTGACAGCCAGGTGCTTTTTTTACCTGTGAGTTACACTAGGTACTGACAAATTTAGTGGCCAAAAGGTCAAACAAAAGGTACACTAGTGAAGAGGTCTACAGGATACTGAGCATGACAGATGAGAGCGATGGGGAGTCCTCACTGTCAGAATCAGACTCAGTATACGAACCGGTAGAGAGCAGCGGCACCCTGACAGATAGCTCAGACGAGAGGTCCCTGCTAAGGTCAGGCGTACCAGACCCCATTCCCCAGTTTCTGAGGTGCTACAATCGCATGATGAGTGCCAGTACTATTGCGCGATACCTTTTGGTGAAATGGCGAGCACCAGCGGCCTAGTACATTCTGGTCGTAGACAAACCAGCACTGCAGTAACACTTGGTGACGTGGCAAGTCCCATAAGTGCAGTTCAAGCTGGTGCAGCGGCTAGCACAAGTAATGTCCCTCAGCCACCAAGGATTCAAACACAGGCCCATAGAGCCCATTGTGCCCTTCCTGATACACTTGCAAGTCCTGATTGGCTGCCCACAGATTCTGCAGTGCCTGTGCTTTCCCCATTCACTGGCCAGCCCAAAATTCAGGTGGAAACAACAGATTTAACTTCCCCTTGGTTTTTCAGAGCTGTTTTTCACGGAAGATCTGTACAGATTCATTGTGGACCAAAGCTATTTATATACCAATCAATTTATCACCACAAACCTAAATTCAAACTTTGCCAAACAATTTGCATGGAAATGTATCACGGTTTTTGAATTTAAGACATTTTTGGGCCTAACCGTCAATGTGGGCAGTCATATTGGTCCACAGACCAGATTCATCATATGCCTGTGTTCTCTGCTGCCATGACCAGGGGTAGATGTGAAAATATAATGCAATTCATGCACTTCAATGACAATGAACTTGCATACGCCCCAACAAGTTGTCTGTAGATGAGTCCCTTATTATGTTTTCTGGTTGCCTTGCTTTCAAACAGTTTCTCCCTAGCAAGCGTGTCAGATATGGGGTCAACATGTAGAAGCTCTGTGAGCTTGATTTACAAGGGAAAAGATTGTCACGTGGAGCCCCGCAACTGCCTGGACTATAGAGAGCAGTGGCAAGATTGTTTGGGACTTGGTGTCACCCTTATTCAGAAAGGGGTACCATTTGTACATGGACAATTATTATACAAGTGTGCCACTTTTTAGACACCTTTTTGAGTTTGGAATTGGCTGCTGTGGTACCATGCGACCTAATCGCCCAGGCTTCCACCAACGGCTTGTAAATACCCCACTTAGACTTCCATTCACACAGAAATGACAATCTAAACGGCAATGGTGACTGCTGTTGAGAAGCCCCTCTCTGTCCAGGACTGCAATCTTAACATGGGAGGGATGGACTTCAATGACCAGATAATAGGGTCGTACTTAATTTCCCATAAAGCCAGATGCTGGTACAAGAAAGTTTCTGTATATTGGCCGTGCTCAAGGCTTATGTGCTATACAAAGTGTCAGGAAGAAGTGGATCCTTCCTAAAATTTCAGGAAGAGATTATCACAGCCCTTTTGTTTCCAGAAGTTGCTGTGGGCCAATAAAAAAAGCCAAAATTAGTTGTTCTTTTATTGAGTTAAAGTGATTGTAAAGGCTCGTTTTTCATTTTTTAAAAATAACAAACATATCATACTTACCTCCACTGTGCAGCTCGTTTTGCACATAGTGGCCCCGATCGTCCATTTCTGGGGTCCCTCGGCGGCTCTTGCGGCTCCTCCCCGCATCAGATGACCCCCCGGGGGAGTTAACTTGCGGGCACGCTCCCAAGTCCAGCATTTGCGTCCATAGACAGGAATGTCTCGGCCCCACCCCCCCGGTGCACGCGTCATTGGAATTAATTGACAGCAGCGGCAGCCATTGTCAAGTGTCGGGACCTCGTGGAGAGAGGGACAGCACATCCTAGCCGAGGGAAATACGGGGCTCAGGTAAGTAAAACGGGGGGCTAGGGGGCTAGGGGGGGCGGTCACTGCTAGATGTTTTTTCACCTTAATGCATAGGATGCATTAAGGTAAAAAAAACAAGGGTTTACAACCTCTTTAATGTTCTGTTCTTACTGTTGTTACTGTGTTTTATTGTTGACCATTGTTTGCTTTGCAGGTATGCTTTCAGCTGCAGCACTGATCTGTTTATTCTGACAGCAACAGTATAACAATAAAAGTGATAAGAAAATGAAATGGACAGTGTAAAAATTAAAATAAAAAAAAGCAAAATAAATAATAATAAAAAAAAAAAAAAATAAAGCACCCCGACCCCCCTCCTTGCTCACAAAGGTGAACACAAGCATTGGTCTTGTGTCATATGTAATCATCAATTGCACCATGCATGTGAGGTATCACCGTGAACGTAAGATCAAGGGCAGTAATTCTAGCACTAAACCTCCTCTGTAAATCTAAAGTGATAACCTCTAAAGGCTTTTAAAAATGTACGTAGCTTATCGCTTCTGCACAGCATGCGCAATTTTAAAGCATGTCATGTTTGGTATTTATGCAGTCGGCGTGAGATTATCTTTTATATTTTACCAAGCAATTGGGCAATATAGTGTGTTTTGTGCATTAAAATTAAAAAAAGTGTATTTTTTCCTATAAAAAAGCATTTGGAAAATCACTGCGCAAATAGTGTGACAATAGTGTGACAAAAAAATTACAACACCCACCATTTAATTTTGTAAGGCCTCTGCTTTAAAAAATATATAATGTTTGGGGTTCAAAGTACTTTTCTAGCAAAAGTGTCAGAAAAGGCTTGGTCTTCAAGTGGTAGTGGGTAATGTGTGGCATAGACTTCTAATGTTGGGCATAAAATGTCAGCACAGTTCAAACACCCCCAAAATGACCCCTTTTTGGAAAGTAAACACCCCAAGATATTTGCCGAGAGGCATGTTAAGTCCATTAAATATTTAATTTTTGCCACAAGTTTGTAAAAAATGAAAAAAAAAATGTTTATTTTTAAATTTTTCTTACACAAAGTTGACACTTAAATGCTCACATATGCCATGGGTATATGTGTAATTACACCTCAAAATACATTCTGCTACTTCTCCTGAGTATGGGGATACCACATGTGAGGGACTTTTTGCCAGTCTGCATACAGGACCCCAAAAACCAAGCACCGCCTTCAGGATTTTTTTAAAGGGCTCCCAAAAAGTCACACATATGTGGTATCCCCATACTCAGGGGAAGCAGCAGAATATATTTTGGGGTGTAATTCAATTTATACCCATGGCATGTGGGAGCAATATATCATTTAAGTGACAACTTTTTATAAAATGTATTTATTTTTTGTCATTTTTCAAAAACTTGTGACAAAAAATAAAATATTCATTGGGCTCAACATGCCACTCAGCTAATTTCTTCGGGTGTCTACTTTCCAAAAAGGGGTAATTTGGGGTGGTTTTGTACTGCCCTGGCATTTTAGCACCTCAAGAATTGACATAGGCAGTCAGAAAGTAAAAGTTGCGTAAATCCCAGTATATATCCCATGGTTTGTAGACGCTATACCTTTTGCACAAGCCAATCAATATAGGCTTTTTGGGATTGTTTTACAAAAGACGTTTAGCTGAATACATTTTGGCCTAAATATATGACATAATTTGAGTTTATTGGATATTTGTTATAACAAAAAGTAGATAATATTGTTTTTTCAAAATTTCTGGTCTTTTTTCGTTTCTATTGCAAAAAATAAAAATCCCAGTGCTAATCAAATGCCACCAAAGAAAGCTCTATTTGTGGGAAAAAAAATGACATAAATTTTATTTGGACAACGGCACGAGAGAGGAGGAGGGGCGCTGGCGGCAAAGTGAGTGAGCGAGTGAGGGCGGCAAACCTGCCACCCCCCCAAAATATTGAGCACTAGCCGCCACTGTCTATTATGTTCATAAAGCTTTAATGCAGTGGGAGGATTTTGGCATGAAAAAATCTGAAAGTTGCATGGTTCAGATGAAGTTAAAGAAGTTAATAATAATAATACTTATGATTATTATTTAATCTTTTTTATTAGCTAAAGCTTCCAACGGTAATATAATGACATTCTTGGATTGACTGATACCAAATATCCCATTTTCCATAACATTTTGAGCATATTATAAAAAGATTTAATAATCTGGAAACAAAAACTTCTGCTGGCAGAAATAATAACATTATTGTTGTTGTTGTGACAACTGATATATTCTGCTATGTGTGCATGAATGTCAGATTTAGCTACACTTGTAAAATATAGTATCAGTCATTATACCATTGTGTTTTCATGTTGCAGATTTTCCCTGGCAACAGACTAGCCAAATTTATCAGCCGCCGATAAGCCTACTGTTATTTCCAGTAACAAGCTCTGAAATTGTTTTATTAATTCCCATTCTAAGGACAGTCAAATTAAAGTTCTGCACTGAGAAATATGGTATTATTAATTTGCAATTTCTTTGTTTTATAGGGCTGTAGCACCCTCTACCTAGGTAGGTGCTAGAGGTTAGGATTTTTGTACTGCAGGTAAATTTAGGCAGGAATAGCTGGAAGCTATGCCTGTTTGTTTTGATCTGTGCGGGCTGGGAGTGGCTCAGAGTAGCAGCTGTGACTCACAGACAGCATCACTTCATGGTTGTGCAATTCAACAGGCAGTGAACACAGGCAGCTGCAGCCAAGAGGGCTGGCAGGGCCTGAAGAGGGCTTACTGAGAGCAGTAGTCCACCTAGGATAGCTAGCATTAAAGACTTCCTATTTCTATTTTTGCTACATTAAAGGGGCCTGTGGTCCCTGCCTGCAAATGTCGGTTACTAAGGCTTGGCTGAGTCAGTGTCAGGCCTAAACATGTGCTAGCTGTGCCTGAGAAGTAAGAGATGAGCTGGAGAGAGGGAGAGAGAGAGTAACAGTCTGCCAGCAAGAGTTGTGCTGGAGGAGACTGTAGTAGCAAAGTGTATATAGTCCCAATTGATTGCTATACAATTCTACAATTTGTTTGTTCCATGGGGTATCCCATAAATTCCCTTACCCATCCAAGTTCTATTCCCTCAATAAAACAACAAAACAAACATCTGGACTGTTCATTGTCCCCAAGGTGATTGGGAAGTGAATGCCGGGCTAGCCAGAGTGACAGGTGGGCCACATCACTTAGCAGCCCCTACGGGGTACCATTACAGGGCAATTAATTAATATTAATTAATGAATTAATTGATGTCAGTGGACGCAATAAAACCCCCAGCATTGATGTCAGTATTATTAACCCCTCCCCCCACATTGGTGGTCATTGAAATGTAACCCCTTCCATGGCCACTGATGTGGGGGGTGGGGTTTAATAATACTGAAATTACCACGAATGCAGAAGAGGAAGGTGGGTTAAAATGTCACTGCCATGAGGACAATGCAAGGTGGGGGATGGGGGGGTAACATTCACTGCCACTGACTCCCCCATCCCCCACCTGCACCGGTGGACACAGCAATGTTAACCCCGTCCTCACTCCCAGCCTGCTGCAGTCCCATTTCCCTGGTGCTTTGGCAATTAGCTTGCCTCAGCACACGATTGCTCCTGTCAGCTAGCATCTCCCTTTGAGTGCTGGCGGGTGGCCGGGAAGACTGGCGGGCAGGGGGCAGCCGGCAGGGGTTCAGACATGTAAGCGGGTGGGTGAGCGGCAGGAGGCTCAGACATGTGAGTGGGCAGATGAGCCGCAGGAGGCTCAGACATGTGAGTGGGCAGGTGAGTGGCAGGAGGCTCAGATATGTGAGCGGGCAGGCAGCATGGGGGTTCAGGCGGGCAGTTCAGTTAACGTTGCAAGTTGAATTTTTATGGCCAGTTATTTAGGGTATCTTAAGCAAAAAATACCTTTATAGTGTAAAAGGGTTGGAATTTCTTTTAAGTTGGTATTGCTTTGTTTGTATTAGGGAGATTAATTCCTCTTTGTTTGTCCTGGTGACCATTGTTACGGGGATTTAAAGTGTTGGGAAATTCAAAATTCTGTTATCAGAACAGCATTATGCCCCGTACACACGGTCGGACATTGATCGGATATTTCAACAACAAAATCCTAGGATTTTTTCCGACGGATGTTGGTTCAAACTTGTCTTGCATACACACGGTCACACAAAGTTGTCGGAAAATATGATCATTCTGAATGCGGTGACGTAAAACACGTACGTCGGGACTATAAACCGGGCAGTAGCCAATAGCTTTCATCTCTTTATTTATTCTGAGCATGCGTGGCACTCTGTGCGTCGGATTTGTGTACACACAATCAGAAATTCAGACAATGGATTTTGTTGTCGGAAAATTTTATAGCCTGCTCTCAAACTTTGTGTGTCGGAAAATCCGATGGAAAATGTGTGATGGAGCCTACACACGGTCGGAATTTCCGACAACAAGGTCCTATCCGACCGTGTGTACGGGGCATAAGAGTGAAAATCATGGGAGATCCTTGTTCTGATGACAACTGCCATTCACGCTTGCTTCCTGTTTTGGCTAGAGTACAGGAAGTGAGGAAATCTACCTAGGACCCTGGTGTCCAACACATGGCCAATGGCACTGAGTGTCAGGCACCAAGTAAACAAAAGCTTCTGATCCCAGGTTCTGATCCCCAACACCAACATCAATTAATTATTAGCCATAAATTACAGCTACACAAAGACGCATTTTTATTAGTATAAGGCTTACAGTAGAATGTCTTTGCCTACACTTGTCTTGTTGTTGTGTATTTCTGACTGGCAAGCCTTCAGTGCTTATTAACCACTTAAGGACTAGCCTCGTTTTGAGATTTTGGTATTTACAAGATTAAAACAGTTTTTTTTGCTAGAAAATTACTTAGAACCCCCAAACATTATATATTGTTTTTTTTCTAACACCCTAGAGAATACTTTTTTGCAATACTTTTTTTCACACCATATTTGTGCAGCGGTCTTACAAGCGCACTTTTTTTGGAAAAAAAAAAATACTTTTTTGAATAAAAAAATAGGACAACAGTAAAGTTAGCCCAATTTTTTTACATTGTGAAAGATAATGTTATGCCAAGTAAATTGATACCCAAATGTCACGCTTCAAAATTGCGCCCGCTCGTGGAATGGCGTCAAACTTTTACCCTTAAAAATCCCCACAGGCAACGTTTAAAAAATTCTACAGGTTGCATGTTTTGAGTTACAGAGAAGGTCTAGGGCTAGAATTATTGCTCTTGCTCTAATGATTGCGGCGATACCTCACATGTGTGGTTTGACCACTGTTTTCATATGCGGGCGCTACTCACGTATGCGTTCGCTTCTGCGCAGCTCGTCTGGACGGGGTGCTTTAAACAAAAAAAATGTCTTATTTATTTTACTTGATTTTATTTATTTTTTCACTTTTTAAAAAAAATAAATGAGTCACTTTTATTCCTATTACAAGGAATGTAAACATCCCTTTAATAGAAAAAAGCATGACAGGTCCTCTTAAATATGAGATCTGGGGTCAATAAGTCCTCAGATCTCATATTTGGACTTAAATGCAATAAAAAAAAAAAAAAATTTGTCATTTGAAAAAATGACTTCGAAAAAATGGCCCTTTAAGACATATGGAAGGAAGTGACGTTATGACGTTGCTTCCGTCCTCCTATGGTATGGAGACGGGTGGTGATCATCTTCCCCTCACTCGTCTTCATACCCGGCCACGGACAGGTCCCGATCGCCTCTGCCGCTACCGACGGCTCCGGTAAGCGGCGGAGGGCGCGGGAGAGCGGCGGGAGGGGGGTGGCACCTCTCCCGTCGCCGATAACGGTGATCTTGCAGCAAATCTGCCACAGAGACCACCACTTATCATAAACACGCCCGGCTCCTGAAGAGATGGATACCTCGGTTGTGGCAGCAGCTGCTGCCGTTACCGAGATATCCATCTTTAAAGTGCCGAGGTATATGTACAGGAGCCAGTTGGCAAGTGACTGTCATGGTATAAAGACACTTTTCTATTTTTAAGGGATATGGGCTGCAAATTAACTTTTTGTATTTGTCACTCTAGATGAGGATTGCAAATCAACATTGTGGAGAAATAATTTTATTCTTTGTATTGTTGTGTTGGACAAGGGTTTTGTTAGAAAACTTTGGAATGCTTTCGATAAATTTGTATTATAGATTGGTGTGACTAGAGCTTACATGCAACTGTCTTCCCAGTCAGCTTCTGCACAAGCTAATAACAAGGAAAACTGTAAAAAAAAAAAAAAGGACTTGTTACACGAGTTGGGTAATGCTGGTGTTTACAATGCCTTGAAAAAGTATTCATACCCCTTAAAATTTTCCACATTTTGTCATGTTACAACCAAAAACGTAAATGTGTTTTATTGGGATTTTATGTGATAGACCAACATAAAGTGGCACATATTTGTGAAGTGGAAGGAAAATGATAAATGTTTTTGAAAATTTTTTACAAATAAATATCTGAAAAGTGTGGCGTGAATTTGTATTCAGCCCCTTTACTCTGATACCCCTAACTAAAATCTAGTGGAACCAATTGTCTTCAGAAGTCACCTAATTAGTAAATAGAGTCCACCTGTGTGTAATTTAATCTCGGTATAAATACAGCCCTTAGAGGTTTACTAGATAACCTTAGTGAACAAACAGCACCGTGAAGGCCAAGGAACACACCAGACAGGTCAGGGATAAAGTTGTGGAGAAGTTTAAAGCAGGGTTAGGTTCTAAAACAATATCCCAAGCTTTGAATATCTCATGGGGCACTGTTCAATCCATCTTCCGAAAATGGAACGAGCATGGCACAACTGAAAACCTACTAAGACATGACCTTCCACTTAAACTGATAGGTCATTCAAGGAGAGAATTAATCAGAGAAGCAGCCAAGAGGCCCAAGGTAACTCTGGAGGAGCTGCAGAGATCCACAGCTCAGGTGGGAGAATCTGTCCACAGGACAATTATTAATCGTGCACTCCACAAATCTAGCCATTTATGGAAGAGTGACAAGAAGAAAGCCATTGTAGAAAGAAAGCCATAAGAAGTCCTGTATGCAGTTTGCAATATGCCATGTGGGGGACACATCAAATATGTGGAAGACGGTGCTCTGGTCAAATGAGAACAAAATAGGATTTTTTGTCCTAAAGCAAAACGCTATGTGGGGCAGAAAACTAATACTGCACATCACCCTGAACACATCTTCGCCACTGTGAAACATGGTGGTGGCAGTATGATGTTTGGGGATGGTTTTCTTCAGCAGGGACAGGGAAGCTGGTCAGAGTTGATGGAAAGATGGATGGAGCCACATACAGGGCAATCTTACAAGAAAACCTGTTTGGGTCTGCAAAAGACTTGAGATTGGGGCGGAGGTTCACCTTCCATTAGGATAATGACCCTAAACATACAGCCAGAACTACAATGGAAGGGTTTAGATCAAAGCATATTGATGTGTTAGACTGGCCCAGTCAAAATCCAGACCAAAATCTAATTTTCACTCTCTAGATGTGCAAAACTGGTAGAGATATACCCAAAAAGACTTGCAGCTGTAATTGCAGCAAAAGGTGGTTCTACAAAGTATTAACTCAGGGAGGCTGAATACAAATGCACGCCACACTTTTCACATATTTATTTGTAAAACATTTTGAAAACCATTTATCATTTTCCTTTCACTTCACAATATTGTGCCAATTTGTGTTGGTCTATCACATAAAATCCAAATAAAATAAATTTACGTCTTGGGTTCTCTAACGTTCTAACGATCCAATGTATGATTGATCCCAACTTAAAGGAGCCTATTAGCTGTGAAAGATCGAGGAGTAAGTTATACGTCATAATAGTATTATACTTTCTCATCAGGGTAGTGCCTTTTATAAAGTATAGTATACTTTTACTAGATCAGTTATATCAGTAGGAGGGTGTTTGAATACCATAACCCATTTTGGCAGATCCCCCATTGAATCTTGTGGGGTGACTAATGGCACACAAAGGATGGGGGTTGGTATGTATGTTCTGCTGCATTCAGTATTTAACTACTAAACTACTGAGCTCAGAGTTAAAGTTTTAATATTTTATGCTCTTGCTCTTGGCTTTGTAAGTAATATTAGCCCCACTCATTTTCTAAAGGAAACGTAAAGTATAAGTTAAGGCAAACCTTTTGTTTTAATATTTTGGAGTGTGGAGGGAATTTGAACACCGGTCAGGTATTTATTGCTGTCTATGTCCCCATTAGGGATATTGACCCTCTTTTTTTGTCCTGTTTACGTTATCATTGAAAGTGAAAGTAAAAGAAAATCCTAAATTTTGGGTGGTCCCCAGAAAAGTAATAGATGGGAAATCTTCCAATGGGGGCACTAGTTCTGGTAATTTGCGGGGCCCAAGTAATTCCCTTCATTTTTCAGGAATTTCCTCTCACTTCCTGTTTTGGCTATGGGACAGGAAGTGAACATAAATCTCCCCAATGGTAAATCAATGTAAAAAAAAAAAAAAAAACAGGACCCATCATCCTGAAAGCATTCTCGGGTATGAAATGTGTAGGGGAGGGGCTTTGGTGCTGATGTCATCATGCATGCATGCTAAATTGGGCAAATTTTAAATATCCTCCTGTGAGTACATTACTTTTATATAAACAGCAGTTTTATTATGATAATGAACTATGGATCCTCTCTTTCTTATGATACTTTTTGGCTTACTGTGAGGACATGCGAGTATAGGACCATTTCCTAATTGGCAGCAGCTAACCATTGTGGTCCTGGAAATGGAGCAGCTGATGTGGTTTTACATCTAGTGACCGTGTGGCAGCGAGTTACCTAAAGCTCTTTAGATCTCTTGGAGGTCTAAAGGTCTGTTAAGCAGATATCATTTTATGTTGATGAAGGATCATAGGATCATCACAAAGGATTGCTGGTGCTTGTTGTCCACCTGTATGGGGCTTTGTACTTTTTATAAGAATTTACCACCTTCCTGACCAGGCCATTTTTTGCGATATGGCACTGCGTCTCTTTAAGTGACAATTGCAAAGTCGTGCGACGTTGTACCCAAACAAAATTTGTGTCCTTTTACCACAAATATAGCTTTCTTTTGGTGGTATTTGATCACCTCTGTGGTTTTTATTTTTTGCGTTATAAACAAAAGAAGAGCGACAATTTTGAAAAAAACACAATAATTTTTACTTTTTGCTATAATAAATAAATATAACAAATAAAAAAATTAAAACAGTCTTCATCAGTTTAGGCCAATATGTATTCTCCTACTTATTTTTAGTAAAAAAAATAGCAATAAGCGTATATTGATTGGTTTGTGCAAAAGTTATAGCATCTACAAAATAGGAGATAGATTTATGGCATTTTTATTACTATTTTTTTTTTACTAGTAATGGCGGCGATCAGTGATTTTTATCAGGACTGCAACATTGCAGCGGACAGATTGGACACCTTTGACACTTTTTTGGGACCATTGACATTTATACAGCAATCAGTGCTAAAAATAGCCACTGATTACTGTATAAATGTCACTGGTAGGGGAGGGGTTAACACTAGGAGGCGATCAAGGGGTTAAGTGTGTTCCCTAGGTGTGTTTCTAACTGTGAGTGGATGTGACTGACTAGAGGAGGAGCCAGATTGTTGTTCCTACTTAGTAGGAACAGACGATCTATTTCTCCTCCCCTGTCAGAACATGGAATTGTCACGCGCATTGGGTCCCCCCACCGTGCAGCGCCTGCTATGGTTCTGAAAATAGCCGTTATACATATACTGTGATTTGCGCAGGAGAGCCACCCTTCCGCCATATATGTACAGGAGCCGGTCCGGAAGCAGTTAAAGTATATGTTTAAAAAAAAAAAAAACTATTGCCATCAGTTTTATACAATTTGTCAAAAAGTGTCAAATCACGTCACATGACATAGCAGACATAAATATTGTATGCAAGCATTTGTACTTGGCCACTATTTTAGAAGAAGAGATGAGTCAAATGGTATTCTGTAAAACAAATGCTTTATTATATTATAGTCCTGAGCCAGAAATATTTTAGGGACACGCTGCATACGATGTAAGTATTTTTACTAGACTGCAATGGAAGACAGAAAGACTAAGCAGGTGTTGCGTGCAAGTAAATTAAAGTGAGATTTTCCACAGCCACTAACAGGAAAAACAGAACTCATTTGTTAAGCAGTATGTACTTCTTTTCAGCTAAGATGCTATGTTAGAGGGAGATAGAGAATACACAGATTTCATCATGATTAAACAAATAACAGTGTAAATTATTTTTTAGATAAAAGACCAAAAAAGTACATAATTGCAGGAGATTTTTTGAAGCTTTTTATTGCAGCCATGTTTCATTTTACAGTTTAGCACTACAGAAAAGCTGCAATTTCTGCACGAATGAGCAGGCATATTGCATCTGAAAATAAAAAATATTAGTGTCTTGATTCATAGACTGTAAAAATAAAAAAAATGACAGTTTAGCACTATGGCTATTAAGCTTTTTTTTGGTCAAGCTACAATTTCTTAGGGATTTTTCATCTTCAAAGATTGAATTAAGATGGCACATGCTAACCTATTAGCATCACAGGCTGCTATATGTTAGCCATATAACAAGAGGGGGGTTATTTCTTCCCATACAGATGAAATAAACAGTATAAAAAATTGCAGGGCAGTTGTATACTCTTTTTGGCAGGCTGATAGTTGAGGCAAAATGTAGGCAGATTGCATCTGGACAAAAAAATTTTATTTGAAAATGAACCCCTTTATGCCTAAGCCTTTTTCTGGCACTTGTTGCTTACAAGTTAAAAACAGTATTTTTTGGTAGAAAATTACTTAGAACCCCCAAAATTTATAAATATATATTTTTTAACAGAGACCCTAGAGAATAAAATGGCGACCGTTGCAATATTTTATGTCACACTGTATTTGCTCAGCAGCCTTTCAAATGCAATTTTTTGGAAGAAATGCACTTTCGTGAATAAAAAGGAACAGTAAAGTTAGTCAAATTTTTTTGTATAATGTGAAAAATTGTGTTACGCCTAGTAAATAGATACCTAACATGTAATGCCTAACACTCGCGGGATGGCGACAAACTACAGTAATTAAAAATCTCCATACGCTTTAAACATTTCTGCAGGCTACCTGTTTAGAGTTACAGAGGAGGTCTTGCACTAGAGTTATTGCTCTCGCTCTAACGATTGCGGTGATACCTCACATATGTGTTCACTTCTGGGCGCAGGCACGGAGGGATAGGGGGCTTTAAAAAATATTTTTGTTTCTTATTTATTTTATTTTATTTTTTTTTCACTGTCCCTTTAATTTTTTTAAATTTTTGATCACTTTTATTGCTGTCACAAGAAATGTAAACGTCCCTTGTGACAGTAATAGGCAGTGACAGGTACTGTTTATCCACTTCAGCCCCGCTCACTGTATATATACGTCATTTTTTTGAAGATGGATATCTCGGTAACGGCAGCAGCTGCTGCCACAACCGAGATATCCATCTTTACAGTGAGCGATTCTCTACAAGATAATGGTGGTCTCAGCGGCGGGTTCGCCGCGAGATCACCGTTATCGGCGGCGGGAGAGGTGCCACCCCCCCTCCCGCCGCTCTCCCGCACCCTCCGCCGCTTACCGGAGCCGTCGGTAACGGCGGAGGAGATCGGGTCCTGTCAGTGCTTCGGTATAGAGACGAGTGAGGCCAAGATGGCGCCCACCCGTCTCCATACCATGTGACGGCCGGAGCGGCGTCATAACGATGGCTCCGCCCACTCTCTTAAAGGCACAAATTTTTTAAATGTCATTTTTTTAAACGACTTTTTTTTTTTTTTTTTTTTTGCATTTTAGTCTAAATATGAGATCTGAGGACTTTTTGACCCCAGATCTCATATTTAAGAGGACCTGTCATGCTTTTTTCTATTACAAGGGATGTTTACATTCCTTGTAATAGGAATAAAAGTGATCCAAATTTTTTTTTTTTAAAACAGTGAAAAAATAAATAAAATAAAATAAAATAAATAATAAAAAAAAAAAAAAAAATTTTTAAAGCGCCCTGTCCCGACGAGCTCGCACGCAGAAGCGAACGCAAACGTGAGTAGCGCCCGCGTATGAACACGGTAGTCAAACCACACATGTGAGGTATCGCCGCGACCGGTAGAGTGAGAGCAATAATTCTAGCCCTAGACCTCCTCTGTAACGCAAAACATGCAATCTGTAGAATTTTTTAAACGTCGCCTATGGAGATTTTTAAGGGTAAAAGTTTGACGCTATTCCACGAGCGGGCGCAATTTTGAAGCGTGACATGTTGGGTATCAATTTACTTGGCGTAACATTATATTTCACAATATAAAAAAAAATTGGGCTAACTTTACTGTTGTCTTATTTTTTTTTTCAAAAAAGTGAATTTTTTCCAAAAAAAGTGCGCTTAGAAGACCGCTGCGCAAATACGGTGCAAAAAAAAGTATTGCAATGACCGCTATTGTATTCTCTAGGATGTTAGAAAAAAAACAATATATAATGTTTGGGGGTTCTAAGTAATTTTCTAGCAAAAAAACCTGTTTTAAACTTGTAAACACCTAAAATCCAAAACGAGGCTGGTCTTTAAGTGGTTATGGAGGGATCTGAGGTCTAAAGACCCTAAATTCCTCCTTTGCACTTAAAAGCATTAAAAACACCAAGTTTAGCTGTTTTGAATTCTGTAATTTTTTAAGATCTGGCACCTTTAGGTCTTCAGTAAACCGGAAGCGATGTCATGACATCACTTATGGTTTACTGAAGACTTAAAGGCACCAGATTTAAAAAAAATGTGGCTGGGGGCATACTTCTTCTTTCATTCTAGCATATATGGCAGAGAAACCTGCCTGCCAATTGCTGCAGCTGGAAATGGATACATATGGATACGGATGCTGTTCACCACCAATAGCTGCACAGGAGCAACTTCTACCTCGAACTTTGGGCCTCCCAGACCCTACAGTTTTTAGCAGCTATGGCAAAAGCTGTGGGGGATGCCATGCTTGGGTGCACTCTGAACTGTGGTGCTTTTTTGGACTAAACTGCGCCACAATAATATGTAGTGCTCTGCAAGGGACAGCTTTTGTGTTGCTGCTGCTGAACCTGCAAAAAAATAAATTAATAAAAGAACCTAATAAAATTAAACACAAAAACATAGAGCTGAAGGACAAACAAATAAAACAACTAAAAAGCCCCAAAGAAAAACCCTAAGGGCCAGTTCACATCACATGTAGTACAGTGCTTTTTTTTCTGCATCAAAAACGCAGGTAGGTTATATGGTTTTCAATTGCATTATTCACATCAGAAGAAAGACAAAAACAGAACATTCCATAGCTCAACTCACCAACCAGTCTGGCTGGTGGAATGTTCTGTTTTTGTCTTCCATGTGATAGTCTAGTTATAGGTGGGGGCAGGGGCCATTTGTTTGTTTCTGATGTAACTTGGTCCAGGGACACACTGTACACCTTTGCTGCCATTGTGCTCTTGCTGGGTGTCCACTGTGCTCTGTTCCTTTAAGGGGGATTGGGCTGCCTCCTGGCCCACTTGCCCCTCATCTATCCATTTAATGCATGTGCTTCCATTGTGGAGACACTTATAAATTCAGTAGTGTTAGGACTGCCAGCATACACAGGCTGCCGTGAAGAGGCCTTGCAGCTTATGCATGCATTTGCAAATGCGTGCTAACTAAACCCCTGTTTTTAACGCAGACTGTTGGACAGGTTAATTTGGTTGGTTAGCAGACTGGTTGGTGAGTTGAGCTATGGAATGTTCTGTTTTTGTCTTTCATGTGATAGCCCTTCCGTGTGCTCCTTGCTGTGAAGGCCAGTTATAAGTGGGGGGAAGGGCCATTTGTTTGTTATTGTTCACATCAGTGCTTGCAGTTCCAGAAAAAAAAGTAGCACATGCTATTTGTTTGTTATTGTTCACATCAGTGCTTGCAGTTCCAGAAAAAAAAGTAGCACTGGACTGTACTGGAACACTGTAAAACGCATCAAAAATTTACTGGAACAGTCAATTCACTAGCTACAAATTTACACACAAATGTCAATTTACTGGCAGTATACAGCATTGAATAGAGGGCTGCATATATCACTGTATAGCTGTAGTAGCACACTACACTGCAGACTCTTTCTCCCTGGAATTCTGTCAGCTGTCCCTCACACTAAACTCCCACACACTGACAAAGGACTGCTGGGACAGTGTGTGTTATTAAAAAGTTCAGGTTTTATATGAATGCACAAAAAGCCGAATTTCGGTATGTTCCCGGAGGGACGACCACTCCTGTTACGAGAGGCAAGTTTGGAAGGGATGAAGTTCTAAAGGAGTACCAGAGCAAACACTTCACTAGCCAGGGATGGTGAAGTAAGTGGGAAAGCTTCAGTAGAGACTCATCAAGGAATACAGCGGGTAGCTGTGAGTAAAGCTTAAAGGAGTACAGCGGGTAGCTGTAAGTAAAGCTTGAAGATAAGTACAGCGGTTAGCTGTGGGTGAAGCTCGAGGCATCCAACAGGTAGCTGAGAGTCCAAGAAGTCTAGTGAGAGATGGCGAGCTGAGCATAATGATCTACAAAAAAAACCTATTAGATAGGCACCTAAACAACCGCAACATACAGGGATATACAATGTGATACTGACATAAAATCACACACATAGGTTGGAATTGATGGACTTGTGTCTTTTTTCCACCTCACCTACTATGTAACATTTAGTATT
The DNA here is from genome assembly GCA_037952925.1 of Lithobates clamitans. Taxonomy (NCBI): domain Eukaryota; kingdom Metazoa; phylum Chordata; class Amphibia; order Anura; family Ranidae; genus Lithobates; species Lithobates clamitans. Next base: position 295,276 of record JBBGZY010000821.1, read on the forward strand.
ATTAGGAAAAGCAAAATATGTTTTTATATTTCATTTTTCACTTTCAGAACGTGATGTACATGATTGTTACAGGTTATGATTAAAACCGCATAGAAATAATGATGTAATAAAACATAAATAATTCTGTGCAAGTCAACATACAAAGCAACTCCAGGTTGCAAAAAAACTTAATTCATTACAATGCAAATGTAATTCGAGAAACACTAGGCTATCATCATAAAGTCCACTCAATTTATTTTAATTTGAGTTTTATATCAGTTAATCAACAACTTTTATATTTAACATAAACATGGTGTTTAAAATACTTCAAGTAGGATGGCACCCTCTCGGGAGTCTTTCTGTGCAATTTCCATCACTGAAAATGACACTCACCTGAAATCTATGCTTTCTGTAGACTGCATATGAGGCATTTAAGGGTACACATCATTTCTGAGTTATGGCTGTTCATATTTAGATTGTTGGGGAATGTGTAATTAGAAATAACATGCATGTCACTGTTTTTAGTATACTTTTGATGTGCACTTGGTCTGAGTGATGACAGACCCAGAAATACATAGTCAAAAAATTACCTACAAACTCAGGCATCCATACAGTGCTGCAGCCTAAATGAAGACTGAGTACCAGGATGAAAATCATAAGTACTATGCAGGGAATTTATTTTGATATAAATGATACATTTTAGTTTCTGAAGTGTACCTTTAAAAAGGCAATCAGTGGTAAGGCATGAATGTGTGCGTCTATTTATTTTTGGCAAAAGTATAGACCATAGTTCCCCATCCAGCAGTATGCCAAATAAAGTATAGCCTTTGGGTACTTCAGGTGGGACTTCGGATTGTTACACGAAATGCATAATCCCTGGCATAGAGGTAGCAGATGTAGCAACTGCTATTGTACAAGGCTGTGCAGAGCCCTGGTGAGGCTCTGATTGTACAATACATGTCTCTTTCCCCCAGTGACATAAACAAAAGTATAATTATGATGTACTGTTTACATTTTGCATTAGAAACATATACGAATATAGCAACACTTCTTTGCTAGGTTTAGTGTTTTCAGATAGTTATGAGTATGACTGTATATACACATTTATGTATTTGTTTTGATAAATAGATTTTTTTTAAATAATACATAATTATATGTTTTAGAAGTACTTAATGGTGTTGACTTCCTACAGCCTCTTTGTGGCCTTTTCTATCTACATCTGCAGTCCAGCATGCTGTGTGGCCTTCCTCAGGGGCAGGTTTTATGAAGGTAACAGCGGAGCACAAATGCATATGGTGCTTGACAGGGACTGAACCACACTATAAAAGGAAGCAACTGAACAAGTACCTTCATGGCAGGATAAACAAGTGTCATTATAATTATTACTTGTATAGCACCATCAATTTATGCAGCGCTTTACATATACATTGTACATTCACATTGGTCCCTACCCTCAAGGAGCTTACAATCTAAGATCCCTAACTCACATTCATCTACTAGGGCCTATTTAGACAGAAACCAATTAACCTACCAGCATGTCTTTGGAGTGTGGGAGGAAACCGGAGTACCCAGAGGAAACAAGCACAAGGAGAACATGCAAACTCCAGGCAGGTAGTGTCGTGGTTGGGATTCAAACTAGTGACCCTTTTTACTGCTGGACAAGAGTACTACCCACTACACCACTGTGCCACCCATAATAAAAGCTGGGAGTTAATAAAAAAATAATAAAATGACATCTGATACAACAATAACATGTTTAATTTTACATGATTAGGTTTGCTTATCATTTCATTTAATATCAAAGTTTCATATTGTACAATGTAATTAACCTTGTCTCCAATATTTTTTGACATAATAACATCTGGAAAAAAAATGTTATTTTATTTTTGCGTTGTTGCATTTTATTTTTTTAATTTTATTTTTTACCTAATGTTTATATGTGGTAAGATGATATACACACATACCATCATCTATAATAAAATATTACATATGACAATAGCTTTCCACAGAGAATAGCAGTAGTTATCTCCTTTTAGGCAGGCTGTTAGTCACCGTGACCTCCAAAAGCTGTTTGGAGGAAGAAGAAGAGAGGGGGATGAGTCACAATTCTGACTCACTCTGGTATGCAAATTTTACCTTGAGATATTGAGTTCTGTAAACTTTAGACATTTTACAACAAAAGGTAAAGGAAAACAAAAATGTAAAAAGGAGCCTGAAGGTTCACCAGCTGGCTAAATATACAAATATACAATATTAATTTAAAACATTTAATTTTTAGGTAACCAAAACAAAAAGATATGGCTTGGACTTTTATTTTATAGTCATGACCATTATAAGAAGATATACAATATATGTACCCAAATGTATTTTTATTACATTTTAAAGCGGTAGTAAATCACAAAAAAGAAAACAAAACATTCTGCAAGTTAAAAGCATAATGTGCTAGCATGCAAAGCTTTTTTCTGCCATTGTGCTATATGCTGGGTGTCCAGTGCGCCCCTGTGCCTTTAAGGAGGGGTGGGCTCCCTCCAGGCTCACCTGCCCTCTGCCTATCCATTATAATGCATGTGTTTCAACTGTGGAGGCTCTCAAAATTTAGAGTTAGGACTGCAGATAATACTGGGATGCCGTTAGTGGCTCTGAAGCTTACGCATGTATTTGCAAATGTGTGCAAACTAAACCCCTGTTTTTAACGTATACTTTTAGACAGGAAAATTCTGTTGGTTGCAGGCTAGTTGGTAAGTTGAGCTGGGAATTTTCTTTGGTTTTGTTTGACATGTGCTGCCCTTCCATGTGCTTTTTGTTGCAAAAGCCAGTTATAGGTGGGGTCAGTGGCCATTTGTTTATACCAGAATGATGCCTGCACTTGCAGGCATCATCCTGGTATGAAAATTTTCAGCTGGCAATTTGCTCTACTGCAGAAATGATCAGAGTGGCTGAGCAGCCTCAGTTTTTCAGGTAGACCCAATCAGACCATCCATGTTGCTCTATTGAGCAGCGGATGTGAGTGGACATGTGTCCGCTGACACACACCGGCATTCAATCCAACTCTGTATGCTAAAAACAGACAGAAGGGGATCCATTTCCCATCCATCCATCGGATATGATGACATTTTTGATGGAAATGTACAGGCAGTCTGTTTCCATCCGACCGCCCAATAGGGAACAGCAGAGAGATCCGCTGAGTAGGCGGATCTGCTTGACGGAGTCACCCCATCTGAAAGTGTCCAGACACTTGAAAAATATTTCCAGTTATCAGTTAAAAGTGTGATGGAGCTTTGAGATCAAAACCAATAACATTTTAAAGAAGTGCCCATTTACTCTCCATGCTCAAATGTAGGTGCTGGTCCCTTTAACTCCATTTCCCAGAATTCCTTGGGTTCCTGGTCGTGCCTGTGGAGTATAAATTGCTCATTTTTTTATCTTAGCAGCTCAGAAAGACCACAGCTGATGAGACAAAGACAGCTGGGCAAGTTATCTGCAGCCAGGTGAACTTCCCTCTGCTGTCCGAACTGGCATGTGGGCAGCTGGTGAGACACCTAAAAACTTTCAGTATTTACGGAAGACCCAGCTACTGTGGGAAGCCCCTCCTTGACTGTTTCCAGAGTACTTCAGTTCCAGTGAGGTGTCCTTGGAAACACTCAAAGTCTCCACCTGTGTTACCAATGCTACCTTGGATTTCTCTGAGAAGAATGTTGTTTGAGAATACAGGAAACCCTTGGATTGCTTGTAATCCAAAGCACTTGTATATCAAAGCAAATTTCCCCATAAGAAATAATGTGCCTCTAAGTGTTGCCAATTGGTTACATTTAATGAAGGTACAACATTTAGCAACTCACCTGGTTGATGATTAGAACAGGCACATCTAAGTATGCAGGCATCCGGGGTAAAGCTGTCCACTCACCACTGTCAGTCTGCTATTGTGACCGGGAAGACCACCCTGCAGTAGAGCGTTCTGAAAGCGAGGCTTGAAGCGCTCATGGAGTGCAGCGTGGAAGGGATGATGTTGATGGTGGTGCGAAGGATGGTCTATGTGGACAGCTTTACCCCAGATGCCTGCATACTTAGATGTGCCTGTTTTAATCATCAACCATGTGAGTTGCTAAATGTTGGACCTTCATTAAATGTAACTATATTGCTACACTTAGAGGCGCCTCTCTTCTCTTTTATATTCTGTTGTGATGTGACGCTACTTGTATATCAAGACATCGCATGTATATCAAGTCAAACTTTATTAAAAAATGTTGCTTGTCTTGCAAAACGCTCTCAAACCAAGTTACTCTCAAACCAAGGTTTTACTGTAATTGCAAGTAGGTGTTCTTGTTCTGAACTGTTTTACTGAAGTAGTTTTTCTCCGCTAGACTCTCTGTTGTTAATGAGTCTTAGTTACGTTCACACTTGCATTCCTGCATTTAGCTTTTAAAAAAGCAGGATAAGTCATCTGGTAAGTATATATATTTTTTTACTTTTATCCTTCCCAGATCAACTTTTGCTGTATGTAGATGTTTCTACAATAAAGTAAGTTTAGCTGTGTTTACACAGTTTAGATGGGTTTAGCTGTCTTTAGCCACATTTACAGTTTTTTCTATTTTCTTTAAATGCAGTTAAACTGATCACACTTAAATGAAGTTAAACACCCCCCTTGCATGGTACCAATGTTGAAAGGCATGTGGCCAGGTCTGGTACAAGAAGAGGCAGCTGCATGCTTTCTTCTCTTTCTTTCCTTGCCACCCAAGCTACATGTCTGTATAAGGGTCTTGTTATAATAATAATATCTAATAATAATATTAAGAGGAACCACACATCATAGTTTTTTGCTTTTTAAAAAACTTTTTTTGTAGTAATTTTTAATTATCTGACTCTGAATATTTTTAAAACTATTAATTTACATTACTAGAAGGGTTCCTGGACTCCTTAGTGATGTATTATGTTGCTTTTTTGCAAACTGTTGCTATCATAAAGGCCCACTTTGACTGGCAGATAGAAATTAGCTAGTAATTTAGTAAGGCTGTGCATGTTATCATTGACATAGAACTGTTCTGTCACTGGTAAAATTTGATCAAATTCTTATTAGGAATTAAGAGACCACAGATGATACAGCAATGTAAAATTGGCCAGGAGCAGGACATTTTTAATGAGAGAGATTTGTCCATAATATACTAGAGAAAAAAGGCTACTGGTATGTGTTTTTCTACAATAAGTAAGAGACTGCAAAGGATACATCAGTATACAATTGGCCAGCAGTGGACAGTTTTAAGGGCTAAGTTCACCTTTTTTTTTAAAGTTGCCGCTTATATGTACCAATATAGCATTAATGTACTTCTGCTACAGAAAAGATAATGCTTTCTATGTTTTTTAGGACAAGGCCTTGCCTCAGCCCCTGGTGTGTTCCGTATAAAAGTTCACGACTTTCTGGTATGTAGATTTAGGACATAAAACCAATAAGACACAGGAAGGAGTTCACCAGCTAACCTCAATAGCACACACCCTGCACCTGCCCTCACTCTTCAGAAAATTGCTCTCATCCCACTCTGTACTGACATGTAGACAGTAGTATTGGAAACCTCTATACATATATAATATGATTGTACAATCTTCTTTAGAGCTACCATCAATGTAGTGCAAGGGCCTACCTGATTGGATACAGAGGAAATAGATAAATAGGTGGGTCCTCCTTATCCATATGTAACAACTTAGCATAACCCAGCACTACACACATATAACTGTATATGTGAATATAATATACTGTACCTATATTGCACTTCAGAGGGATTCCTTTGAAAAAGCCACACCTGTGGCGTAACGCGTAAGGGGTGGAGCCAGCAATGCAGGACGTGTCTCGAATTGTATTGTGTCTGTCCATGGTTAACTTAAGAGGAAACTGATACATCACTAAAAAGTCCCCGGTCTTAAGGGGACAGTGGAGTGATATATGCCCACAAGTCGCAGCCTCCAATGCAGATACCCTATATGGAGGATTGATACATTGTACATGCTGTTAACCTGTAGTGCACCAGCTAACAGTGCACTTTCTAATGTGAGTGGTTTTATTTAATAGATTTTAATAAATGCAGAATTTTTAAATGGAAAGCACTATGATGGTGTATATGTTTTATCTCTGAGCATTTATCGGTGGATATGGAGCCTGTTTGTGCGTGGTGAGAATTAGATCTGGAGAAGAAGTGTATTTCCAGGGATCCAACCATTAACATCCCTTAAAGAGACAAGCACAAAAAGACATATTATTTATTGGTCAAGAACGAAGGTGAGCTGCTAAATGATGGAGATGCGTGACACACATAGAGTGTACTATAGAAGGAGGCTTGAAAGGAAACCAGCACAGTGAAGTGGACCTCTGGTGGAGTTAAACGCATTGACTTTTCTTTTTCCTTTTTTCACAATTGGAATTATTGAAATTTTATTAGTGGACACAGTGTGTGGGAGCTAGATGCACAGACGTTAGTTTCTCTTTTTGTACTATTGCGTTGGTGGAGTTAAATGCACGGACATTTTTTAATTTTTTTTATATGAATATACTGTTTTAATCATATTTTTCAATAAATATTGTAATTTTTTATGAATATAGTTGTCATGTTGCACCTAAAAAATTATTGAAGGGATGTGGTGCTTTGCCGAGATTACGATATACCTACATTAATCTCTATTTAAGGGTATCTTTGCTGGGAAAAAATGTTTGACATAAAATTAAGGCCCTACCAATAAAAAATAAAAAAATACAGGACAGCAGCAGTGACCTCTGACTTTAAGTCAACGACAAAATAGAATTAAAGACAAATAAGCCCACAATAGTAAGGGCAAAAAGGCAGCAGTTGATTGGCCAGAAAACTATCAATCAGAATGAAAGTACAGCTTCCTAATAGAGATGAGCCGAACACCCTCCTGTTTGGTTCACACCAGAACATGCGAACAGGCAAAAAATTCGGAAGAACACACGAACACCGTTAAAGTCTATGAGACACGAACATGAAAAATCAAAAGTGCTCATTTTAAATGCTTATATGCAAGTTATTGTCAAAAAAAGTGTTTGGGGACCTGGGTCCTGCCCCAGGGGACATGTATCAATGCAAATTTTTTTTTTAAATGGCCGTTTTTTCGGGACCCCGTCCCCCTCTGACACCATGGGGGCTTTCCCGTGGCTTCCCGTGGCGTCAGAGGGGGCGAGGTCATCCATTTATGTCACTGGGTGGCCCCGCCCTCAGCTATATAAGAACTGTCACAGAGAAGAAGCGTCAGTCGGTGGGAGCCTCCCATGGAGACGGAACAGTTGCGTCTTTTTTTTTTTCGGTCCGACGGTCAGCGTGAATGTACATCGCCGGACATTTTTATTTTTCTTATTTTTTAATAAAGGACTTGTCCCAAGCTGTCTCTTACCATTTCGACACTTTTTTGTGAAATGGTAGGTGTACAATGTACCCCATTACCAATTCACATGGGGTGAGGCCGGGATCTGGGGGTCCCCTTCCAGATTCTGATAAACCCCCACCCGCATACACCCACAACCGCTGGGCAAGGGTTGTGGGGATGAGTCCCTTGTCCCCATCAACATGATGACATGGTGCTTTGGGGGGGCTACACCAAAGCACCCTCCCCATGTTGAGGGCATGTGGCCTGGTATGGTTCAGGGGGGGTGCTCTCTCGTCCCCCCTCTTTTCCTGCGGCCTGCCAGGTTGTGTGCTTAGATAAGGGTCTGGTATGGATTTTGGGGGGAAACCCTACGTCATTTTTTTTTTAATTTTGGCGCAGGGTTCCCCTTAATTTCCATATCAGACCTGAAGGGCCTGGTATGGATTTTAGGGGGACCCCCACGCAATTTTTTAAATTAAATTTTGGTTAGGGGTTCCCCTTAATATTCATACCAGACCCAAAGGGCCTGGTAATGGACTGGGGGGAACCTATGCTCTTTTTTTCAATGAGTTTTATCTATTTTGCCGAGATCCGACAATTCATTACAGCCACAATCAGTTTTTAATGACAATTTTTTCTTTAGAAATGTAATTTTGCTGTGGTCCTGTTCTAATCACAGGAAAAATTTGCCGCTTTGCAGGCATACTACAGACACCCGCCAGGCACAATATTTAAAGGAATATTTCATTTTTATTGATAGTAGTGCTTTTCCTCATCTAACTGACTGAGCTGCCTATGTGTCCCATCCCGGCATATATTCAAGAACAAGATTCCTCAAAAGGTGGGACTTTGAATGGACGCAAGGCAGTAATGGTAGAAAAATACAAAATTTATTAACAATCAATCAATAGTAAACATGAAATGCATATTGCTGATGATAAAAACATGTATAAGGGGAAACCAGCTGAAGAAAAGGAGGGAGCTCACAAATGAATGTCCGATGCGTTTCAATTGCACCATGCAGTGCAGATCTTCCTCAGGGTCCTTGCGATTTGCAACACTCCAAGTAAAGTATATCCAATCCAAGCAAGGTTCTCATATCCAATCCGAGCAGGGTTCTGATATGGGAACCCTGCTCGGATTGGATATACTTTCCATGAGAGATACACACATACCCACTAGGCCTCCACAAATAAGGTATTGGCCCACTCTGTACAAATTAAATTTTGTCTCCATATATGGTCTTTTAGTTTTTGAATGCTATCTATATTTGTATTGCCATATTCAGTTGGACACTACCTTAACAGTGACAAATCCTCTCATAAATGACTATGAGCAACTTTTGGGAGCACGGTTGGATTCGGGGTGGCTTTTGAATGGTGCTTCTCGATCTGGCACGGACGAATGCCTTATTCCCAGTACTTGAGTGTCTTCCTTCAGCTGCTGGTGAAATAATTTTATGTTTGGGGTTAGTATCTCTAGCTTTGAAAGAAAGATTGTTTGAAACTGCTGTTTAGACAATATGTATCCACTAAATGTATAAGCTCATTTGGTGCATGATTTTGATGGTAAATTCTTGTTATCCTTGTAGAACTACAGCATTTGGAGTGGTGCAAATTGCAAGGTCCCTGAGGAAGATCTGCACCTAACGGTGCAATTGAAACACGTCGGCCATTCATTTGAGAGCTCCCTCCTTTTCTTCAGCTGGTTTCCCCTTATACATGTTTTTATCACCAGCAATATGCATTTCATGTTTACTATTGATTGATTGTTAATACATTTTGTATTTTTCTACCATTACAGTATTATTTCATTTTTATTGTTTCACTTTAAGCATTAAAAAAAATCACTGCTCCCGAAAAAACGTCCATTTAAAAAAAAAAATTTGCATTGATACATGTCCCCTGGGGCAGGACCCGGGTCCCCATACACTTTTTATGACAATGAAAACCATTTACATAGTTACATAGTTACATAGTTACATAGTTAGTAAGGTTGAATAAAGACACCAGTCCATCCAGTTCAACCTGAGTGAGTGTGGGTCTACAACCCTGACCCTTGTCCCTAACCCTGAACATCGCACACTCACATCAATCCCTACCCTCAATCCAAGGTCCCCATTCATATACTAGGGCCAATTTTGGACAGAAGCCAATTAACCTACCAGCATGTCTTTGGAGTGTGGGAGGAAACCGGAGTACCCGGAGGAAACCCACGCAGGCACAGGGAGAACATGCAAACTCCAGGCAGGTAGTGTCGTGGTTGGGATTCGAACCAGCGACCCCTTTTTACTGCTAGGCGAGAGTGCTAACCACTGCACCACTGTGCCGTTCCTTCCACTTCACAATTATGTGCACTTTGTGTTAGTCTATCACAAAAAATCCCAATAAAATACATTTACGTTTTTGGTTGTAACATGACACAGGTCCATCCAGTTCAATGTATGTCTGTGTATGTGTGTTTGTGTATGATTTTTAGTCTCTAACTATTCCCATAGCCCTGTATATTCTGTATCTTGAGGAAGACATGTAACGTTTTTTATTGGCCCTTTCAAGCCAGCTGACCTAAGTTCAAAGGTCCTTACAGAGCATTATGTTATGTTGGGACTGTGAACTGGCACAGTTCTGCTGCCCATGGTATACCCAAACCCAAACCTCATCCTTATAACAATGAAGCCGAAAGTGCAATAATCTGTTCAAAATAAATGTACATTTTGAAAATAAATGTCAAGAATTATAAACGAAATCCCAAACATGTCCTGGTCACATGTTGCCTATAGTGCTCACATGCATCTTGGGAGAATGAAATTTAAAGTTTTCTACTTTTTTAATCTCCCAGTCCTGGACTGACAGGGAAGAGAATCTGGTAACATCAATCTCCCAGAATGCATCTTAAGGGACTAGTTAATCTGTGACCAAGATGTGTGGGGATATAATTATCTTGTATTTATTTTCACACTGTAAAACATTTTTTTCCACAGTTTTATTAGGATAGAGAGGAGAAGGATTAGAAGAATCCATTTAGGTTGTGATTGCTGTCAGTGCCCCTGCTGTGTTACCCTTTTTATTTGTTCTCATGACCATTGTCATCAGGAAAGAAAACAATGGGAAATCCAAGCATTTAGAGCTATTCGCCAAGATAACAGAGATGGTAAACTTTATAATGTGTACACTTCTTCAGGGAACAACTATCTTCTCATTTTGTAGAGATTTTCTCTCACTTCCTGTTGCATCTCTTAGACAGTTGAAGGGAATTTTCCCCATGGAACACATATAACAAAAACAAACTGGCATGGCTTAAAATCCTTCCCTATGCAAAAATAAAAAAGCTATTGGTTATACAGGCACGCTAGGCCCGCTTTATGAGATGCCAAACCAAATCTGGTGCCGATCTGGGACTTTTTAGCATCATTTAGGTAGTATACATTTTTATTCTCAAACATTGTAGTATGGTTTGAAATTGAAATAGTCAAATGTAAAAAATGTAAACCAGTGCTGAATTTACTGCTTCAGTTTTGTAGTAAGACCACAGACAAGAGGACATTGCTGGATCTGCTGAAGTGACTACAAGAGATTCAAGTGCCCAGAAAGCAATCAATGTATTTTCCAATGCCCCTGTGTGCACAACACATGCAATTTTGTGTAAAGACCAAAAGCCTCTTAGCCTACTATATCAAGTACCTTTACTGTACACAGGTGGGTTATGGAAATACAAGGACATGGACCCATCAAAGTCAGTATTTTTTTGTACTTGTTATGTTTATTTAAATCTGCAGACAGCATTACATTACTACTTTAAATTTAGCTATTTATTAACAGCATTACAGATGGTACCATTGCTTTACAGTATTATTTCAGTCAGCTTTAAATATAATAGCACAAGGACATGTTCGCAAAGATCTCACTATATATTATCAACCCACTTTTGTTCTTTTTATGTTATTTATTTAATTAAATTCCCAAGTCAAGGGTCAAGCATGTGAAATATCTATTATTCTTTAGAAAGAAGACAAACTAAAAATACTGGGCTGGTATAGTGTTTGATTAATAGCACTTTAGATGCAAGTTAATGGCAGTATGACATGCTACCTAAGTCATATACCATGCCAAAGTGATTGACAATTACTTCACTTGAGTTATATCACTGTTCTAGACAAAGTATCATGTAGCTTATTGTACAAGTGAAGCACTCATAAGAGATTTCTCTGCGTAATTTGAAAGGAACTGAGTTAATGATCCAAAATGTAAAAAAAAAAATGTATAACATTTCTCCCATTCCATTTTATGAAACATTGAATAGGGATATTATACATACGCATTATCAGCTCTGAGAAACATAGAAGACTGATGGCAAAAAAAAGTGGTTTTGTTTTAGCTTTTTGCATTTTGTATTTATTTATTTTAAGTATATAGTATATACTTTAGATCTATGTTTGTCCCAGACATGGTTAAATGACTGAGGTAAAGCTCTGCTAACTTCCATCATCCAATCATGTGCAAGCAAAAATTCAGTTTTTCTATTCGGGTGATTGGGTATTCTTGGCAAAGTACTCAAAATCTTCAGTGAACGCAGCTTCTGTGTTATTTTTATACTCCAGGACTCTTTAGTATTTGGTCCAGCGGCACCAGTTTTCGGGGGGACCTTTATTACTATGGGCCATTTTGTCTGGTATGATTCAATAAAATTTCATTCACTCATTTTGTTGGTTTTTAACTCTTGTATCATATTTTATTACCGTCCATGCATCCACTTTTTTGACACCATCACTATTTTGTGATTCTTTGTAAAGTGATTCTTAGTAAAGTGAAACTTTACCACATTCATTAAGCTCTGGAGCAAATTACCTTCCAAGGTGCAACTTCCTTGCAAAGTGAGCAGCCTTTTTGCCTTTAGTAACTTCATCAACTCCATACACTCAGTGGACAAAAACATCAGGTTACGCTTATAAATGTGGGAGGATGGGGGGGGGCTTGGACATTGAGGTCTACAGAAAACTCACCCACTGGAACACAACTGGGATTTTTTAAAACTTTGAAAGTGCTTGAAAGTTTGTGACCACCCAGACTGGGCTTTCATTAAACCATCCACATGGCCAAGCAAAAACATAAGACCACAGAACAGTGGGGTGAAGCAGAACATGTGGAGTAATTTAGTCACCCATCATAGGGGTAAGACAAACTCATACGGATCCTTAACAAGCATAGCAATACACTAAGGCAGAGACTTATATAGCTAAAAGACCCAACACCTAAACACAAGCAAAGTAACTTGGTATATGCAGAAATAACAACCTGTCAACAAATTCATGGCCCAACATAGGACAGCAAACTCTAAAGGTCACAAATTAACGGTTTTCCTACACTTTAAGGAAAAGGGGCATTGTTTGGAGGCCAGTGAGTTGCACATTTTTGACAGAAAGCACACCCAGTTGGTAAAGTGGCATGAACGAGGACATCTGTGTCAAACTAGAACAACCAAGCATGGACGGGGAGCCTTTGACACCTTGGGGTTTATTTCCTAAAGCTAAATAGTGCAAAATTAGTCACAATTCTGAATAGAAACCAATCAGCTTCCAGGTTTTTTTTGCCAAAGCTTAACTGAACAAGCTGAGGTTAGAAGCTGATTGGTTTCTATTCAGAAATGTGACCAATTTTGCACTCCCTAGCTTTAGTAAATAAACCCCCATCTGTCTCCCACATATAATGCTGTTTTAAAATCTCTATCCTAGCAATTTGAGAACAATGTAAACATTCAAACCTTCAGCCATTTAAATGGAAGGTTTAATACCTAACCAGACTTCTGGACATGAAGGATGGGATTATGTCACTAGAACAGGATGGTTCCACAACTTTCACACCTCTCATCCTATCTTTGAAGAGTAACATCTACCTTCCCATGGTTATTGGATTGAGGTGCCTGTGCTACTTGGGTGGATATAAAAACTGAAGGAGTGGCTTGGATAAGGTATGAAACATCTTCAAAATTACAGAACAATCCAGTTGAAGGTGAATAAATGCCACTAGCTATGATAAGCACATAGACATTTTTTCATATTGCTATCTGGTTTAATAACTTTGGTATAAGTAATTCCTTTACTTTTTGTAATAAGTTAGGACAACTTATGTTGTAACATCTACAGACATAAGTGGCAAAGAAGTAGCAATCAGAAAGAAGATGCCAATAGGTTCAGTATTCGTTCAAAGATGTACATGCCATTCTAAAGACCTCCCTAGCCTTAAAATGTGGGTAGATGTACAATACCCACATTTAACCCACCTATGTATTCATTCAGAAACCCAAGATATATTTTTATATTTATTAATGCTTTCGTTTTTCAGTGCCCTATACAGCAGGATAAAGCATGGGAAAAGAAGAGGCAGCACCCTAAGTCAATCAGGCTTAAAGCAGTATTAAATTCTTTCCTTTGTTTTCATCTGGCGATTCAACCAGTAAGTCTGTTGTTTTTCAACAGAACAAGGTCTCCTGCAGATGTAGCAGTTAAAGGGATGAGATAAACCATTTACCACTGTCAGGGGTGCTTACAATGATAAGCTTTTATTTACTCATGTAAAACCTTTATCCCAAAATAAAAAAAAGGTTGCTTTAACTACTTGTGTAACTGCAGTGTGAGCTGTAGCTTGGCTTCAATTTTTTAGTATATCTAATTCTCCTCATACATCTAACACTTCCTTCCCCCCAGACTGGCAATACTGCTGCCCAAAGGTGCCACATAGCTTCTTCTTCCAGCGTGGTGGCACTTTTATACAGCAGGTGTATTACTGGCTGGATCACCAGGTGAAAACAGACGGAAAAAGCCTAAAAAAAGAATTCAGCCACCACATCTAATGATTGGTAAGCTGCAATATTTTAAATTTTTGGTTTTGAGTTTAACCACATTGTACAGTAAGGTTACAGAGTGAAGAAGAGAGCACAGGTCTTAAGTGTGTTACTACTATTTAAACAAAGGCTGGAGAGTCCCTTGATCAAGTATAAGCTTTAAATCCAATGGTGGGTAGTACACTTACAGTAAATCGTATAATCAGTTTTCTACCATCTGGCATATCCACCTTGTACAGTAAGGCAATTGTACAGTAATGCAATCAAAAGTAATATTAGAACATCCTCAGAAAAGAATATTCTGTTTATGGAGATTAGACTTATAATCTTTTATGTCTCCCTATATCAAAAAAAAAAAAAAAAAAAAAGACTGGCAATACTAGAGCAGGGAATTTCTTGTTTATTTTACTGGCTGTTTCCAATTATCATCAACTTTGCAATCACCTAGGATCAAAGACTGAGGAAGGAAGACTGAGGATAGAAATACAGTGCTGAAACTGCAATAGCTGACTTGTAGAAGGTAAAGGTCTGAAGGTAATATGTTTTTCGCTTAGCTCAGTAAAGCTGTGTATACATCAGTCACCAAAAAAAATTTTTTTTTGTTAAATTCCTGCACCTAATTAGTTGCTCAGAGTAAACATAGGCTTTCCTAGCTAAATGAAAATTGACTTCTTTAATGAGTGCAAAGCTAAAATGCAGTAAGTACACACTTATTGGTGGCAATCCCATTTCTTTATACTTTACACAGTCTTCTCTTTTTCCAGTGTTTACAAAAAATGCTGCTATATATGCTTTATTCGTCTTATATTCAACTGTGTATACAGTATAATGAGTGAGTAAAAATCTACTGTGCATTTAGAGACCCTATATCTCTCCTACATAACATCTCACAAAGCATGGAAAAGGTAATACTATGCTGTCAATTGCCAGAAACATCCCATCCAAAGACAGCCATATATCACTGCTATGTGCATATGTCAGTGGACAAAAATAGTAGTATGAAATGGAGACCAGGGCAAAAAGTATACATTTGCATATCACTAATGGTGCTATGCAGACTACTTATACCTCACGGTTTGGGAAATTAAACAATGTACAGTGGGGACGGAAAGTATTCAGACCCCCTTACATTTTTCACTCTTTGTTATATTGCAGCCATTTGCTAAAATTATTTAGGTTCATTTTTTCCCTCATTAATGTACACACAGCACCCCATATTGACAGAAAAACACAGAATTGATGACTTTTTTGCAGATTTCTAAAAAAAGAAAAACTGAAATATCACATGGTCCTAAGTATTCAGACCCTTTCCTGTGACACTCATATATCTGGCCAAGGTTACAAAAACATTTCTGCTGCACTTAAGGTTCCTAAGAGCACAGTGCCCTCCATAATCCTTAAATGGAATACTTTGGGATGACCAGAACCCTTCCGGCCAAACTGAGCTACCGGGGAAGAAGAGCCTTGGTGAGAGAGGTAAAGAAGAACCCAAAGATCACTCTGGCTGAGCTCCAGAGATGCAGTTGGGAGATGGGAGAAAGTTGTAGACAGTTATGGCAGAGTGGCCCGATGGAAGCCTCTCCTCAGTGCAAGACACATGAAAGCCCGCATGGCGTTTGCTAAAAAACACCTAAAGGACTCCAAGATGGTGAGAAATAAGATTCTCTGGTCTGGTGAGACTAAGATAGAACTTTTTGGCCTTAATTCTAAGCGGTATGTGTGGAGAAAACCAGGCACTGCTCATCCCCTGTCCAATACAGTCCCAACAGTGAAGCATGGTGGTGGCAGCATCATGCTGTGGGGGTGTTTTTCAGCTGCAGGGACAAGACGACTGGTTGCAATTGAGAGAAAGATGAATGCGGCCAAGCACAGGGATATCCTGGACAAAAACCTTCTCCAGAGTGCTCAGGACCTCAGACTGGGCCAAAGGTTTACCTTCCAACAAGACAATGACCCTAAGCACACAGCTAAAATAATGAAGAAGTGGCTTCACAACAACGCCGTGACTGTTCTTGAATGGCCCAGTCAGAGCCCTGACTTAAACCCAATTGAGGATCTCTGGAGAGACCTAAAAATGGCTGTCCACCAACATTTACCATCCAACCTGACAGAACTGGAGAGGATCTGCAAGGAGGAATGGCAGAGGATCCCCAAATCCAGGTGTGAAAAATTGTTGCATCTTTCCCAAAAAGACTAATGGCTGTATTAGATCAAAAAGGTGCTTCTACTAAATACTGAGCAAAGGGTCTGAATCCTTAGGACCATGTGATATTTCAGTTTTTCTTTTTTAATAAATCTGCAAAAATGTCAACAATTCTGTGTTTTTCTGTCAATATGGCGTGCTGTGTGTACATTAATGAGGAAAAAAAATGAACTTAAAGGATTTTAGCAAATGGCTGCAATATAACAAAGAGTGAAAAATTTAAAGGGGTCTGAATACTTTCCATCCCCACTGTATTTAAAACAAACAGGTAACACAGGATATTATGAAAGTACTAATATGTTCAAAAGTTTGCTCTAAGCCAGATCATGGAAAGATGAAATCTGTTAACTACTACACTTTGCCCTACTGATGTAATAGGATGGGGCTATCACTAGACTTGTGCACAATGGGAAATTTCGTTTAGTTTCGGTTCGTTGTCATTCGTAAAATACATAATTTCATTCTGTTATATTCATTATGTTATGTTAATTCGTTTTTGGATAATTCGTTATTATTCATAGAGTGTCGATATTCGTTATACTGAATCTCGAATCATGTTGAATGCATTCGTTATATCCGCTATAGTTTCTTTTGTATTAGTTGAAATTCGATATTTATGTATGTATATTGATTCGTGATAATGATTCGTAGTTTGGAAAGTCATTTGTTTATTGAATCTATTAACACACACAATGACAATATCTCTTCTCCTCTGCTCAAATACAATACAACACCCTTCTCACTCAGGAATGCATTTTGCCAGTAATCCAACCTCCAGCACAAAATTATTCAGCTGATTGGACTGTAAGATTCACTTTGAGTTGACCTTTTGTTTCATTAG